>NW_026843926.1:177500-520000 GCF_029531705.1 Pantherophis guttatus | reverse complement strand
TGCTTTGATAAATCCATCTTGGGACAACTGTCTCACATGCTTAAATTTTATATCTATATGCCTAGATCTTTGTCCAATGGCATCGGACCTAGATATTTCAATGGCCGCTTTATTGTCCTCATGCATAACAAAAGGCAAAGCAGGTTTTTTCCAAACATCTGAAATTAAATCATTAAACCATACAAGGTTATTTGCAGCTTTGGATAAACAAACATATTCCGCTTCTGTGGTTGAAGTGGCTACCAATTCTTGTTTACCAGTGTACCAGTAAACTGGACAGTCATTTAACAGGAAAACATAACCAGAAGTACTTTTTCTGCATGATGTATCTCCAGCCCAATCCGCATCTGCGTAACATGTAAGTCTTGGTTCTTTGTTATCACTAGGCTCTAATACTAGACAAAAGTCTAATGTGTTTTTCAGGTATCTTAAAATTCTTTTGACAGCTTCCCAGTGGTACATTGTTGGTTTACTAACGTGCCTTGATAATAAATTGAGTGGTAATGCAATATCTGGCCTGGTCCAATTGGATATATAAAGAAGTGAACCTATGACTGATCTATAGAATGTATTATCCTTGAATTCAGGGGAAGATTCATCAGTATTTCTGAGGAAATCAGTTTGCATAGGAGTGTCACAGGGTTTGGTATTGTTTAAGTTGCATTTGTTTAGAAGTTCAATAATCTTATCTTTCTGGGTAAGTTTGAAACCCCTTCTAGTTTTGTTAATTTGTACACCAAGGTATTTGTTTATTTTACCTAGAGATTTTAACGAGAAATGTTCATTTAACTTGTTTACAAAGATTTCTCTTCTCTCTCTGTGTTTTCCTATATATAAAATATCATCTACGTAAATCAATACAAACTCAACGTGATCATCACTCTTTTTGACAAAGAAACAGTTATCAGCAGTGGTAGCGTTGAAATCCATGGTTTTAAGTACTTTTACCAAGCAATCGTACCATCTTTTGCCAGATTGCTTTAACCCGTATAAACTCTTGTTCAATAGCCAAATTTCATTTTTATTAGTGTATTGACTGTGAGGTGCTCTTACGTATATTTCCTTATCTAGTTTTGCGTGTAGGTACGCAGTCTGTATGTCATATTGAAATACATCAAGATTGAGAGTGGATGCTACTACTAGAGCTGTTTTCACACTCTCTGTCCTTACTGTGGGGGAGTATGTGTCAGTATAGTCCTCCGGATATTTTTGTGCATAACCTTGTGCAACCAATCTAGCTTTGTATAAGGTATTGCCTCCTTCTAGATTCTTAATTTTATAAATCCACCTGGTACCAATAATTGTTTTATCCTTGGGTGCAATCGCAGGTGTGAATACATTTAATCCTTGCAAACTCTCCATCTCTTTTTTCATAGCTAGTTCCCATTTTTCTTTTTCTTCACGAGGTAGTTTTAATACTTCCTCATATGTATTAGGTGTTATTTGTTCACCATCCATGTGCATTATGTAATCTTTGTATTTATTTGGTATTTGATTTCTGTTGTTCCTAATAGCTCTTTCTGGTTTGCTATGGTAGTCATGTAAATATCTTGCTTCCTTTTTTGTTAATGTGTCTGTCTTTATTTTGTGTTGGCTATTTGTCCATGTTTTGGTTTTTCTTTTACTTTTGTTAATTTTTTGATTTTCTATCGTCCCTTCCTCACGAGATTTGATATCCTTGCATTTACTTGGAAATATTTCATTAAGATGTAATTTAGACCAGTTGGCCTGTTCATGGAACACAGCTGTTCTGGAAACTATAAATTTATTATTATTATCAATGAATCTGTACCCTTTGGTGCCAGTTTCATATCCCATAAATCTTAATCTTCTGGATACGTTTTCTCCTTTTCTCCTCAATTGTTTGGGTATGTGTACGTCTGCAGTGACCCCAAATATGTGCATGTGTGCTAATTTTGGTTTCCTATTATACATCACCTCATATGGTGTCTTATTCACAATACTGGACCAGGTTCTATTTTGAGTGTAATTTGAATAATGTAGGGCTTCTGACCAAAATTGTTTGCCTAAACCAGCATCCTCTAATGTGCATCTAATCATGGTTTGTAATGTGGAATTCTTTCTCTCTGCAATCCCGTTTTGGAACGCAGAAAATGGACTAGACGTGTAATGTAACATTCCTCTATCCTTTAACCATTGGGAGAATTCCTTAGACATGAATTCACATCCCCTATCTGTCATAATTTGTTTTATTCTGATATTATGTTGTGTTTCTATGCGTTTGTAAAATTCCTTAAATTTTTGAAAGGTTTCATCCTTGTGTTTTAATGTGTAAACAAAACCATAGCGACTGTAGTCGTCTACTATTGTTAGGAAGTAACGTTTTCTATAAGTGATTGATGGAGTTAATGGACCAACTAAGTCCATGTGTACTAAGTCAAAAATTTTGTTAGTTGATCTGGTGGATTTTTTTGGTCTGGGACTAGTCTTTAATTTAGTAGATTTACATACTGAGCATTCCAAATAATTTTCACAATTTTTTATTTTGACACCTTCTGCGTGTTCAGTCATTTTTTGTACTACAGGAAAACTTGCATGTCCTAACTTCCTATGTAAGATATGAGCACACTCGTCATGAATTGGTTTACCTATTTTTGGTTTCTTCTCATTGTGTGTATCTGTGTGATCATGAGATATTTTACATTCATCATTGTCACTGTTACTAATATTTTCATCATCTGCCTCAATGCAATCTTCCATATTTGAATCAATGTTATGTAACCATCTTTCTTTTGTTATCAGATAGGGTAGGCCTCCTTTAATCATCACAGTGCCTACATTTGCTTTATTCTTTTCTAAAGTTGCTTTTCCCTTTGAGAAAACTATATTGATGTCAGAATCTCTGCTTAATTTTATGACACTTAGTATGTTATGAGGTATTTCTGGTATTAACAATACCCCCTCTATTTTTCCTAGACCAGGCAAGGTCACATTCCCTCTGCCTAGTACTTGAACTTTTTCTTGATTAGCTACCTTTATTACAAATTTATCTTCTGTAAATGAAGACAATATATTTTTGTTATTAGTGGTGTGATTAGTTGCTCCTGAATCAATAAGCCAATTATTGTTCTCATTTGGTTGCGTTTTGGTGCTATCTTGTTTATTTAGTCCATTCAATGAACCAGATTTTCTCTCTTTTGAATTTTCCCTGCCCCCTCTACTTTCTCTGTAATTTGGTGGGCTTCTATATTTATGTCTATCTGTGGAAGACTGTCTATAATTGTATTTATTCCTATATTCTGACCTATGTCTTTCCTTTAAAATTTTGGGACAATCTCTTCTATTGTGTTCTCTGGACCCACAATTGTGGCATTTAAAGATTTCATTATATTTTTCTTGGAAAGCTACCTTCCTGAAAGGTTTGTATTCTGTGTGATTGCTATAACGATTTTTTCTTGAATTGTCTTCTGCTATCAATTTGTTAGACAGACTTTCTACTGATAAATATCCTAGATTGATGGTGTCTAAGTGTGACATAAAACTATCCCATGATGAATCAAGTGAGTTAATAATGACACTTTTCATTGTTTGATCTGAAATCACTTCCCCCCTCAAATGCAGTTCAGCTCTTATTTTGTTTAAAGATATTAAATGCTCACTTATGGAAACCCCTGGTTTTACTCTGGAAGAAAAGAAGTCCTTAGACATTCTTGTGGTGGTAGCTACACTATCGCTGTGAAACAAATTAAACATGCATTGAATTATTTCTGAGACAGTAAGATTTGGTTTGATGCTATGATACATTGCAGGAGACACGCTAGGTATTATTAAGAAAAATGCCTTATGGTGTAAACAATCTATTTTTAAAGTCCAAGGCCTTCTTGGGGACTAGTGATAAAGAATAGTAAATTTTCTTTCATAAAGACAACCTGGAGCTGTTGATACCATTCTTGTAAATTAAAGCCATCAACCCTAAGTTTTGGGAAGTCACTGGGTAAGTTACCCACATTATTTTGTCCATTACTTACAACCTGAGGCAGTCCGTGGTCTCGCAAGTGTAGGAAATTGCAAAATGGCATGGGAATGCTCGCAACGAGTCTGCGCGGTTCTCTGGCCAGTTCAAGTCTTCCGGACCGTCTACGTAGTTTCGCACATGCGCGTTGTTCATTTCTTCTTTGACGTCGTCGTGGAAGGTTCTCTCCATTGCAGCTCGCTCGCTCCGTTCCTCTTCAGACGAGTCGGTTTCTGGCTCGGTCTTAGGAGTTCTGATGGCGGTGACTGTTCTTCTCTTTCTTTTGGGTGCGTTGGCACTTGCTTCGGTCTGCGGTGTAGGGCGGAATCGACATGGCTCTCTGGGCTCGGGTGTCGTCGTTCTCGAAGTCAGGATGGGAGCGTGCAGGTCTTGAAGTATCGGCTTGTTCGCTTGCTTCTTCGTTGGCGCTTTGGAAATTTTTAATTTTGGCCCGAATGCAGCAAAAAGCGTCTTCATTGCTGACTTTACTTGGGATTTCGTTAAGTCGTTTTCATTTTCTGATTCTGGCTCTTCCGAAGAGTTTGAATCCTCCTTTTCACTTTCGTTGTCTGATAACGTTTTTCGCGCCAGAAATTTTGAACTGAGCATTTTGATTGGCTCTGCTTCGCTCACTTTGGAGGCTTGTTGAAACCAAGATGGCTGCCATTCAAAATTTCGCGCGGGATCACATCTTTTCTTTTTCATAACGACTTTCTCTGTAGTCATATCACTCACAGTTTTTTGGTCTTTGGGTTTTTCTTTAGCGATGTTTTTCTCTCTCGCTGCTCCGCTGTTCTTCAGCATTTCTTGGAGGTTCGCGATGAGGCTTTCATCATTCTTCTGGCTTTTTAAAAGCTTCAGTATCTCTGACCTGAGTTCGTTATTTTCTATTTCGATTTCCTCCTGGCCATCATTTTCATTTATTAGTTCTTCTTCTTCAGTGGTGTATTCTTCGGATTCTCTCGAAATCGCGTTTGTGGATTCGTTGATTATTTCTTGTTCAGTTTCTATTTCTTTGCTGTAGGCCCTGGTGTTGGGCCTATCTTTCTTAGACATTTTTAGTTATTTATTGAGTCAATTAACCATCCTCTGCTACCAGTTTTGTTGCAATATTTTTAGGATCAGACTCAATAATAATAATGAGAGTTAGAGGTTCAAATATATTTCTCTTTAATTATAGTAGGCATTCTATATTCACTGAATATTCACAGATAGAAGCAATGAAAATGGCGAAGGTGGCTCCTTATATATACAAAGGGTGGAGCCAAGAGTGGGAGTGGTGAATTATGAATACATTAAGAAACAAAGAATAAGTTAACCCCTGATATCCCATATATACATTATTTACACATTAGGGAATAAGGCATTTACATCTGACAGAGAGAATCAGAATGAGACAGAGAGAGAAAGAGAAAGAGACAAAGAATGAAAGAGAGAATGAGAGAGAGAGAATCAGAGTGAGACAGAGAGAGAAAGAGAGAGAAAGACAGAATGAAAGAGAATGAGAGAAAGAGACAGAGAGAATCAGAGAGAGAGAGTGAGAGAGAGAGAATGAGAGACAGAGAAAGAGACAGAATCAAAGAGAATCAAGGAAGGAAAGAAGGAAGGAAGGAAAAAATGGGAGAAGGGAGAGGAAGGAAGGAGGAAAGGAAAGGAAGAAGGGAAGGAAGGAAGGAAAAAAATCGGAGAAGGGAGGGAGAGGAAGGAAAGAGGGGAAGGAAAGAAGGAAGAAGGAAGGAAAAGGAAGGAAAGAAGGAAGGAAGGAAAAAATGGGAGAAGGGAGAGGAAGGAAGGAGGAAAGGAAAGGAAGAAGGGAAGGAAGGAAGGAAAAAATGGGAGAAGGGAGGGAGAGGAAGGAAAGAGGGGAAGGAAAGAAGGAAGGAAGGAAGAAGGAAAGGAAAGAGGAAGGAAGGAAAAAATGGGAGAAGGGAGGGAGAGGAAGGAAGGAGGGAAGGAAAGAAGGAAGGAAGGAAGGAAGAAGACCGGCACAACTTACTGCCGTAATTCTGCGCTCGATTATAGTCGTAAGGCAACCTATATTTCAGTGCTGGCAGCTAGCATTGTGTTTCAAAGCTCGAATTGCTTGTCCTTGATGTCAGTGGCTGAGAGTTTGCTTATTGTGGTGAGTCTAAACAGGATATAAAGTCTTGGAGCTCGGCTGGATGTCCTCCTTGGCCCCCTCCAACGCCGCAGGTTTTATCGCATTGTGGATTCCTGATCCGTGAGGCAGGGGCTTCCATCATGTCCACCGGCTGCGTCACAGCGGCAACAGCTGCCTCGCATCCATTGCGGAGATAATATATTACGGGCCCTGCATCCAAGGCATGAATTAATCCTGAGGCGCAGAAGGCAGCCAAACAACCTTTGCAGAAAAATAAAATAAAATAAAATAAAAATAAACTCGCATACAACCGGCCCAAGGGCTGCACTGCGGCCGTGTAAGAAGAGCATGGCCAGCCTGCCAAAAAAGGCAGCAGGCCCTGTTTTTCGTGTATGTATGTTTGTGTCTGTGTGTGTGTGTGTGTCTCTGTGTGTGAGAAAATGAAGGGGAAAGGACCAGAGGTGGTATTCAGCTGGTTCGGGCGAACTGGTAGCAAAGGTCGCAGGTGCCCCCTGACTCCCTGGCGCTATACTCTCCTATTTAGGCAGGTTTTTGAGGCCGGCCGCATGCGTGGAAGGCACGTGAGCAAGCAGAGCATATGCGCGGAAGGCCGGGCGCAGGAGTGGAAGGCGCGTGCGCAAACACGAAACGAGCGCACGCATGCGGGGTGAACCAGTGGTAAGAATATCGGAAACCCACCGCTGGAAAGGACTGATGGCTTCAAAACCTTAGAGCAGGGGTGTCAAACTCGATTTCATTGAGAGCCTCATCAGGGTTGTGTTGATCTTGGGGGGCTGGGGTGGGCGTGGCCAGGGTGGGCGTGGCCAGCTCAATGTCATGCGTAGTGGGGGCACCTGTGGGGGTTAGAGTGCCCTGCCAGCGAAAACAGGCTCCCGAGCTCCGTTTTCGGCTGCGATGGCCTCCTGCTACCCTCTGCCGGTGATAACGGAGCTCGGGAGGGCTGCTCGCACCGCAGGCTGGTCCTTCGCTGTTTCCCAGGCAACCATGCGGCCCAGATCTAAGCACCCCACAGGCCGGATGCGGCCCCCGGGCCTTGAGTTTGACACCCATGCCTTAGCGGCTTTCTTATAAGAGGTGGAGGGCGCGGGGAGGACTCTTGAGGCCATGCAGTCCAACCAGTGGTGAGAGAACCGGTAGTGGCGACTTGTACCCACCCCGGCACTATGCCGTCCTATTTAGCCACATTTTCTAAGCCGTGCGGGTGCGTGCAAACCACACACGCACTCAATTTTCAATGCGCGGCGAGCTGGTGGTAAAATTATGTGTAACTCACCTCTGTGAAATCCAGCCCTAATTTGGAGTCGCCCGCAAGAGAAAGGGTTGGTCTTGAATGACCTCAAGGAACAAGTTCCACGATTCCTCTCAAAGCCTGTTGATTTCTACGTGGGTTTGTCTCCGGTGGGAGGTTTGGGGACGATTCGGAGAGCTCGCGAGACGGTGAAGCCCCGATGGCTTTGACTGTGGCAAGGCGGTGGGGGAAATGGAAGGGATGTTTGAGGTGGGGTGGGCTGTCTCGAGTTTCTCGCACATCCGAACAGGAGATTGGAGTCAGAAGAAGAGGGGAAAACACCCCATTTTATGGCGGGACTAGGATTAGACTGGGCTGGCGATGAGATGGGACATAGGTGGCATTGTGAGGGTAGGTGCAGATCAGGGGTGGGTTCTAAATTTTTTTACTACCGGTTCTGTGGGCGTGGCTTATTTTGTGGGTGTGGCTTGGGGGTCATGTGACTAGGTGGGCGTGGCTAGCTGGTCAGAGTCATTTCTGGAAGGTCCTCGCACTTACGACCAGTCCTCGCACTTACGACCCGACTCCTTTGTTTGCTTTTAACACTGATCAGCTGTAGGGCGGCCCTTTGAAGCCCCCCCCCCCGCAAGAGTTGAAACAGTTTTTTTCCCTCTAGTCATCAGCTGGGACTCAGGAGGCAGCAATAGATTGGGGGTGGGGCCAAATAAAAGGTAAGAATAACATGGGGGGGTGGACGGGTGGGAGGGCGGGGGGGGGCAGAACCAGTTCGGTGACCTCATATCGTCACCGCTACCGGCTCAGCTGAACCGGTCCGAACCACTGGTGCAGATGGTGGAGCCCTATGATTTTCAGCTAAGTTCATTCCCCACTGAATGAAAACTAGCTCGTCCTCGTTTTAGCGGCCACAATTGGAACCAGCAAGTTGGTAGCTAAGTGAAACCGCAACTCTGTTTCGGGTCTGACTTCAGCTTTCCTTCGCTTGACCAACCTCTGAAGCTCATCACTGGAAGGAGGGTCATAAGATTCCTTTTACCATCACTTTCCATCGTGACTGTGAATGGTCAGTAAATGAGACAGCTGCTAAATGAGGACCACCTGTATTGGGCGGGGGGGAATGATGGATCCCTGTCTGTTTTTAGCAGCTTTGCACTGTTTTATACAACTTTGCTACTGGGTGGGTGAGGCTTCTTGTGACCCAGGATGCCGACTGGGGAATTCTGGGAGTTGAAGTCCCTCCGTCTTAAAGTGGCAGTGTTTAAGAAACATGGTCCCAGAGGCAGAGCTACAATTTTCGTTGCTTCTGTTAATGACACAAATCTGATTGAATTGAAAATAATCAAGTAGGGCTGTAATAAATAATAATAATAGGCGACCACAATTGAGCCCAAAAGTTTCTGTCGTTAAGTGAGACATAGTTAAGTGAGTTTTGCCATGGTTGTTAAGTGAATCACTGCAGTTGGTTAGTTAGTCACCCAGTTGTTAAGCGAATCTCACTTCCTCATTGACTTTGCTTGTCAGAAGGAGATCACACGACCTTGGGACACAGTGACAGTCATAAGTATGAGCCAGTTGCCAAACATCTGAATTTGATCACAAGCTCATGGGGACGTTTCAAAGGTCGTAACAGTGAAAAATGATCCTAAGTCACTTTTTTCAGTGCTGTTGTAACTTTGAATGGTCACTAAATGAACTGTTGTAAGTCGAGGATTATCTGTAGGTTGCTCTGGACAAGGCTTGCTGAAAACCAGAAGTATGCAAGCGGTCATAAATTGAGGACTACTTATAAAGTAAGCCAGAGGTGGGTTTCACATAATTTTACTGCCGGTTCACCGCGCACCGAAAATGTGAGCACATGCCTTCTGTGAATGTGCTCGCATGTGTGGCTTCAGGGGTGAAATGCTACCGGTTCTGGCCAGTTCGCCCGAACCGGTAGTAAAAAATGCTACTGGTTCACCAAACCAGTAGTAAAAAAATGTAAAAAAAAAAGTTCCGACGATCAGCTTGAGTGACATGCGATCATGGGAACTTTTCTTTTTTTAACCTTTTAAGCATTTTTTTTACTACCGGTTCTTCGAAAACACTTTAAAAAGTAAAAAAAAAAAGTTCCGATGATTGTACGTCACTCAGCTAACCGTCGGAAGTTTTTTTTTTTTAACTTTTTAAGCATTTTTTTACTAGCAGTTCGGGCGAATAGATAGTAAAAAAATGCTTTAAAAAAGTAAAAAAAAAAGGCTCGGACGATCGCACGGCACAGCTGTGATCGTCCGAGCCTTTTTTAAAATCTTTTTTAAAGCATATTTTTACTACCCATTCGCCCGAACAGGAAGTAAAAAGTGCTTTAAAAAAGTTTTTAAAAAGGTTCCCAAGATCATGCGCCACAGCTGATTCCCCTCCCTCTGTTCTACTTACTTTCCCAAGCCTCCTTTTGGCATGTAATGTGCATGCGTGTGCAGTGCATGTTTGGTGTGAATTGTGCATGCGCCGGCACAGCGCGTGCTTCGCACACAGCGCACATGCGTGACCAGCGATCCGGTAGCAAACCGGTTCAGATTTCACCACTGCGTGACTTGAACACATGAGCCCAGCTTAGAAAATGTGGCTAAATAGGACACCATAGCAATCCATCCATATCGCCTGAATCAGTCCGAACCGGCTGAATACCATTATTCAGCCATTATTAGTATCAGGAGCACAAAAGATGCTGGACTTTTTTTTTTTTCTACCCACATGATTATTTACTTTGGATACCTCTTGCCAAGTATTGTATTTTACTATCCGGAATACAGTTTACAACCTGAAGAATTTGATGCTTCCTCGCCTTGGCCCTGTCCCAATTTCTGGAAAATAATAAGACAGTTTGGGTAACTTGACATTTTTGTTAGTGCATTTCCAGTTACGGCGGAAATAAAAGCCAGGGAAATTAGCCTGGTCCCTTTTTTTTGGACTAAAATAAATTTAGTGTTTTAACTGTTTGCAGAGCTCAAAAAGGCTGGCTGGGTCAGAAGGACCTCTTAAATTCAGGTTTTTGACATACGTCGTCTTCAGAAGACGACCGGTGAAAATCAGATTGTTAGATCTGTCAGATTATAACTCTGCCCTTGGTAGAGATGTTTTTTTCAGGGTTTCTGCTTTAAAAATGAGGCAGATTTGGAAATGGGTGTGTGTGTGTTTGTGTGTGTGTGGACTTTTGTTGCAAAGTTAAGGGTAAAAAGAGGGTAAAAAGACGCACAAATTTCTAATCTTTTGTGCGCTATAGTGCTTACCCAAGATTTTACTAAGAATGCGGTATTTTTCTTCCTTCTTTCTCTTATTTTGCAGCGTGGAAAGTTAAGCCCACTTTGGTAGTGAGTAATTCAAGGTTTGCTGGCAGAAAAGCAGAATTTTATGTTATATTCAATATCGGCACCGCCACGCTTGACCTGAGCACGTGGCACAAACCTGTAGTGCGATCTTTTTCAACCTCAGCAATTTTAAGATGGGTGGACTCCCAATTCCCAGAATCCCCCCCCCCCCGCAGCGTGCTGGATGGGAGAATTCTGGGAGTTGAAGTTCACCTATCTTCAAGGTTCGTTGGCTGGGGAATTCTGGGAGTTGGGAGTCCAGCTATTTTAAATCACGCTGGCTGGGGTATTCTGGGAATTGAAGTCCAACCATCTTGGAAGTACGGTAAATAAGTATGGCTCTCAACGATGGAAGCCATCGCAGACCCAAATCTGGTGAAGTTTGAAAAAATTGTGATATATAAAAGACATTTTGGACACTGAAGAGAAATTAAATATCGAAGGGAGAGCTTGAAGATCAGGACATTATACTGTCATGGTGGCCTCAATTGCAAATGCAATCTGGATATGATATAGATATGAAAAAAGTATGGCTTTTATATAGGGATCCGTACTCTTTAAAGTTGCTGAGGTTGACAAAAACACAAGTCCACAAAGGATCAGAGGAAAAACCCTACTAGATGCCTTCACACTACAACATTTCCCAGAATTAGAGATAACCCTGGTTATCAAACCCAGTTTCTTTCGGGACATTTAGAGTTGGAAGGCATCCTGGTAAATGGGTTTAATTCCATAGCTGGGGTCTGCAGGCTGTGGGGAAGGGGGTGAGCTTGTTCAGAGCAGCTCGAGAGGTTTTGTAGATCAGCCGTGGACCTCAACTTACGAAGAATGGTTGTCCAATGCAAAAGATGGGCTTCCAGGCCTGGCGGATGTCACATCGTGACACAAATCGTGGAGGCCAGCAAAAATCCCAAATTGGCAGAGAAGGGAACCACCTCGCTCGTTCTCTGCAAGGGGCTCCAGCAATCCCACCGAGACCCCCGAGCAAATCCCCCCTTTTAGCAATGGAAGAAGTGTTGGCAAGACACATTTCTGCCCAATTCTAGCCTTGGTGATCGGGGTGACCGCTTGGAATGTTTTTTGCCTGTGGTGGTTCCAATTTGGCACATCCTTCCCGTCCTCCCTCCCTCTCGGCCCCTTTTCGCCCCCCCCAAATAAACACCTTTTCCAACACTTTTGTGGTTTTTCTTTTTTTTTTTTTCCAGACAATCTTCCTTTAATACAAAGTCAATATATATATCTACATACAGAGTGGCGTGGCGACCACTTCAGACCGTTTTCCGCTTGGCATCGCAGGCTGCTGGCGCCAGGGCCTCGCTTTCGCAGAAAGGAGGGGAGGAGGGCCATTGGAAAGAAAAAAGGGCAGCTGGTCCCGTCCGGCCCCTCGGCAGCCCGCCTCCCCCACCCACCCACCCACCCGCATACACACACATACTTTTCCTCCCCGGCCCTGCCAAAATAAGCTTTTCTTTTTTCTTTTTCAAATGTCCAAAACCTGTAAAAGAAAGTTTAGCAAACGAGACGGGGAGGGAGAGCTCACAAATATATATATATATAGGGAGAGATATTTTTTAAAAAATACCATTCTGATCAAGCCAGGAGAATCCCTTTCCTCGCCTTTCCCCCTCCCCTTAAAAAAAAAAGAATAATAAACAGGTTCAGGTTTTTCAACCCAGATGTTTAGTCGTTCCCAGAAATGATCCCTCAGAAGCGACAATGGGACTTGAACCCAGGACTGGACAGGGTGGAAGGATGGAGGGGGGACCCCTGGGGTGGGCCGTGACTTGGCTCGGTACCGTACCTTTTTCTATATTTATATATATATAGTGATATGTGTCTATTGCTGCTCATATGGACCATCCCTTTCGGAAAAAGATTTACAGGTCAGGCCTCAACTTTCCAACAGAATCGAGCTCCAAATTTTTGTTGTTAAATGAAACAGTTGCTAAGCAAGTTTTGGCCCCATTTTACCACCTTTTGTTCCCTTGTTAAGTGAATCACTGCAGTTGATAAGTTAGTCACATGGTTGTTAAGTGAATGTGGCTTCCCACACGGGCTTTGCTGGCCTGGAAGGTCACTAAAGGGGATCAAGGGACCCTGGGGACACTGTGACCGTCACAAAGGTGAGTCAGTTGTCAAACATCCGAATGTGAATCGCGTGACCATGGGGACGCTGTAACGGTCGTTAAGTATGAACCAGTTGCCAAGCGTCTGAATCTTGATCAGGCGACCGTGGGGATGCGACGGAAGTTGTTCGGTGTGAAAAATGGTCATAAAGTGTAACTTTGTTCTGTTTCGGTGTAAGTACGAACGGTCACTAAATGAACTGTTGTAAGTGGAGGACTGCCTGTGCTTTACTGCCTAAGGATTCGGCAGCCTTCATCCAGAGAAGCGCCCACCTTGCCAGGGGAAAGAGGCCAATTTGTGGAGGGTCCCTTGTCCTTCCTCCCAAGGATACACACCGAGCGGTTTTCTCTCCTCCCAACAACCCTGCGAGGTAGGTTAGGCTAAGAGCAAGAGAGTGACCGGCCTGAGGCCACCCCGTATTTTAAGGCTGAACAGAGCTTTGGAGCTGCGTTTTTGTCCACCCGGACAGGTTCCAGCTGGCATCCATCTCCCCCCACCCCAAAAAACCCCTAAGGAGAAAGAAATGTAGATGTTTTGAGCCCCTCCTGGACTTTCAAAGAGCATCACTGATGATTTTAAATTGGATTTTTTTCTGGGGGGGGGTCTGGGAGACTCTGGGAGGGTCTTCTCTAGATGCAAAGGCAGCGTGGTTGGGGGGGGGCTTTCTGGGGGCTTGGGGTCTTTGCTTTGGGCCTGGAAGAGATTGAGAAATGGGGCAATTCACCCCAGGATCCTTAAAGTCAAGGCTCCCCAAATGCCTCAGAAGAGAGTTTAACAACAATCATCATAATTCTTGGAAAAAAAAGAAGAAAAGCAGCAACATTTTCATTGAAATGTGAGCAGTGAACCCTTTCCTTCCTCTTCCTCCTCCTCCTCCTCCTCCTCTCATATTTTTTTTTTTTTAATGGTAGAAAAGCAATATGTAAAAGTAGCAATTATTTTGCACGGCGTTTCTCTTATGTCACACAACCATTACACGTTAACATTTCTACAGTGAAAAAATAGACTTGTCTTTAAACATAATATGAACAAATAAGTAGTTTTTTTTTTTTTTGTAAATTCATTGACTGATATTCTTTTGTATTTTTACATATTTTTTAAAAAAAGGAAAAAAAAATTACACTATTAAAAAAAGGAGACCCAGGAAATAAAAATAAGAAATAAATGTCACTTATAAGAGTTACATCGATACCTTTTTAAAAGAAAGCCACTCGGTGGTGGGACCTAATCCTTACAAACCAAATCCTTTGCAGTCGGTTTATTCTGCCTGGATTTTGAATGGAAAGTACCTTTCTGTTAAGAGGTGAAGACCCTAATTTGGACATGAAGGTGGGCTTCCTCTGTCCCCCAAAATCCACAGGCTCTCTTCAAATCTGCCATTTTTCTCTTTGGCATCAGGGAAGGGGGAAGTTAAAACGCCCACAAAAATAAATGAGAGCAACGACGTGGAGACAACAAAAAAAAGAAAAAAGAGAGACTAGTTTGGGTGGGCTAAGAAGGGAATCAGAAAAGCAGGGGGAAGAATTCCTAAAAACAACAACAAAAACAAAAACAAAACAAAAATTGGAACTCTTGTGAAATGTACTTCAAATCTCCATGGCCCCCCCCAACTCTTTTGAAATCCGGAGAACAGAAGATAACCTGGAACTGGCGCTTTGCAGATTTCCAGAATTCAGAGTTTAGTTTACGTGTGGGTGTGTGGCAAATACTGCGGATTTTTATTTTTATTTTTTGCAAAATGTGAAATGCCTGGGGGTGGGGGGGGGAGGTGGGCATGGGAGGACGTGCTTATTGCCTGTTCTGGTTTGCTTTTTGACATGGTTAAGAAGGTTGGTAAAAGAAGAGGAATGTTAAAAGTGTTTGAGAAGCTAAGCTGAGAAAGAAGCCGCAGGACTGCCAAACCCTCCTTGGTGTGGAGTCCTGCCACCCCACAACCTGATGCAAAATTTGCTTTTGTTTGCCTCTTAATTTTTCACACCTCAAGTGGCTTCCTTTAAGTCCGCCCGCAAGATTAGTACGTCAACCGAACCCTAAAATGTTACTTGTGGTGGCCAAATTTTTCTTTTGCTATTCTCCCCATCAGTTGTTTTAGGTTTCTCTCTCTCTGTGTCTGTGTGTATCTCTCTGGTTCTTGGCCATGGTTTTTCGTTTTTTTTCCCAACCGGACCGTTGCTCTCCAAGGTGTGTGGACGAGGCCGGCGCCTGCTGCAATAAGAAAAGGTTCAATACGGTTTCTGGTTCAGTTGCACGCGGTCCGTGTGCTCCCCACACCGTCGACACCAGATGAGGTAAGAACAACAAGTTCGCCACTTAAAAAGAAGGAAAAGAAAGGGGGGGAGAAAAAAAATCCCGCCCTGGTTCGGAGCCACCCTGGGGATGGGCTCCAGGGTTTTCGAAACACAGGCTGAGAGGGGGGAGGAGGGGGGAAAGTCCCTTTTGGAGATGCAGCGGCGCCTCAGGAGAAGGAGGGGGGTGTCGCTGCTGGGGTCTCCCCTGGCGCCTCCTTCCCGCAGAGCATCCGAAACGGGTGGATGAGGGAGGCAACGTTTTTTCTGATTCAGTCTGTAGGTGTTTAGAAAGGTCGAGGCTAGCTTCGCGTCGCTCAAACAGGAGCCTTGCAGGCTGAAAAGTGTTAGGAGTCTGCACAACGAATGGCTTTTGAAAAGTTTCCTTTTCCTTATTATGTTGCATAGTGGTCAAAACTTCCCAGGTATTCCAGGGCAGCCTGATAGCAGAACTGGTATTCGTCCTGGGAGGGGAAGGAAGGAGAGACGGGGTTATTTATCGCCAGGCAGAGTTGGCTCAATTTGATCGCTTATTTTATAAAACGTATCTTTCATCTTAATTTTATTTGTTTCTATCCTGCCTTTATTATTTGTACAAATGACTCAATATCCAACACAATTTCTACCTCCTATTTCCCCCCCATCACGACAACCCTGTGCGGTGGGGTTGGGCCGAGGGAGAGGGACTGGCCCAAAGTCACCCAGGCGACTCTTATGGCTAAGACAGGACTAGAACTCAGTCTCCTGGTGATTGGCCCAAAGTCATCCAATTGGCTTTTCTTTCTAAGGTGTGACTAGAATTCACAGTCTCCATGTTTGTAGCCTGATATCTTATTGTCTTACTATTTTAAACTTTTATAATTTATTTCATCGGATTGTAAACTGCCCAGAGTTGTGTGAAAGCGAGACAGCCACCAAATACATTTTGATAAATAAATAAATTGTCCTGAAAATGCATAACAGGCCAGGATGAAGCTGCTGGAGACCCACACAGGTTCTTATTTACTGGATCTGTAAAGTGGGCGCTGCTTCAAAGATCTCTGGTTGATTTGACTGGATTACACAACAGTCCTATATAGCGGACCAGGCTGCAGAAAAAGCACAGGTTCAACCATGTCACATTTGGGAGATTCCTGGCCGAGTGGGAATTCGAACTCTGGGCTCCCCCAGTCTCAAGGGCCTGCCTGGGCTGGCATCTATCTGTAGGACGTGGTTTGTAGAAATAGCTTGGAGCATCCTAAAGACCCACGGATTGAGGAGTGAAAGGCATTCAGCTGGGTAGAGCTGGATCTTGTGAGATTTCACAAAAAGCTGGGGTAAAAATGGGCAAGATTTTGACCAAAGGGGTGGAGCTTTGATCGCCACATGTGCCCAGATTTGCCAGTTTTGTCCCTGTCCTCCGAGGAATCCACTGATGGACCTGCCACCAGCATGCCCCAAATTATTCTCACCCCACCAGGGATTTCTCTTCCTGACTCTTTTGAAAAACACAGCCCAATATTTGTTTGAGTGCTAAGAGGTTTCCCCGGTGAAGATCCCGACTGCACATGTAAATGATGCCTGCTGGCTTTTGCTACTTTGCAGGAGGAAAGGACCCTCCAGGGAAGGGGTGACGGTTCCTCCCTGAAGCCCTCAGCAGAGGTCATCTCCACCAGTGGAGGGATTCAACATTTTTTACTAGTGGCTTGGTGGGTGTGGCAAGGGAAGGTTACTGCAAAATCCCCATTTCCTCCCGATCAGCTGGGACTCGGGAGGCAGAGAATAGATGGGGGCAGGGCCAGCCAGAGGTGGTATTTACCGGTTCTCCGAACTACTCAAAATTTCCACTGCCGGTTCTCCAGAACTGGTCAGAACCTGCTGAATACCATTTTGGAGCAAGGATGTGGCCAGGGGAAGGGTGGGGTGGGGTGGAGGTAAGGCTTTTGGGGGTCCTAAGGGAAGCGCTGATCCCCCTTCTTTCTCCTGACCCAACCCTTCTGGGTCTCGAGTGGGTCCAACGTGAAGTGAAGCCCTCCTTCTTACCTCTGTCTGCACCATGGCGGGCCGTTGTGTCCTCAGCATCTTCACGGTCTGGAAGATGTCCACCACCCCTTCGTAGCGCATCCTCTCCAGTACGATGCTTAGCGTGATGAAGACGCCGGTCCTGCCTACTCCCGCACTGCCAAGAGAGAAGAGAGGGACATCGATGTGTGTGGAGGGCCTGCGAGGAAACCCATCTAGCGCCTTCTTTCGCAAGGCTAGGCATGAAGTGGACATGCTGCCTCAGTCCGGAGAGGCTGGACTACAAGTTCTCTCATTCCTGAAAGAAACCCTAAGGGTTGCCAAGACAGGAGAATTAGGGTGAAAGAGGCCTTTGGATCTGAAAGCAAGAGATGGACCTTTAAAGAAAAGCGCTCTTTAAAGCAGCTACCTCCCACAGCTGCGGCACAATCTGGAGAAAAGACACAGTGGTTTTAATGAGCTGTCGATGCAAAGTATAGCACAGTCCCACCAACTCTGCCTGCCAGCCCTTGGCTTCATCAGCCTGCAAATGAACTCAAAGCCCCCAACCACAATGATGGCTAATACAAGGACTCTTAAATTCAGTCCAGCCTGGGAACATCTTTTCTGGCAGGTACTGAGGTCAATAACATGGTGCATCCAAATTCTTCATTTAAAGAATCTCAAATATATCAATTTCTTGGAGGAAAAGTAAACACTAAACTCCCACCAGCCCCTGGCTTGGAAGGAACGGATGATATCCCATCCCATCCCATCCCATCCCATCCCATCCCACTCTACCCTTCTACTCTACTCTACTCTATCTATCCTCCTATCTACTCTACTCTACTCTACTCTACTCTACTCTACTCCACTCCACTCCACTCCACTCCACTCCACTCCACTCCACTCCACTCCACTCCACTCCACTCCACTCCACTCCACTCTCCAGTATTTTATTATATTATATTAAATGTATTTAAATATAATTTATTATATTTATGGTACGACCACACTTGGAATATTGCATCCAGTTTTGGTCACCACAATATAAAAAAGATTTGAGACCCTGGAAGAGTGCAGAGAAGAGCAAGAAAGATGATAAGGGGATCAGAGGCTAAAACATATGAAAAATGGTTGCAGGAGTTGGGTACCTCTACTCTAGAGAAAAGAAGGACTGGGAAGACATGATAGCAGTCTTCCAATATTTGAGGGGCTGCCCCAAAGAAGAGGGAGTCAACCTCTTCTCCAAAGCACCTGAGGGCAGGACAAGAATCAATGAATGGAAACTAATCAAGGAGAGAGGCAACCAGGAAGTAAGGAGAAACTTCCTAACAGTGAGGACAATTAACCAGTGGAACTGCTTGCCTCCAGAAGTTGTGGGTGCTCCATCACTGGAGGTTTTTAAGAAGAGACTAGACAGCCACTTGTCTGAAAAGGTTTAGTGTCTCCTGCTTGAGCTGGAGTAGAAGACCTATTATTCTATTATTTAAAATGATAAAAAGAAATCAACATTTTAACTGTTAAGCTGCCCAGAGTAGCTTTTCAGAATGAGATGGTTGGGGTCTAAATTTAATAAATCAACATGTGCAAAAGGTCTCTAGCTCTTTGTCAGGAAAGCTTTTGGGAAGCAGTTACGTATGCTGCTGCCTACGTAATCGGCGTCCTCTGATCTCCTCCCAATTTGAGGCAGGGGTTGCCAAGGGAAAGCAGCTTGCCTAAAAAAGAACTGAGAATGAATCGGAAGAGGCAGACCTGCAAACCTGGGTGTAAGAGCTACAGCAGCTTGTCAATTTACCCCCATGCCAGTTCCTTGGCTGGATTTGCAAGATTTCTTCGGGTTTAGCCAGCCAGGGGCAGAGGTAGAGAAGCAGATGGTGTCCTCCACCCACGAGACAGATCTCTCAGTGCCAAGGTGGAATCCCACGAGCCCAGGCAGAGAATCCTTAATCTGCCGGCTGATGCGTAATCACCGAAAGCCTTAATCACAGATTAGCAAGCAACGTCTGGGGGATTTTATCTTCTGGAAGCTGGGAGGGCTCCCCACCTTTTGGGGTATCTTAGGAAAAAGGTGGATGGGTTCTGTGTTTCCAAGATGCTTTTCTGAATAGTTTGGAGTAGAAAGAGACCAATGTGATCTAATCACTCTCATCTAGCACTGATGATGCTACCTAGTTGGGTAATGAAACGTCTGCAAGAAAACCACCAAGCACCAAGGATGCCACAGTCCTCCTCCTCTTCCTCCTCCTCTCCACAAACCCCACTCCCTACTAGCACAGATGATGGTACTAGTTGGGTGATGAAACATCTGCAAGAACATTCCCATTGACACTCACAGGAGCTTTATATACAAGCTACTTGTATATAAAAAGAGAGCAAATGCCACCACCCCTTCTAGTCCTCTCCTCCTCATCTACTCCACAAACCCCACTCCCATCTAGCACTGATGATGTTACCTAGTTGGGTAATAAATTCTATTCTATTCTATTCTATTCTATTCTATTCTATTCTATTCTATTCTATTCTATTCTATTCTATTCTATTCTATTCTATTCTATTCTATTCAAAACCACCAAGCTCAGAGAGCACCAAGGACCCCACAATCCTCCTTCTCTTCCTCTTCCTGCCCTCCTGCTCTTCTGTACCCCACCCTTGTAGCACTATTTGGGTAAACATCTACAAGAAAATAACTAAGTTCAGAGAGCACCAAAGACCCCACAGTTCAACCCTGAGCTACCAATTCTCCTCAATCGGTAAACAACAGCCCGCTATAATCTCCGATTCCCCAGAGCTGTAGAAAACAGAATTTAAAGCTTTGCAATTTACCAGGAGGTCAGCATCTAACCATTGAATGGGCTATTTAGCCAGTTAGTTTCTCTCTGTTCTACAAAGAAATCCTTTATCAATTAACAAGCCTCGCAATGAAAGGAAACTGATGGAGGAAGGGCTCCTTTGCTCATCTGCAGGTGAGCTGGAAATCAGGACTAAAAGCTGCTCACAATTTATATTTTAGGAGAAGTGGGCGGAGGGGAAGCGAAGGAGCAGAACAGAACAGCCCAACGATATAATTTTAGCTCCAGGGAAGGGAAATACTAAAACTCTCGGGGATGAACGATCTGCGTGCATGGAGAGCGGTAAAGAGGTCAGCGATGCCTGTTGTGCAAAATGAAATTCGCCGTTAAGAGATGCTCCATTTTAAGGAATGTTCGGCCTTTCTGCAATGGGAATGGCCCAGTTTTCCAGCTCAAGTCCGGGGTGAGTAGAGAAATCCTGCAGGGCTTGGGCCTATCCAGAGCCATCTGCAGGATCCAGAGGACGAGAGGGGAGCTGGGACCACCCGACCCAAACCCTGCTTTGCTCGCACAATTACAGCCAGCATCTTTTATGACCTTCTTCCGCTGCTGATTGCTATGGACACATTAGCTTTTTATCTAAACTAGGGGTGTCAAATTCAAGACCTGGATCCAGGGGTGTTTAGATCTGGCCCTCAGGGCTACTCTGGAAATAGCAAAGGACTGGCCTGCGGTGCCTCTGCCAGTGAAAACGGAGCATGGGAAGGCGCGTGGCTCCCCTGAACTCCGTTTTCGCTGGCAGAGGGCTGCAGGAGGCCATCCAGGCCAAAAATGGGGTACAGGGGTTACTAACCCTAACCCCGACTTCCGTTTTTGCTGGCAAAGGGCTAGCAAAACAAACTAAAAACCAAACAAAAGGACAAATGCTTCCCCTTTTGCATTTGAGTGTGCAAGAAGGGAGAGGAAAGGAGAAAGGGAAAGAAGAAAGAAAAAGAAAAAGGAGGAGAGATGGGAGGAGATCCAGGAAGGAAAAAGAAGGAAAGAGGGGAAGGGAGAAAGGAAGAAAGAAAGAAAGGAAGTGTTAGAACTTAAAACCCACCCCTCCTAGAAAAATGAAATATTTTAGGATATACTAAAAAGGCAGAATATTTCCCCTAAAAGAGAAGTAGAAACTCAGAGAAGCAGAAATTCATTTCCCTCCACCTTTGTCAAGGGGCCATTAAGGCCTCAGCATCCCCTCTGCAACACAATAGGACCCATCTAGCAACAGAAACTCACCACGTGGCACCTGAGAAGTTTACATCAGCCAGCAAGGCTAGCTAAGATCCCCCACACCCTGGGAGCCTGACAACCAATCAGGATATTCTTCCTGTGCCCCAGGAAGTTCAAAGACAGAGAGGGTATAAAACCCAGGTCATCTAGTCCAACCCCCTGCCCAAGCAGACCCTACACCAGTGATGGCTAACCTTTTTGCTATCGCATGCCAGGAGGGGTGGTGGTGGTGGGTCGCATGCACATGTGTCCACATCTATAATTCTATACACCCTGCCCCCGCGCATAATTCTATATACCTGACCCTCCCTCTCCCCGCTCCTGGCACACAATGGCCCGTTAGGCACGTTTTTCTTTCTCACATGCTGCTCCAGGGCTCCAGGGAGTCTGGGGAGGGCGAAAACGGCCTTCCCCACTCCCCCCAGGCTCTCCGGGGGCAGGAAACAGCCTGTTTCCCTACTTCTGATGGGCCCAGAAGACCCAAAAATGAGCTCACATGCCCACTGATATGGCTACGTGTGCGACAGGTTCGCCATCATGGCCCTACACCATTTTTGACAGATGGCAGTCCAGTCTCTTCTTGGCTGTATGTACCTGCAGTGGACCGAAATTGGTCCGTCTTGTCCAAACTGCTCCTTAGTTTTGTGCACCTGCCCAATGAAATCGATAAAGCCTTCGCCGGATTTTGGCACACCTTGTTCCGGCCAGTCAGTGAACTGGAACTGACGCACGGTTCTAGACTGGCCGTCCTGGAAATAAAATTAAAAAAAGGTTTGAAAGTATAAAAACAGAACTAGTAGAACAGAGCAAAGCAAGTAAGTTCTCAAAACTGAATGAATGAAGGTAGTCCTTGACTTGTAACCATTCGTTTAGCATGGCACTGAAAAAAGTGACTTATTTACGCCTGGTCCTCACACTTGTGACCGTCGCAGCATCCCCAGAGACATGTCATCGAAATTTGGGCGCTTGGCAACCATGTATTTGTCACAGTTGCAGTGTCCCAAGGTCATGGGTTCACCACTTGCAACCTTTTCCAGTCAGCTTTCAACAGAAAAACTCAGCGGAGGACGTTGGATTTGCTTAATGACTATGTGTTTCACTTAACAACTGAGGCAATTTGCTTAACAACCATGGCAAAAGGTCACAAAATCAAGCATGATTCAGTTAGGAACTGTCATACACAGCGATGGAAATTCTGGTCCCAATTTTGGTCATAAATTGAGGATTACCTGTACTGGAGACCTCTGCCAACCATGTGCTTTTTGCTTCTCTAGTGCAAATAAAGTTTATTTTTTGGGAGGGGGGTTAATCTCATCCCTCCAAGAACGTTTATTGGCTCCATCCACAAAACAAAACATGCCCTGATTTTGCTGGCATTTCGAAATGTTTTTAAAACTTGGTTATTCCCCTGGTGTTGGAATCAGGATAAACCAAGCGCTCATCAGAAAACGGTGAGCCAGCTGACCCATTATTGATGTTATCGACTGTTGCTTTAACCTTGGTTTGCTTTCACTTGTAAGCTGCCCAGAGTCACTTTATTTAGGTTAGCTGGTCACATCGATACTTTACATAAACATATAAGTTAAGAATTCCAGGGATAGCCATGGTGTGTGTGTGTGTGTGTGTGTGTGTGTGTGTGTACTCAACAACACTCTATTGACAACCAGTGCTGCATCCTTTTTATGTGCCTTAAAAAAAATCAGCACAACAAAGCAGAAGCATCAAAAGAAAGGGATGCAACTGAAGAAGGAGAGGCAAACTGAAAAAATCTAGGAAAAAAAAATAAAAATATCTGAGGATTTGTTAATTAAGGAACGAAGGTCTCAATTTGAGGCTCTGACAAACCACAAAAGGTCCAGTCTCGATCCTTCCTTAGCTGCAAACCAGTGGTGAAATCCAATTTTTTTTACTACCGGTTCTGTGGGCGTGGCTTGGTGGGCGTAGTATGGCTTGGCAGGGGAAGGATACTGCAAAATCCCCATTCCCTCCCAACTCCTGGGGGAAGGATATTACAAAAATTCCATTCCCATCCCACTCTGGGGCCAGCCAGAGGTGGTATTTGCTGGTTCTCTGAAGTACTCAAAATTTCCGCTACCAGTTCTCCAGAACCTGTCAGAACCTGCTGGATTTCACCCCTGCTGCAAACTCAAGGGCAAGTCATTCTCACTCAAATTTAGCCTACCTCTCAGGTCTGGCACGAAGCTGACACTCAGGGTGAGAGAAGGTGGTACCCTTAATCTGGTGCTCAGCAGAAATTCTGGAATTTCTGCTGAATTTCTGGGCTGAGTCATGCCGATGGCTCAGAAAAGGGTTCCCCACACTTCTTTAAAGGAGCAGGAAACAAACAAAATGAATTTTTTTTAAAAAATGTGCAACGGTCAGGGTGACACGGCATGCTATCCGTCACCCAAGGAGGGAGGAAAAAAAAAAGAGAGAAAGAGAGAGAAAAGGCACAGGTGGCTTTTCACATCCTTCAGAAGCAGGGAAATCCTTGGAAATACATTCCAAAGAATTAAACCGTTGAGAGAGAGGAAGCACAGGGGGGTGGTTGATGATTTCATACCAGAATTCATGCAGATGGAATAAAGGGGAGTTTAGGAAGAAGGGGGGGGGATTATGCATTTGCAGTGGTGTAATTTTGAAGAAAAACCAGGAAGGGGGGAGGGGAGGGGAAGGAAACCCAGGGGAGCAGGTGAACTAGAAAGTATCTTTAATCTTTTTGTTCATTCTGAATTTTCTCTCTGTAGAATTGTCAAGTTGAAACAAAGTGATGATCAGATATAGAGATCAGGGGGGTTGGATAATCATGGTATAATAAAGGGGGGAAAAAAGAAAATTATTCCTTATTTTAGACGGTCACACAGGGAGATGTATATGAAAGCAGAACCCCTTAATCTTAAATGTGCGGAGGGGGTGAGGATAATGCCTGAGCTATTTTCAGAACTTCGCTGCACCATATAGGCAGACGGTGCTTTTAGTATTTGTAAACTGCTTTGACCATCATCCACTGCTCAGAAAATAAAGGGATACGTTACTTGAGTTGAGCAGCATTTCAGGCTTAAAGGCAAATTCCGCTTGGAAACTGCCTTTGTGTTCGAGATGGAAAAAAAATATGAAATCTTGACTTTGGGATGGGCTGATTGGATTACAGGTAGTCCTCGACTTACAACCACAATTGAGCCTGGAACTTCTGTTGCTAAGCAAGACAGTTGTTAAGTGAGTTTTGCCCCATTTTACGACCTTTCTTGCTACCGCAGTTTAGTGAATCACTGCAGTTGTTAAGTTAGTAACATGGTTGTTAAGTGAATCTGGCTTCAGCATTGGCTTTGTTGGTCAGAAGGTCGTAAAAGGGGATCACATGACTCTGGGACACTGCCACTGTTGTAAATATGAACCAGTTGCCAAGTGTTTGAATTTTGCTCACATGACCATGTTGGGGATGCTGCAACATCGTCAATATGAAAAACGGTCATAAATCACTTTTTTTCAGTGCCGGTGTAACTTCAAACGGTCACTAAATGAATGGTTTTAAGTCAAGCACTACCTGTGGTTTGTGGTTATAGGAATGGCTACTATTTGCTAAGTATGTAAAAATAAAAAAGTTGGGGCTGTAACAATATTTGGCTCGTGGGAGGCTAGATGGAGGATGCCAAAATAAAAATCCCTAAGAGATCTTTTCTTCCCAGGGAATCTCACTGATGACAATCACACAGACCCACAGCCCAACCGATCCAGGACACAGGTAGACCACACGATCCCACAGTTCAGCCTGATCTATGGCCAACCCGATCCCCTTCCAACGATCTGTACTCAGGACCAATTCCTCTCCCAACGTTTGAGCACCGTCTGATCCTGGAAAGCTGTTACGGGATGGGAATCTGGCATTTGGCTTACCCTGGCGTCAGTGACCTTGAATTCTCGGAGGATGTATTGAGGCATGTTATATTCAGCCATGGGGTCCACCACAAAGTACTGATACCGTGCAGACCTCTCGGCTGGCCAGTACTGATGGCACTTTTCCTGTGGACCAACGGAAAAAGAAGCTCATTTGCTGCTGGCCAAAAAAAGAAAAAAAAAATACAGACCCTACCTGCATCAGCCTCACACTGAGGTATTTCATGCAATAAAATTCCCTCGAGGGGCTTGCCTACTTCAAAGCCAACTGCCTGGATGTGCATTCCCTTTGGAAATAATTTGAGTGTTAAAATTAGAATTTTAAGAAAACCGGTTACTATCATGTTACTCCATGCCAGCAAAGTTTAGCAGCTGGGATTCTCTATTATTATTATTATTATTATTATTATTATTATTATTATTATTATTATTATTATTTAGCTCCTCTGTTTAGCCCCTCGGCCACAGGGACAGAGGGCACCAACGAGCCATGGTGGCACAGTGGTTAAAATGCAGTACTGCAGGCTGCCCACAGCCAGGAGTTCGATCCTGCCCGGCTCAAGGTCGCCCTTCCATCTTTCCGAGGTCAGTAAAATGAGGACCCAGATTGTTGGGGGGCAATTTAGAGAGGGCTGTAGAGCACTGTGAGGTAGTATATAAGTGCTATTGCTAACCACAAACACACAGCTATTACTTAGTAGGGTTGAGAACATGCCATGCAGGAGATATACAACGGATTTCCCTGCTGTCTTCCTAATAGTCCAAACTTGGCTATCATCTTATCCGAGATTTAAATTGAAGGATTTATCATGTGCATTTCTAGCTGTGTATGGGGCTATATGCAAACAGCCATTGGCAGCCAAGAGTTTCTGCAAGAAAAGGGCCCCAAAAAACAAGAGGAGGGCCACAACTGTGCCATTGACTTCATGCCCTTTTTCAGACACATCAAGATGAGAAATTGGGCCTCTCAATGTACACTACTAATCCATTGCCTGGAAGAACAACACCCCGGAAATCAAAGCTTGCCATTCAAGGGATGTTCACCCAACATTCTGGGGTTCAAAATGAAGCACCAACAAGCCAGGATGTCCCACTTACCCGGCCCATCTCTCGCAGCTTGGTCAACATCACCACAATGGTTGAGTTGTTCTCCCACAGCATGCGCCAGAAGTCCTCTGTGGTCTCTGCCAAGGGTCCCTGGGTGGCGATGTAGGCCTTCTGTTGCCTGCAGGAAGGAGCAAGGAAAACCAACCCTATTGGAAGGCAAGCTAAGGAGGCAAGGTGGCCTTTGAATGCAAATGAAGGTTTGTACCATGACAGTCCAGAACAGGAGAGGGTAACTATGGTGACTTTAGGACCTGTGGACTTCAACTCCCAGAATTCCAAGTCCACAGGTTATAAAGTCACCATAATCGCTCACTCTGGTCCAGAAGAATGTTAAGACCCAGGTCAGGTTGGACAGCAGAGATGGGATCGTCATCTTGAACCCACCAGCCCCAGAGAGCAAAGCAGGAAAGGATGACTTCTGGTAACACTTCTCATCCCTTCCAGGTTGAAGAATCGATGCTAAACACATCTCAAACTTCAGCCTTGCAGGATCTAACTTTGACATGTAACTAGGAAGCCCGCCTTCATCAAATGTCAGGAGAAACTTGATACACAGAAATAAGGAACTTATCTGTGGGGTCCAGGGTGCTCTCTGAGGTTGGTGGTTTTCTTGCAGACGTTTCATGTCCCAACGAGGTAACATCATCAGTGCACTGATGAGGTGACCTAGCTGGGTCATGAAACATCTGCAAGAAAATCACCAACCTCAGAAAGCACCAAGGACCCCATCCTCTTCCTCTTCCTCTACTCCACAAACCCCACTCCCTTCTAGCACTGATGATCTTACCTAATTGGGTAATGAAACATCTCCCAAAAAAAAAAAACCAACCAAGCTTAGAGAGCACCATGGTTCCCACAGTTCAGCCTTGAGCTACAAATATTCTCTTTTATTGGTAAGGAACTATTTGTTTTCCAAATTCAAAGAATTGTTTTTAGCAGCGCTGATTTAGGACACGTAATGTTGGGCTTCAGAGATCCACGTGAGCACTAGATGGAGGAAAAGAGCCATTTTATTTTTTGGTTTCTCTCTGCTGTCACTCATGGTCCCCTAGATTTCTGCAGTTCAGAGATCACAGGGCTTGATGCCAATAGGAGATGAAGACTTATTCCAGTGGCAACTCCTTACCAGAATAGGATCCAGAAATTCTTGTGGACCAGTTAAAATTTGCAAAGAACCTTTTTGTCTATTCAGGCTTAACATTCAGAAGGAAAAGCAAGGTAAAAAAGAGAACAAGAATTGGGCCAGTGCATTCTGTAGAAAAGCTCTACAGAAGTCACACACACACACACACACACCTCTAATGTATAATATCATAGCACATAATGTATACTGAGGACCAAGGATGATTGGCAGTCGGCATAGAGAACAGGAAGAGACAAAGGAACCAGGTGTCCGTCCCACCTCCTCCAGGGGACTTTACCTGTATCCGTCAATGAAGCTGGCATTGATGTAGTCGGAGCCCTCGACTCCGCGGATAGGCTGAAGGCAAACCCGTGTGGTCTCGTATGGCATGATGTTGACAAGGCGATTTTTGAATTTGTTACAGGGCAGGTTGGCACTGATGAACCTGGAGGTGTGGGCTTTGGAGTTGGCGAGTCTCTGGCAGAGGAAAAGAGCACAGGTGGATGAGAGGATAGCAGGTCACTTAAGTGGGCTTCTTCTCCTAGAATTCCCCATTTAGAGTGGCCTTTGTTGAAGGTTCCAGGAATAAATGCTCACTCGCTAGATGTATGGACTTCAACTCCCAGGATTCCCCAGCCAGCATGGCTACTGCTGAGAATTCTGGGAGTTGAAGTTTTCCCTAAAGAGACAGAGATTTGTATTCCCAGAATTCAACATGGTCTCTGCTCAGAATTCTTCAAGTGGAATATAGCTCTAAAGATGTGTTCTTGGACCTTTATATGTGGGACACTGTTACATACGTCATACTCAAAATTTGCCAGCTGGATTCTGGGCATTGATGGTCAATCTCAAACCTGTGTATTTCCCAGAATTCCTCAACCAGCTGAAACATTTTTGAAGTTCAAATTTATGTGTTCAGAAGTCACCCAGGCTGGGAAACGCTGCATTAACTGAATATTGTCCATGCCAGCCCACCCCAATGGAGAATTCTGCAAATCACACTCCTGCCTGGATGTCTTTCTATCTTCCTGGTACATGGCAAGACACAACACTTTCTGAATCCAAAGTAAATGCTTTCCCCGCTAAATACAGATAGTCCTCGGCTTATGACCACAATGGAGTCCAAAGTTTCCATTGCTAAAGACAGTTGTTAAGTGACTTTTGCCCCATTTTGCAACCTTTCTTGCCATAGTTGTTAAGTGAATCACTGCTGTTGTTAAATTAATAATGCAACTGTTAAGAGAATCTGGCTTCCCCACGGACTTTGCAAAAGGGCGACCACAGAAAACTGCAACCGTCATAAATATGAGCCAGTGACCAAGTGTCTGAATTTTGATCATGTGACTATGGTGATGCTACAATGGTCGTATGTATGAAAATGGTCATAAGTCCCATTTTGTTGTAATTTCAAATGGCTACTAAATAAATAGTTAGAATAAAATAGAACAGAATGATAGAGCTGGAAGGGACCTTGGAGGTCTTCTAATCCAACCCCCTGCTTAGGCAGGAAGCATTTCAGACAAATGGTTGTGAAATCTCTTCTTGAAATCTTCCAGTGTTGGAGCATTCACAACTTCTGGAGGCAAGTTGTTCCACTGATTAATTGTTCTAACTGTCAGGAAATTTCTCCCTAGTTCTAGGTTGCTCCTCTTTTTGATTAGTTTCCATCCATTACTTCTTGTCCTACCCTCAGGTGTTTTGGAGAATAGCTTGACTCCCTCTTCTTTGTGGCAACTCCTGAGATATTGGAACACATTGTAAGTCGAGGATTATCTGTACAGATTGCAACTTTGTGCTGGCTAACCTGGGCCACCTACTGCTCCCAGGGAAGATGCAACAGGGCAACCTGCCTGAGCCATCATGCACCCCTGTACCTCTGCTCACCTTGAACTCCAGTTCCATGCCTGTGACGTGTTCTCCCACTTCTATCTGTGCCAACCTCTGGATATAGGTGTACAGGTTCCGAGCGGGGACCTCCGTGTTCCCACAGGCAACGGCTTCTAGCAAAGAGTCGTGTATGAAACTGTACTGGTCTTCTGTCTGTACCATGTAATTTCGCTGGGACCTCATGAGGGTGACGTGCCCATAAATGTCCACCGTCTTCTCGTGTTTTATTCTCTCCAGCATGGCATCGATGACAATAAAGCAGCCGGTCCTACCCACCCCAGCGCTGGAAGAATAAAAAATAGGAGTGGGGTAGAGGAAAAATAGGGGATTAAAGAAATCTTTCATCTAAATTAGACTTAGAATAACTTTATTATCACTTTGAATGTACACTAATCAGCATACATTAAAATGAAATTTCTTTGCATACATGTCGATGGAGATTCTCAGCCATCCAGGTCATGGTTGTCCCAAAGGTGCCTTTTCAAGAGGCAGATGGACTTTCTTTGTTTTCCCTTGAAGATGTTTCGCTTCTCATCCAAGAAGCTTCTTCAGCTCTGACCGGATGGTGGGGAAATGGAAGGATTTATTCTCCTTCCATTCTGTCTGCAAGGGGTATAAATCCTTCCATTCCCTACCATCCAGTCAGAGCTGAAGAAACTTCTTAGATGAGAAGCGAAACGTCTTCAAAGAAAAACCAGAAAGTTCGTTGCCTACAGCTCTCAAAAGGTTTCCACCTCCAATATACACTTCATAAATATGACAAAATAAATAAATAAATACAAAATTATAACATACATTATATGACACAGAGAAACAACACAGTGTAGTTCGGATGTATACATGTACATGGTGAGAGAAATGAATCTTGCGAGTTTACCAGATGGACGGCATAGGGAACAAAGCTGTTACAGAATCTGGTAGTTCTGCTAGAAATACTTCGAAACCTCCTCCCAGAGGGGAGCAACAGAAACAGACCGTGAAGTGGGTGTTTGGGGTCTCTAACAAAGCTTCGAGCTCTAAGCACATAGCGCTTATAAGCAGCATCCTGAATAACGGGAAGCGAGCTTCCTATATATAATCTTCTCCGGCTAAATGGTAGCTATGTAATTTCTACCCTTCTCTTTCAGAACTCCTGATGGTTTATTTATTCATTTATTAAATTTATATGCCACCCCTCTTGCTGTTAACTCCACCCCAAGGAAACAAAGTCATAAGATACTTAACCAGATGGCCAACCTGGAATTGTGAATGTGTCGATTCCAAATTAAATCCTTTAAATGGCTAAGAATAGAGATGGAAATGCATGCTAAGCCTCTGATAGAATTGGCATTATATTTATGATCATAAGAGGTATTATATGGTCCTTCCTTTGTGCCTGCCTGTTAAGGTGGTCGTAGATGGATCAAGGTCATCTGTAGAAATACAGGTAATCCTTGACTTATGACTACAATTCAGCCCATAATTTCCACTGGTAAACCAGACAGTTGTTAAGTGAGTACTTCGAGGGTTACCTACATGGGGATAAATCAGGCCTTTTCAGTCTGGCTCCTTAACCGGGGATGTTTATGTGTGGTGCTTAAGGGAAAAACCATTTTTTAGGTTGACTCGCGGTTGACATCTCGATGGCTGTATCTAGTGACCTCCTGCTGTCTGATCTGAAAACCAGAAGTGACTTAGGGGCAGCAGGCGATCTGTTTGACTTATATTACATCCGTCAGGAGAGTGTAGGTTGGGCGAAATCAACAAGCCAATAGCTCCGGGGTTTATGTTTCACAAGAAATTGGATGGATTGTCATTCTCTGAGATCAGAGCAACGTGTGCCAGGGAGGGAGCACAAGACGGGGAGGCGCACCGACTGACTTATCAGTGCCACGGGGTGCTTTCTGGTGCATTTCACCTGCCTAACAGCTTCCAGAACAGGATGAGGTGCAGAGGGGGGTGGCTGCAATGGGGACGTTCCTGCTACATTCTGGTTGTTATTACAGGTAGTCCTCGACTTACAACCAAAATTGAGCCCCAAATCTCTGTTGTTAAGCGAGACATTTGTTTGGCCCCGTTTTACAGCCTTTCTTGCTGCAGCTGTTAAGCGGATCACTGCAGTTGTTGAGTTAGCAACACAGTTGTTAAGTGAATCTGGCTTTCCCCATTGACTTTGCTGGTCAGAAGGTCGTAAAAGAGGATCACATGATCCTGGGACTTTGCAAAGGTTATAAATGTGAGTCAGGTGCCAAATGTGTGAATTTTGATCACATGACTAGGGAGGGCGCGGGGGCAGTGCTGCAACATTCATAAATGTGAGAAATGGTCATAAGTCACTTTCTTAAGTGGTGTTGTAACTTTGAACAGTCACTAAATGAACTGCTGTAAGTCAAGGACTACCTGTACTCCTTAGGTTTGTGTGTTGCCAAAGCATTCAGTCTCCCGAGTAATCCATTTGAAGGGAAGGGAGAAAAGGTGGGCATTTTTTTAAAAAACGAAAAAGAAATCACATTTTGGGGGGTTGGCTGCCAAGGGATCTCTGCAGTGTTGTGAGGAATGCTCCACTGTACGTCCAATTTCTCTGTGCCGGAGGGCGGGAGAGGCAGAGGGGGAAGGAGCATCTAACAATTTATTGAAATTTCCCAGTCTGCAACTCATTTAGAACCATTTGTTTAACAGCTGTTTGAAGTTACAAGTTGCTGAAAAAAGGTCCTCAGCCTTATGACTGTCGTAGCATCCCCATAGTCACCTAATTAAAATCCAGGGCACCTGGCAACTGGGAGGTATTGATGATGGTTGCAGCCTTCCTGGGGTCATTTGTGACCTTCCCAGCCAGCTTCTGACAAGCCAAGCCAATGGGGGAAGGTGGATTTGCTTAATGACCATGTGATTGGCTTAAGAACTGCGGTGATTCGCTCAACAATTGTGGCAAAAAGGTCATAAAATCAGGCTCTGCTCACTTAACAGCCGCCTTGCTTAACAAGGGAAATTCTGGTTCCAGGTTGAGGGCTACCTGTGCTTTGTTCATTTGCAGATTTAAAAATTTGTCTGTATTCGAGAAGCTGTTTCTTTTCTTTTTAAATTAAAAAAAAAAATCCCTCCACCATCTAATTCTAATTCCATCATCCCCTGCCTGTAATTCCTCTCTTCCCCCCGCCCCCCGGTGGCACCCCCCACTTGGTCTGATTCGGCGAGAGTTCGTTCTGACATAGTTAGATCTGTTTATTTCCAAAACAAGAAATAATTTCCCTCTCAAAACAGAGGGTGTCTCCAGCCCGTTCCACAGTTCAGGTAAGAGAGACATGAGCTTTGATATAAACAGGACTCTCGTTTGCTACACGGCAATTCCTGGGGTTCTTTGATTATAGCTTTTCTGTGATAAATTCCTTCGAAGTTTTTGGACTCTTCTGTGCTCGTTTAATTGGTTTCAGCCTAGCTTTGTGGGGAGAAGCATAACAGATTGATCCTCATAGCCCAGATGTCAGATGTAGAAAGAACGCTATTAAGAAGCTCAGATAACAGTCCTGAATGACTACATTTGGAAAAGGTTAATATTCACACAGACAATTTCATCCAAATCTCACTGCTATAAGAATGTCCTCCTTAATTATAAATAAACATCTCCGGATCCTGCTTGATTGTCAAGGTTTGATAAATGGATCCTAGTGTTAGATTTCATCCACGCGCTGTAAAGGCTATTGTTCCTCATGCAAATTAGAATTAAATTCAACTGCATACCCGGATCCCCATTTTGAGCAGAGAAATTCAGCTTCTGTCATGGAGTAAAATGTTGCCCTATATATTGCCTTCAGGACAGTGGTGAAATCTGAACCGGTTTGCCACCGGTTCGCTGGCCGCGCATGTGTAGTACGCACCAAAAGGAGCCTTGGGAAGGTAAGTAGAACAGTGGGGGGGGGATCAACTGTGCCGCATGATTTAGATTCACTAGAAAGCAGGATTTCCTGCAATTTTAAATTGCGCAGCACAGGTGATCGTCGGAAATACCGATTCGGAGGAGCTGGTAGCTTTTTTTTACTACCAGTTCGCCTGAACCGGTGCGAACCGGCAGCATTTCACCACTGCTTCAGGACCACTAAAGTTTGGATCTTATTACAGGGGGGCATACTGGCACAATTGAGAAGTAGGCCATCATTATACCCTATACCCAGGGCAGGTGGGAGCAGATGCCCTCCGTCTGCTCCCACCAATCGTTAGTCCCCACAGCAAAGAGGACGATGGGCAAGAGATTTCTCCAATGTCCTTACTGCTACAAGTGATTAAAAAAGAATCCATGCCTTTCCTTAGTTTCCAATGCAAACTTTGTTCTGGATCACTTCAAAATGAGATGGATGGCAAATAAATTTAATAAATAAAAAAAAATCCTCATCTTGTAGCATCACCACCAATTGGGGCCCCAAAAGGATTGGCGTGGATTACCTGCAGTGCACGACGATGGGGCCAGCATCAGGTGGGTTGCATGTTTTCACTCTCCTGAGAAAAGCCAGAAATGGAGTGGGATATTCGGGAACACCGTGATCCGGCCAGGCGGTGAACTGGAACTGGCGGACTTCACGTTTCTCACTGGAACCGTTCTGTGGAGGCAGAGCAGAAGGGAAGACGGCATGATGTACTCACTTTGCACAATCTCTTATAAGCAAATGAAAACACAGGCTGAATTGGTTGTTGTTCCTATCACATGAAGGCAGTCTTTGACTTACGACCCGTAAGGGAGCTTGTCCATCACGGTCATAAAATCATCAAATAGACCAGTCACATGACCAATCTGATTGTCCCAAAGGTGCTTTTTTCCCCCCAAAAGCAACTGGATTTTCTTGTTTGTTTTTTTCCTTTGAAAAACATTTCGCTTCTTATCCAAGAAGCTTCTTCGGTTCTAACTGACTGGTGGGGAATGGAAGGATTTTTGGATAAGAAGTGAAATGTTTTCAAAAGGGAAAAAGAAAAAAACAGGAAAGTCCAGTTGTCTTTTGGAAAAAAGCACCTTTGGGACAACCGTGTCTCAGAATTATTTAATAGGAACAGCCTCCTCCATTAGTAAAACAGACTGCCTAAAAAGGTGGTGGACCCCTTTGCTGAAGGCTACACTGGGCAAGGAATTGAAGTGACTCTAAGGGCACTTCCAAGCCTTCTGTTCTACGATCAAAAGGTCTAGTGATGAAGGCACCAAGCTAGAAAGTGGGAGACTGTGAGTTCTAGTCCCGCCTTAGCCACGGAAGCTGGCTGGGTGACTTTGGGTCAATCAATCGCCGGGAGTTTGTGAGTTCTAGTCCTGCCTTAGGCATAAAAACTGGCTGGGAGACTTTGGGCCAGTCCCTCTCGCTCAGCCCAACCCACCTCCCAGTGGTTGTTGTAGGGGAACTAGGCCGAGGAAGGTGTGTTAGATATGTTTGCCACCTTGAGTTATTTGTAAAATAATAAAGGTGGGGGATAGATAGATAGATAGATAGATAGATAGATAGATAGATAGATAGATAGACAGACAGACATCAATAGATATAGATAGACAGATATAGACAGATACCGTAGATAGAGATATAGACAGATAGACAGATGATGAATGGATGGATGGATTTTCTGGAGATGTTTCGATAAACGATCATCTGGATACTGTAGCAGTATACAGGTAATCCTCCACTAACGTCCACAATTGAGAGTGGTTACTTTAAATGGTCACTAAATGAATGGTTGTAAATCAAGGACCTGCAGTTTGTCCATTGGTGCACTGCGTTTACCATCAGAACACTCTCCTGAAGTCTACTCCTTTGCATTTTAAATTACTTGCTTCCTGGTCTCTCTGTTCAGCCCAACTCTGAAGAACTCTGATCCTTCAGATCTTTAAAGACAGCCATCCTCTCTTCTCCATACTAAACTTACCAAAGGAAAGAGGCCTTGTTCTCACCTTGTGCAGAGAGAAGGTGCGGACACAGAATGTGGCCAACTCAATGGTATCTAACAGGGTCACTTGGATCATCCCGTAAGTCTCTGTGCCCCGGCCTGGCCAGTACTGGTCACACTTGATCTGAAAAAAAGATCAATATATGGGTTGTATTACATAATTAGCTCCACAGGACAAACACAAAACTGAAGAAACATGAAGAAACAAAATATAAGGATACACTGAACTTGCTCATGTTTGACCCACAAAATCAGAGATCACCAATTGACTGTCAGCTGTCTGTCTTTTCTAAGTGGACATGCCAAAGGTTACAAGAAATTAAAATTTGGCACTGTGAAATCCTGAAGCCTACGCTAAAAAAAATTGAGTTCAGGTCACACCTGAGATTTCAGGGTGAAGTGGCCTTGTGGTTTTCAAGTCTCATTTCCAGGGAACTGAATTTTGAATCCCACATCAACTCTAGAAGTTTCTCCTCTGATCTTTAATTACAGAACTATTCAGTCCCATTGGAGATACGATCAATTTGTCTCATTTATAAAATGTCAATAAATCGCAAGGGTCATGGATCAGTACAGAGAGATCAAAACATTAAAATTCAGCGACAGGGTAGAGAAAAACAAAAGAAATTGGGATGGATTTTAAAAAAACATTTGCATGAAAAACCCCAAACATAAATTCCTTCATGTTCATTCATTGGCTCATCTTAATTTAATTATTTTACTAGGCTTCGAGGCAGCTCTAATGACAAACAGTTCTCAGCAGTGTATATCTCACCTCTTCAAGGTGACAATGTAATAAATGTATCACAATGTAATAAGTATAAAAATATTTATAAAATATAAATATAAAACATATCACGATCGACACGTACTTTATGAGGCACGATGGGTAATCAATTAATAAATTCAACCTCAAACCAGAAAAAGCTTTTCATTTGCGAAGAAATAAGGAAGGTGACAGCATTCCAGCCCCATTCTTTACTTTTTAAAAATTTCTGCCACTTCCCCCACCCGCTAATTTAGGGGCTGGAATGCTGTCACCTTCACAACTGCAGGATCAAAGCTGTGCCCTTTTACATGCATTACACATATGACACACATAAAAAAGCACAGGCCCTTGGTTGTATTTAACGGCCTTCCCTAAAACTGGACCGGAACATTTGGCTATCTATAGAGGAAAATATTTGTAGCTCAGGGTTGAACTGTGAGATCCTGGGTGTTCTCTAAGCTTGGTTGTTTTCTGGGAAATGTTTCATTACCCAACTAGGTAACATCATCAGTCTGAGGGAGAGGAGGGTTTGATGCCTATTTATATACAGTGTCAGTGCAGGTGGGGCTGTGGTTTTTCCCTTGGGAATTTCTTGATTAGGGTATTTCTACTTTATTGTTTGTCTGGTGTTAATCTCTGCTTATCTGGGTGTTGGATCCCTGGGGAGAATCTGTTCTGTTCTTTTTGTTTCCTTCTTAGTCTTTTTTCCTCTCTCCTTTGAATGATGTGTAAATGTGGTTTATCCATACATGTCTATTGATGAGTAATTTGTCTCAATGCCAAGCTTCCAAAAATTCCCTGGCATTTTTGGATTTAACCTGCAGTTTAGTGCTCAGCACTGATGATGTTACCTAGTTGGGTAATGAAACATCTGCAAGAAAACAGAGAGCAGTTCAGAGTTCACCAAGGATCTCACAGACTCCCTCCCCCACCTCGCCCTCTTCTTTCTCCTCTCTGCAAATCCACTCTTTTCTAACACTGATGTTATCTAGTTAGGTAATGAAACATGTGCAAGAAAACAACCAAGCTCAGAGAGCACCAAGGATCCCACATTCGGCTCTCTGTTCTTAACTTTTCACAATAAGTTAGGCAGGAGCGCCATCCAACTGACTGCATTTTTTTTTTCTTACCCTGGATTTCTCCTCCAGCTTTGTCATCATCACCACCGTGGCGGAACGCTGCTCCCAAACCATCCGCCAGAAGTCACCAAAGGTCTCCGGCAAAGGGCCCTGAGTGGCAATATAGGCGTTCTGCTTGCGGTACCCGTCGATGTAGTTGGCGTTAATGTAGTCGCTCCCTAGGATGCCTGTATGTGGAGCAGTCAAAAGAAGAAGAGCCATATTGGAACCAAAGTCTTTGATCAATTCCTGGACTTTTTGAGAACCGCACAATTAATCCCACCCTCTCCAAACCAGTAGCTGCAGAGAGACAGGGAGACAGTCTGGAAGCAAATATTGCCAGGTTTTAAAAATTCAGTGAGCTACAGCCACACCTTTAGTTGTCAACTAAAGAAATATAATTCTCTGCACAAGCCTTTCCTTGGGGAAGGGAAATTTTCCCTTTCTTTTCCCTTTCCTTTTCTTCCCTTTCCTCTCCCTTCCCCTCCCTTCCTTTCCTTTCCTTTCCTTTCCTTTCCTTTCCTTTCCTTTCCTTCTTTCCTTTCCTTTCCTTTCCTTTCCTTTCCTTTCCTTTCCTTTCCTTTCCTTTCCTTCTTTCCTGTGTTCCAATATCTCAGGGGCTGCCACAAAGAAGAGGGAGTCAAGCTATTCTCCAAAGCACCTGAAAGCAGGACAAGAAGCAACGGGTGGAAACTAATCAAGGAGAGACACTGGAGACTCCAACATTGGAGTTTTTAAGAAGAGACTGGACAGCTGGACAGTCATTTGTCTGGAATAGTATAGGGTTTCCTGCTTGAGCAGGGAATTGGACTAGAAGACCTCCAAGGTCCCTTCCAACTCTGTTTCTGTTTCCTTTCCTTTCCTTTCCTTTCCTTTCCTTTCCTTTCCTTTCCTTTCCTTTCCTTTCCTTTCTTTTCCTTTCCCTCCATTTTCATGTCACTATGCAACAGCACTAAACAAATCAGCAAAGGACCGGCACAAGCTCTCCAAACACCCCTCCCTCCCTGAAATTCAGTCAAATGTTTGCAAGCTCCCCCCGACAGTTTCCCCTCCCTCTCCCCTCCTTGCCCCACCCTGAGTCCATGAAATTACCTTGCACCCAGAGAGCAGCAAAGCAATCGAAAGAGGTTAAGCTGCAAAGAGGCTGCTCCTGACCCTAGCCGGCCTTTGAAAGGAGCCGGGGATGCAGATTAAAAAATCCATTTTGTCCAAGGCCCTCTATCAACTTCGCCCTTGGAAAGTTTAATGGCGCTTATTGGCTTTATGGAGTTCAGCTCCGCCATCAGAAAGGACAGCTGCTCTGAGCTGCCAGTTTGCGGAAAGCAGGGCCGAGCAAAATCCCCCAAGAGTAACGTTTTTCTCTGGACACAGCCGTGCTGGTAATTTCTTTGAACTCCATACCTATCAGTTTGACCTCTGCTGCACAAACGAGAGCAACCTTACATATTAAGTCTGTTTCGGCCCCTTCCAGAAAGGATTTCTATATTCCGCTAACACGGAAGACAAAGCAGCCTAGCGTTAGCGGCACTGACCTGACATATCTTTAAATTAAAGAGCCTGCTTTGCTCAAAAAAGGAGGCTGAAGGTTTGAATGCACTCTGTAATTAAAAGAAAATCCTTTTCTTTCTCCTGATGCCTCTGGAAAAAAATGCATTGTTTCCCCCATATTGTGCAGAAGGCTACATAAGGCAGGGTCGGGTCTGTTTAGGGTTTAGGCAGACAGAAAATCCCAAAATTGGTACCCCTTTTCACACTGTGGCCGAAAGAATCACATGCCCCCCCCCGAAACCTGCCAAAAATAGAATTAGAGATCGTCCTCAACGAACAACCACATTTGAGCCCAATATTTCTGTTACTAAGCAAGACAGTTGTTAAGTGAGTTTTGGCCCATTTAAGACCTTTTTTAAGTGAATCACTGCAGTGGTTAAGTAAGTAACACGGTTGTTAAGTGAATCTGGCTTCCCCGTGAACTTTGCTTGTCAAAAGGTTGCAAAAGGGGATCACGTGACTCCAGGAGACTGCAACTGTCATAAATATGAGCCTGTTGCCAAATGCCCAAATTTTGATCATGTGACCACGGGGGTGCTGCAACGGTCGTAAGAAAACTGTCAAAAGTCACTTTTTCAATGCCATTCAAATAGTCACTAAACTAATAGTCACTAAACTAAAATAATAAGTCAAGGACTAGCTGTACTTGAACTGAAAGGAAAGATAAATGTGATCTTTGTCACATATTTCCTTCCTGCATCCTGCCCTCATTCTCGGTAAGATCAGGGAAAGCAAATGGATTTTGGAAAAACTTCAAACTCACTCGTACTCCGGTGAATCAACCTTTAGGGATCCCCAACGGTCCCCCTTTAACCCAAACTGACCGATCAGATTAATTTGTTATTTCTTTTCAAAGTGGAGCGGGAGCATAGCCATTAAAGCCATTTACAGTACTTCCAACAGCTCCGGCTGTAGCCTGAAAAAGACATCACTTCAAATTTGTTACCGCTTAATCCAGAGGACAAGGCAACGGTCAAGAGGCAGAAAAGAATCCATAAAGGGGAATGGCTTAAGCATCAGGAGAATCTTCTGAACAGGTGGAGCTGATCTGGTTCTTGTGGAGGCTACTTAGGAGCAGGAACGGGATTGGGTGATTTCAGATTGCAAGTTATGGTCTTGTTCCTCAAGGTGGTAAGTAGGAAAGATTTGGGGTCTCCAGCCAGTCCTGGAGAATTTGGCAGCTGGGTAGCCTTAAATACACCCTCTCCCTCTCATTGCTGGAAGAAGCTATTTGCGGCAAGCCACTTCTAAAATTGTTACCAAGGAAACCACATGGACCTATCTATGTAGTCCCCAGGAGTTAAGAAGGACTTGAAGGACCACAAACCAATCACCAAGGAACAAAGCAATCAAAATGGCTATCCCAGCCTTTTCCAACCTGTTGGACTTCAATTTCTAAGATTCTCAGCCTGTGCGGTCAAAGCAATAGCTAAAAACATTATGGAAAGATACTGAGATACATTTCTAATTATCCTGTGTCGGTCCAAGAGATTTATCATCACAGAACCATGCTGACTCCCTGCTAAAGAGAAAGCACTCAATCTTGAATCTATCCAATGACTCAAAACTTTGCTCCTAAATTTGGTTCATCGGTGGCACCAGAAAGGCCCCACAGTAATGGTTAAAATGTGAAGGATGGGTGAGCTTTGAGCTGTGGAAGAAACTAATCAAGGAGAGAAGCCACCTAGAATGAAGGAGAAATTCCCTGACAGAGAGAACAATTAATCAGTGGAACGACTTGCCTCCAGAAGTTGTGTGTGCGCCATCATTGGAGGGTTTTTTAAGAAAAAGATTGGACAGCCACTTGTCTGAAATGGTATAGGATTTCCTGCATAAGCAAGGGGTTGGACTAGAAGACCTCCAAGGTTCCTTCCAACTCTGTTATTCTATTACTCTGTTAAGAAGCTAAGAAGTCAGGAAGCTTTGGAATTATTGGTATATAATGGGGAAGTGGACATGCAACCCAGTCAAGGGTCAGTCAGCTCTAACATTGTTATTCCTAAAATGAAATTTTAGTGGAGGAAAGATACCCCAGTTATGAACCCCCAGAACCAGGACTAGTGGTGGGTTGCCCCCGATTCGGACTGGTTCGCAAGAACCGGAAGTAAAACCAGTGGGAGGCTCCGCCCACTGACCCGGACATCATTGTACGTGATCTGCGCATGCACGGAAGAGCGTGCGTGGGCACGAGCGAAGAGAGCGCGCACGGGCGTGAGGCAAACCAGTAGTAAAGTTAAGTAGAACCCACCCCTGACCAGAATGATATTTATGGAGATTCTCAGTCATCCAGTCATGGTTGTTCCAAAGGTGCTTTTTCAAGAAGGAACTGGATTTTCTAGTTTTTCTTTGAAGATGTTTCATTTCTCATCCAAACAGCTTCTTCAATTCTGTTCTCAGAACTTTAGTACTTCAGAACTGAAGAAGCTTGTTGAATGAGAAGTGAAACATTTTCAAGGAAAAACAAAGAAATTCCAGTTGAAAAAGCACCTTTGGGACAACCAGGATGATACAGTAGTAAAGAATGCAAGATCACAACCATCCAGGCCCTGAGCTTTTCCCATCTCCAAGAAGCTCCGATCCTCTACACTCTCCTACTCAAAGGATCACTGTAGATTAAACATGGTGGATGAGAAGAACAGGAAGCCCTCTTGAGTTCATCTAAGGTTTGTACAGGAAGAGCAAATTCTCGACAGCAAAAAAAGCACGATGGGACTCTTTGCTTCTGAAGAAGTCAACCCACAACCCATTTTTCCTCCCTCCCCAATTTCATCTGTACCTTCGATCGGGAGGAGGATGACCCGAGAATGGTCGTAGGCAATGACGTTGGCGTAGCGGTTCTTGGGCTTATTCACCTCGAGGTTGGAGTGTTCCCAAGTGAACTGTTGCCCAGGATCGATGGACTAGAAGAGACGGAAGAAAAGAAAATTTATTAAGACACAACGACCTTCCTTTCCCGCTTCAAATTCATGGTTAAGGCTCTTTCTTCAATTTGCTGCCTTCCAAAAATGCTAGAAATTGTCTCCAATCTTCAGTCAGGGTGGCTTTTGTGGAATTGTGGAAGTTATATCTTCAAAATACTGGATCAAGGAAGCAAGAAGAGAAGAGAAAGTACCTCTTCTTTCTTTCTCCAAATACAAGTAGTCCTTGACTTACAACAATTTGTTTAGTGACTGTTCGAAGTTACAACGGCACTGAAAAAAGTGGCTTAGGACTGTTTTTCACTCTTACAACCATTGAAGCATCCCATTGGATCACACAATCAAAATTAGGACACTTGGCAACGGGCTCATATTTACGACAGTTGCAGTTTTCCAGTCATGCGATCCCCTTTTGTGATCACGTGATCACAAAATTTTGTGATCACAAAATTTACCTGCCTTCTGACAGGCAAATTCAATGGAGAAGCCAGATTCACTTAACAACCTTGTTACTAATTTAGCAACTGCCGTGATTCGCTTAACAACTGTGGCAAGAAAAGTCCTAAAATGAAGTGAAACTCACTTAACAACTGTCTTGCCTAGCAACAAAAATGTTGGCTCAATTGTGGTTGTAAGTCGAGGACACTCTGTAATCACTATGACGGTTGAACAGTGAAAGGTTACAAGTGGATCTATGAGGGTAATCAGGGTAAACGAAAATGTGATGAAGTATGTTGACATTGTGGGACTGAATTCTTTTCACTCAAAAATAATGTTCTCATCATTTGGGAGATTCTGAACAGGTGCCCCAAAGGTGCTTTTTCAAGAGGCAGCTGGACTTTCTTTGTTTTTTTTTCCTTGAAGACGTTTCACTTCTCATCCAAGAAGCTTCTTCTTCAACTGGATGAGAAGCGAAATGTCTTTAAAGAAAAACAAAGAAAGTCCAGCTGCCTCTTGAAAAAGCACCTTTGGACAACCCTGAGCTGGATGATTGAGAATCTCCATAGACAGCTGTACAGGTGTGTTGGCCAGAATGGTGCCCACTTCATTAATTGGTTGGCTACTTCATTGATTCACTGATCGGCCCATCCAGATTTCTTCTGTAATCACTCATTATCATTAGGTTAAACTAGCTATCAGCTTAGTGGGCTGCTAAGAAAAAAAAGATCAGCCAAACTCATTGAAGGAGAGAGGTTTAAGAGGAGCTCAGACAAGGACCCAGTCAGAGGAAATATGTTTTCAGTGATAAGATCCCGGTGGAAACAATTGAGCCCTCTGGGGTCACAAGACCACCCCAATCGGAAACACAATACGAAATTAAGGATATGGCTCAGAAGAAAGCGGGGTTTTTTGGTTTGTGTGTGTTTTTTTTTAAAGGATTTATTTTAGCAAAAGCTGAATGGAGCTGTGGTCAGGATGCTCGAATTGAGAATTTCCTAACGTCTCAGGAGATTAAATGGGATGGCCTTTCAAACTCTGGAATTCAAAGCATGGCTGTGCCAGTTCTACGCTTCAAGCAAATCATCAAAATTCTGCATTGAGAAAAACAGACTCAAAAAAACCCCCTAAAACTATAGAGGCCTGACCAGAGCTGGGAAAAGGCAATCAAACCAACGAAGGAATATTATATATATATATATGCATGATCCACATGCTTTGAAGCTTTGTCTCCACCTCAGGAGAGCTAGAAGCTATTAAAGGAAGAAGAAGAAAAAAAGGGGAGAGAAAAATACCCAGTCTGAAATTCCAGGCTTTCATTGCATCATCCTAAAGCACATAAAGCTAGATACACAAATATTATTGTTTTTTTCTTCTTCTCCAAAGCGTGCCTCAAGACTGCAACTTTGCATTCCCACCCCCCACCCTCTCCAAAGGGGCTGAATTAAACGTGGATGGCAGCCAAGTGGAAAATTTCCCCGTTTGATCAGAAAGAGGCCATTTGGTGGGTAAACAAGGGCAGGGAAGAGAGGGAAGGAAGGAGGGCAGGAGTCGCAGGGATGCGGTAAAGGGACCTTGCCAATCCACAGCTCCCCAATTAGATTCTGGAAACCGTCCAAGGCTTTATGCCAGCAGCAGGGCTCGGTTTGAATGGAACAAGGCGGACGTCCTTCTCTCCTTAAGACTAAAAATGCATCCCACCAGTTACACTCAGGAGCCTCTGAGAAGCTGCACCATAAAGCCTTGTGGGGTGCTAAAAGAAGCCCCTTGTACAAGGACTTTGCAAATGGATTGTTGCTTGCTCTGAATTCTGCACCTTGTTAATTTCATTAAGTTCCTTCCTCCCGCCCCCTCCTTTTCCTTCCTCATGCTCCTTCCTTCCCTTCCTTGCTCTCTTTTTCCTTCCTCATTTCCTTCCTTTCCACCCTCCTTCCTTTTCTTCCTTCCTTCCTCTCATTTTCCTTCCTCGTTCTCCTCCCTTCCTTTCCTCACTCCCTCCTCCCTTCCTGTTTCCTTCCTTTCCTTCTTCATTCCTTCTTTCCTCTCTTCCCTCCTTTCTTTCCCGCCTTCTCCTTCCTTCCTTCCTTCCCTCTCTGCCTCTCTTTTCTCTTTCTTTCTTTCTTTTAACAGTCTCAATCTGCAGTTTAGGAGGAGGTGGCTGTCCTGGAAGGAAGCCAAAAAGCACTTTTGGATATTACATTATGCAGATTAGGCACCAGGGGGAAATGGCAATAAGCCTTGGCAGAGAGAATACATTAGCTTTCTCCTTGCCAGCCAGCCTGCCTGCCCTGCCCGAATGCTGAGATGGGTTAGAAAAGGCCCCTGCAGAGATGAGAATCTTTTCCGATCATCTACTTGGGCAATTAGCAATTCATACACTGTAAAAACTGCTTGGAGCTCGCTGGAAACAGATTTGGGGAGTTATCTCTGAATTGTGCTGGAATTTATCCACTGGCGGGCCTCCATCTCTGCCAAGCGACCCAAGGGCAAGGTTTTTTAATCTCTCTCTCCTGCCTCATCGCCCTTCCTATTATTAGGCCATGTTTAACTTTATTTCTCCGTTTCTCCAGATCTTTTCGGCTGCGTTGTTTCATCCTTCCTCCAGTCATTCCCACAGATAGAGCTGCTTTTTCTTTCTTAAAATAAGGATGTTTAACTCCTTCAAAGAAGCAAGAATGGGAATTCTGGGAATTGAAGTTCACCCATCTTCAAGAGGTCAAATTTGCAAAACATGGTCTATATTATTCCTAGACAAGCAGAGGAGGAGTCTGTCGTCTGTCTTTCTTTCTTTCTTTCTTTCTTTCTTTCTTTCTTTCTTTCTTTCTTTCTTTCTTTCTTTCTTTCTTTCTTTCTTTCTTTCTCTCTCTCTCTCTCTCTCTCTCTTTCTTTCTTTCACCTGTCTATCTATCTTTCATTACTTCTACAAATAACTCAAGGCAGCGAATGTACCTAACACTCCTTCCTCCACCTATTTTCCCCACAACAATAATCCTGTGAGGTGGGCTGGGCTGGGCTGAGAGAAAATGACTGGCTCAAGGTCATCCAGCTGGCTCTCAAAGCAATGGTGGGATTGGAACTCATGGTCTCCTGGTTGCTAGTCTGGTGCCTTTAACAACTAGACTAAACTGACTCTGTTTTACAACTGTTTTACCAAAAACTGGCAATTATCTTTGTCCCAAAGGTGCTTTTTCAAGAGGCAACTGGACTTTCTGGTTTTTCTTTGAAGACGTTTTGCTCCTCATCCAAGAAGCTTCTTCAGCTCTGAATTACCTTTGTTTTTGACAAAACCACACCCCTAGCAAAGAATCATGATGTTTGCTTAATGGATGTGGCATTCGCTTAACGACCGACACAAAAAAGCTTTACGACTCTCGCAACATATGACTGTGATGGACAGATTCCACTACAGTTATAAGTCGAGGATGACCATATTTCCTTTTGTTTTTCTCATCTCCTTCTTTCATTTTGGGTTCTTGATATTTCTTATTTCTTTTTTTTGCGTAACGTCACTGGTACCACATCCTGACCTTCTTCGTAACCTAAATCAGCAGGTTAAACTGTGGTCAGCAGCTGCTTTCGACAAATTAAACATGATTATAGTTTTAATTATGGCTTGGGCTTTTTTTTTTTTTGTATCCAAAATGGTTTAAGTTGATTGAATATACTGCATTCCCAACAAACGGGTTAATCCAGGGAGCATGTTAAGCATGTGGTGTGGGCACAACCCCTTTAGAGCTGATGATTTTTTTTCCTTTAAAACAAAAATTAGAAATGATTCATCAAGCAAATCAAGTTCAGAAATGGCAAATTCAGTAGAGCAGCTCTGCAGATGGAGTGCAACCTGCACCCTTAGCAGAACACACTTTCAAATCGAAACACACATTTCCAACGGCTAACAGTGAGAAACTCCCGTCTCTAACAATGGTGCTTGTTATTTTCATTTTTATGATATTAATGAGGCAGGCTGGGGACGTTCGGGGAGCAGCGGGTTATCTCTTCAATGGATCTATTAAATAGAATAAATAGAATACTTGGAAGGGACCTTGGAGGTCTTCTAGTCCAACTCCCTTCTCAAGCAGGAAACCCTCTAGCATTTCAGCCAAATAGTTATCCAACCTCTTTTTAAAAACTTCCAGTGTTGGAGCATTCACAACTTCTGGAGGCAGTTGTTCCACTGATTAATTGTTCTAACTGTCAGGAAATTTCTCCTTAGTTCTCAGTTGCTTCTCTTCTTGATTAGTTTTCATCCATTGCTTCTTGTCCTGCCCTCAGGTGCTTTGGAGAATAGCTTGACTCCATCTTCTTTGTTGGACCCCATGAGATATTGGAAGACTGCTATCATGTCATCCCTAGTCCTTCTTTTCATAAGACTAGACATATCCAGTTCCAGCAACCGTTCATCCTATGTTTTATCCTTGAGTCCCCTAATCCTCCTTGTTGCTTAGGGAACTTATTACATCATCTCGGCCCCGCTGTCTAGGTGCCAAGACCTTGCTATAAGAATAGTTTCTTGCGGTTGCAACTGTGGTGTTAGCAATTTAACAAGAGAAAGATACACTACAGGGATGTGTGCACAAAGGCATTGGAAGCTTTAGGTTTTTTTGGCCAAAATTTTGCACACAAGGGTAATTTGCATGGTGGTGGGTGTTTGTGTCAAAATCTGCAGAATCTTGCAGATTTTGATCTAATGAATACCCTCTTGGCAAATGGAACTGATCATTGATTAGCGCTTATGACTCAGAGCAGAAAGGAAGATTTTCCCAATAGGGTTTTCAGCTCCCAACTCATCCTTGGTGTCGCTTCCCACCTCCTTCGACCGGACCCGATCTTTTCCCCTCGTACCTCGTATTCCTGAGACAGCTTCAGGTTATCGTTGGCTTTCAGGTGCTCGGTGTGATCTGCCAGCTCCGAAATGGGGATTGGTGGATGGTTCAGCATACCTGGGAGGGTTAAAGAGAAGATATGTGGGGAGTGGGAGGGAGAAATTCTCCTTCAATGGAAGCCATTAGTTTGGAATAAAATGAAAGATGTGTCACTAGTCGAATGACAAAAAAGAAAAAGAAAGAAAGAAATAACTGCAATGGAAGAACGGTTAGAAAAGGTGGGATAGAGTGGAAAGGAAAAACTGAGGGCTCGAAATTGTGTCCTTTGGAACTCAAAAAAGAAAATTCCCCGTTATGGCCCCAATCTCAACACAGAAGAGCAGAAAATGTGCATTTTATTGAGGAGCAGGAAAAATGGGCAAGGGGAGGAACGAACACAGACATTCTGACCACAATCCCTTGCTAGCCATTTCAAAAGGGGAGTGGGGCTTAACAGGTCAGGTCAAGAAAGGGCAAAGCAGAGTCCTAAAATAAAGTGGAAACATAACATGTTGGAGTGCCAGGATGCCAAGGTGCCAGGAATAAAATGTGTTGGCTATAAAAATTATCCTTGTCAAATTACACACACCCTTACTCTCATCCACATCAAAGGGAGGGAGGGGTAGAGCTGGGGTGTCTGGAGGAATGAGAACATAACAAGTGTGTGTAGGGGTGCAGCGTAAATCTGTGGAGGCTTTTCCAAAGTTGCCACCACCTATGAGAAGAGGAAGGACGGGTAACTATGACAACTTTATGATCTGTGGATTTCAACTCCAAGAATTCCCAGTCGTAAAGTTGTCATAGATGCCCATCTTTTATGCTGAAAAGATAAATTGCTACAAGCAATTGGGCAGGAACAGAAAAGAAATCTGATTTAAGTGATGCCATCCAGTAGATTTTTTTTTTTTTGGCAACATCCCTCTTTAAGGAACCATCTGAGGATCTGGCCCAGCAAAGCAGAAAGTTCTTTTCCTTTTTAGGAGAAATAAATTCTCTTTAGGGCTAAAAAGGTCTGTACCCCCTCCCCGCCTGTCATCCTTTAACTGGGGTTAGCACATCTCCCAAAGCAAAGGAGAAGAGGGAGGTCATTTATTTTAGATTATTCAATCTTATCCTGGAGAAAGTAGGGACAAAATTATTGTCTTGGCAGCTGGAGAAAGGGACAAAAAAAAAAATCTCCCGGGGGGGGGGGGGGGCGGAAGAGAAGCCACAAAATTTTATACTTAAGAAATGCTTGTAAAATTTAGGAAACGCACACTGTTTCCTCCTGAAATCATCCATCTAATTTGAGGCCCCTTTTTTTCTATTAGCTCAATGGGATTCAAACTTTTGCAGGCCATGGGACCTGTTCATTTAAAAAAAATTAAAATAAAACTACAATTCAAATTAAGAGAGATGGGGCTTTTGAAAGTCAGTTGCTAAGCATCTGCCCCCCTCCTAAGTTTCTGCTACATTATAGGGTCTGAGGGGGGGGGGGAGAAACACAAAATTAAAAAAAAATAAAAAACCCAAAACTATAACCACCTCTGTGCAAGAGACCAAGGGAAAAAAAATCGTCTTTGCTCCTTGAGTAGAGCTTTGTCTTGTTTTTTGGTGGATAACTTTTTACCTTCCATTCCAGGGAACCCATCCGAGCCCTGCTATTACTAATAAGCCAGGGACCTCGTTTATTTATTTTTTTCCTTCTTGGATTAAAGCACACTCATAGCTTTGGAGAACTTTCCCCTCCAAATGTGCAACTTGAACAACGTAGGTGGAAATGTGGCCACCCCATAAATAAATATATATATATATATTGGATTTGAATCTCAAGACTGATGCCTGATACTGTCAGGGCAGATGAGGGAAGGAAGAAATAGTGAAAGGAGAATGCAGTTGTATTAAAATACCAATAAAACAATTTTCCACACAACGTTCCCTTTCACAGCAGGAAGGTGTGGACTGGGAAATAGCAACAGTTTGGAGAAATGTTCATGTTGCCACATTAAAGTGATTGACTCCGGTACCTTGTTATGTTTAGGCATCTAATGAAGGTTATTGTCCAGAAACCCATGTAATATATGTCTGTTATATAAGCTGATTTCACAGCACTGACTTCAGTGGGGATTTGCTCCCATGTTAAGAAGGCATGAAGTCACTGCCTTAAATTCAGTTTTCACTTCACCCCAAAGGAATATAATCAAATTTAGGGGCTGCGGTTCATCAGACTGCTGTGGAAAAGGTGAATGTTCCTTCTACACGAAACCTGATACATATTTAATAAGGACAACAAAGCACTACTTTTTTGGGGGAAAGGACGGTTTAGAAAAACGCTCAGAAATACCATCACTTTTGTTTGCAGTTGAGGGGGAGTTTACTCTTATATTGCCAAGGCTACTTGCAAATTTTTGGAACTGAGGGGTGCTTGGTGGACTCTGAGTTGGTTGTTTTGTTGTAGACGTTTCGTTGACCATCTAGGTAACATCATCAGTGCTACGGTAGGACTAGTACTGATGATGTTATCTAGTTGGGTAATGAATTTAGGGGACTGGTGGCTAAAACATATGAAGAAAGCTTGCAGGAACTGCGTATGTCTAGTTTAATGCAAAGACGGATTAGGAGTGACATCATAGTAGTCTTTTAATATTTGAGGGGCTGTCCCAAAGAAGGGGGGGGGTGTCAACCTATTCTCCAAAGCACCCAAAGGCAAGACAAGAAGCCATGGATGGAAACTAATCAAGGAGAGAAGCAACCTGGAACTGAGGAGAAATTTCCTGACAGAAAATTAATCAGTGGAACGACTTGGCTCCAGAAGTTGTGGATGCTCCAACACTGGAAGCTTTTTAGATTGGACAACCATTTGTCTGAAATGGGATAGGGTCTCCTGCTTCAGCAGGAGGTTGGATTGGAAGATTAAAAATGGAGAATTTGAATCTTCAAGATCCCTTCCAATTTTTTATTCTGTTGTTCTGAAACATCTGCAAGAAAACAACCAAGATCAGAGGATACCAAGGACTCCTCATTTCAATCCCGAGCTATAAACATTCCCCCTTATTGGTGACTTTTGGAACTGTCAAGCAAATAAGGAATCACCCACTTTCAGCATCTTCTCCATTTCTTCAAAGTTCAGGAAAAAAGGGAATGAAATATGTAGTGTTAAGGCAATTCAGGTGAGCCCTAACAGGGGACAACATATATTCCAAGTTTTCTATAGCTAATCAAGAACCTCTACAGATTCTGCCTGAGACAAGATTCCTTGGGAAAGAGTGCTGGGAGCCACGGAACATAATTCAGGAGTCACAGAAAATGATTTTTCTCTAGTTACCTTTCTGATAAACCACCACAATGCCTTGCAAACAGAAAAAAAAGGGAGAGGTGGGGAGATGACGGGGAGCCGTGGAGAATTTCGAGCCCTATGGGGTGTTGCGTGATTAAAAGCATCAGCAAGCAGTGGTGGCTGCACAGAGTAAAATAAACCTGGAGGGGAAATTAAAAACAAAACAAAAAAACAAAAACCTGAAACAGACATAGCAAAAGCGTGTGCTGCATTTACCAGTTTTACAGTATATGCTTTTGCAAAAGACTAGCAGTCTGGGCTGTTTGTACAATGCACCCAAATCACAAACCATGTGTGGGGAGGGAATAGATTCTGAGACAGGGGTATTGCAAACCCCCCCACCACCCCACCCCTTTGGAGGGGAATCCTGGAGGAGTATTTAGCCTCTGAAAGTCAGTCAATGATTAAAAATGGAGAATTTGAAAAGCCAGTACTGTATTAAGATGTAAATATCTCCTCCTTCAGTTTATTTTCCAGCCAATTAGGGCTCCTGCCTTTTTTTTTTTTAAATACTCTAAAGTGGGAGACAGTTTTTTATCCAGATTTTAAAAAAACCAAATCCAAACCAAACAGATTTTCATCCCTGCAGAAACGAAGCAGGCTCTGCAATACAGTTCCTGTCCAGTGGCCAGCCCCCTGAGGTTCAGTGGGGATAACTCCCAGGTGACTCACTTCTGCAACCTTCCACAACCTGCCCTCTGTATGATGCTCTCTTTCCGCCGGCGGCCTTAACAGCCAAGGAAATCAATAATAGATTAGCCCTGCACATATTTATTTCACAAAATCCTAGGGTTGGAAAGAAGCAACCAATTCAATCCTCTGCATCTCTGGCAGACGGTACGCAGGCAGCCCATTTAGAAGGAAGTCCAAGGAGGAGGACCAGAGGTAACGTGATAGCAGTCTTCCAATATTTGAGGGGCTGCCGCAGAGGGGAGGGGGATCAAAGCACCCGAAGGCCAGACAAGGAACTGTTGGAGCATCCACAACTTCTGAAGGCAAGCTGGTTAATTGTTCTCACTATTGGGAAATTTCTCCTTCATTCCAGGTTGCTTCTCTCCTTTGATTACCGGTAGTTTCCATCCATTGTTCCTTGTCTGGCCTTCAGGTGCTTTGGAAAATAAATTGACCCCCTCCTCTTTGTGGCAGCTCCCCAAATATTGGAATATTGCTATCCTGTCTCCCCTGGTCCTTCTTTTCTCTAGACTGTCCATACCCAAATCCTGGAACCGTCCTTCATATATTTTAGTCTGCAGGCCTTTAATCATCTTAGTTGCTCTTCTCTGCACTTTTTCCAAAGTCTCAACATCTTTTTTGTAATGGGGGTGACCAAAACTGGATAAATTATTCCAGGTGTGGTCTTACTAGGGTTTTATAAAGCGGTACTAATACTTCACGTGATTTTGATTCTATGCCTCTGTTTATACAACCCAGGATTCTCTTAGCTTTTTTGGCTGCTGCTGCACACGGCTGGCTCAGGTTTAAGAGATCATCTGTTCAGTTCTGGTTTTTAGCAAAACCATCATAAAGTACGTTTATGTAATTATGGGATGCTGTAAACCGCTGTATATATGGTTCAGTTGCTGAGTGCCCAAAGCCGGGGGAGGGCACGAACATAACCCTGATTTTTCAGGTAGGCCGTAATTTTGTTATGGCTGCTAAGCAACCAGTCATAAGGTGAAAAACACCTGTACAAATATTCCTTGACTTACAACATACAAAAATGATTCATAACCATTTTTTCACACTTATGACCATTACAGCATCCCCATGATCACATGATCTGAATTCAGACGCTTGGCAACTGGCTCGTATTTATGACGGCTGCAGTGGCCCAGGCTCACACGATCCCCTTTTGCAACCTTCTGACAAGCCAAATCAATGGGGAAGCCGGATTCACTTAACCATCATCTGACTAACTGAACAACTGCAGTGATTCCCTTAACAACTGTGGCAAGAAAGGTCATAAAACTGACTTAACCAACGTTTCTGTTACCAACAGAAATTTTGGGCTCAATTGTGGTCATAAGTCGAGGACTACCTGTATTTTGATGGGAAATCATCAGGAAATCTCTCAACTGAAGGCTGCTCTAGTCAAAAACATCCCTTGAAGAAGCTAAGGTATTTCTGTTCGGATGCCAAAAATACTCAGCGGAATTACACAAAACTAGAGGATATTTTTACTTTTGTACTTCCTCTAGCAACTGAGGGCAGGACAAGAAGCAATGGGTGGAAACTAATCAAGGAGAGAAGCAACCTGGAAGTCAGGAGAAATTTCCTGACAGTTAGAACAGTTAATCAGTGGAACGACTTGCCTCCAGAAGTTGTGTGTGTGCCATCATTGGAGGGTTTTTTAAGAAAAAGATTGGACAGCCACTTGTCTGAAATGGTATAGGATTTCCTGCCTAAGCAGGGGGTTGGACTAGAAGACCTCCAAGGTCCCTTCCAACTCTGTTATTCTATTCTAAGTTAGGGCTGTGCCTATCTTTCTCATTGGGAGCAGTTGTTTCTGGAACAGACAGTGCCTACATGCCTATCTGAGAAGAAGCAGATCTGATAGGTCCCCCTCATTCACCCCAAGGCAGAACCACAGGCTCAAAACTCAGATGACTTTAATCGCTACTCTTCTGGCAGAAGGACTGGCAGTGATTGCGTGGGAAATAAATTAAATGGCCGTGCAGTTTATGGGCTGTTGTGCCACTGAATGCAGAAACACAGGGCTCATATTTATCTCCCCACCCACCCTTCTGTTTTTTTCTCCCTCCAAAGTCAAAAGCAGCTTTCAGAAAAATCTAGTTATTGGCCAAAAGGCATCTTTTCTGGCTTTGAAAGAAAGATCTTACAGGATAGAGGAGTTCTCTTCTCATCTAGCCTCTCAAATCCCCGAAAAACCTCCTTAATCTTATTACTGCAGAGAATTGAAATACACTCTCGCTTTCCGCCGCCAGGAGTTGGATCATTTGCTGGACAAAATTGGCCAAACATCTGTTCTCCAGACTGAAGTTTTTCTTTGCCAAAGGAGCACAGTCAAAAAAAACCCTTGATGTTGTTTCAGATGGTTTTGCCCCAAACTGAGTTTTCAAGCTGATGCTGAAATAAAAGCTGGGTTTGAAATACAGGTAGTCCTCCACTTACAACAGTTCGCTTAGTGATGGTTCAAAGTTACAATAGAACTGAAAAAAGTGACTTAGGACCTTTTTTCCCCACACATATGACCATTGCAACATCCCCATGGCCACTTGATCAAAATTGGGATGCTTGGCAACTGGTTTATATTTGTGACGGTTGCAGTGTCCCAGAGTCATGTGATCCCCCTCTTTGTGACTTTCTGGCAAGCAAAGTCAACGGGGAAGCCAGATTTAACAAACATGTTACTAATTTAACAACAACTGTGGCAAGGAAAGTCATAAAATGGGGCAAAACTCACTTAACATTTCTCTGTGTCATATAATATAGGTGGGTACATGCACAATTTTGTATTTATTTTATTCTGTCATGGTTATGTAGTGTATATTGGAGTGGTGACCCTTTGACAGCTGTATGCAATGAAATTTCATTTTGATGTAGGCCGATTAGTGTACATTCAAAGGGACAATAAAGTTTATTGTATTGCATTGCATTGCATTCCTATTCTACAAATGTCTCACTTAGCACCAGAAATTTTGGCCTCAGCTGGTTTGAACTGAGGAGGAGGCCTTTCTTTCATTAAATAGCAATAGCAATAGCACTTAAGACTTATATACCGCTTCATAAGTGGTTTCCAGACCTCTCTAAGCGGTTTACAGAGTGAGCATCTTGCCCCCAACAATCTGGGTCCTCATTTTACCAACCAGGATGGAAGGATGAGTCAACCTTGAGCCTGGTGAGATTCGAACTGCCAAATTGCAGGCAGCCGGCAGTCAGCAGAAGTAGCCTGCAGTACTGCATTCTAACCACTGCGCCACCAGGGCTCTAAAGAAATGGGAAAACGTGAAAAACCCAAGGATGATACAAAACATTTTGAATTCACACATCTTGAATTCCCAATTCTCTGTCCCAAGTTTAAAGGCATCTCTCTGAGTCTGAAACAGCTTTGTTTGAAGTCAATTCAGAAATGCCTCACAAATAATCAAACTGCTGTTTGAATTTGGTCACTTGAGGCACAAGTGACCTGGCTCTTAACTATCCGACTTTGAACACGTTATGTGAAGACAAATGAGAAGGCAGTAACGCTGGGAAAGGTGGAAGGGAAGAGACGGATACCTAGCAGCCAGGTACCTGAACTCCATTATAGTGGCAATGGGAGAACCGTTGGAAGGTCTGATGGATCAAGGTAGAGGACAGACCATGGAAAAAAAATCTATCTATCTATGTAGACTTTTGTCCTCTCTGAACTTGGTGGTTTTCCTGCAGACATTTCCTTACTCAGCTAGCTAACATCATCACTGTAGCAATGTTGATGTTACTTAGCTGGGCAATGAAACGTCTCCCAAAAAACAACCACGCTCAGAGAGAACCAAGAACTCCACAGTTCAATCCTGAGCTACAAATATTTCCATCTATTGGTCTCTGGATTCCTTGGTGCTCTCCAAGTTTGGTTGTTTGCTTGCAGATGTTGCTCAGGAGCAAATCCCACCTTCGCACTGATGACATTAGTTAGTTTGGTAATAAAACGTCTACAAGAAAAGCACCAAGCTAAGAAAGCACCAAGGACCCCACAGTTCAACCTATCAACCTGTCAAAACCTATCTATGAGGCAACACTGACTTGATGGCACATAATCAATCAATTTGAACTTCATGCAGTGTGTTTCAAATTTGAAACAGTTCAGAACTGAAAGATTTGCAGGCAGGGCAACTGGTTTTTCCAGCCAAATCATGTTTTCTGAACGTTTGGCTCTGCTCTCTTGCTTTTTCCATATATCTTTCTTCTATTCCTAACCTCATTTAACCCATCCATTTTGTCACAATGATTCCTTCATCTGCATCACAACAGCTTATACTATTTTCTGTTGACTTCTGAGCTCCTTGTATTTTCTTGTTCCTTTTCTTCCCACAACATTTAGTTCCTCCGAAACCTTTGCTCTTTGCAAATTCCAAACAAATTTCCAGCAACAAACATGATTAGATAATTTCAATTGGTACTTTACAGATTGGCACCCCACTGGTACCTTCTCCTACAGTGCTTCAATGCTAGGAAAAGAAAAACATCCAATTCTACTATTCTGCAAATCCAGGATACTCCAACTCCAGGTTGGGAAATCCTAGAATCCTAGGGTTCAAAGGGACCTTGGAGGTCTTCCCCTCCAAACCCCTGAGCAAGACATCAGTCCTTATACAGGTTATCCTTGATTTACAGCCATTCGTTTAGTGACTGCTTGAAGTTACGACAGGACTGAAAAAAGTGACTTATGACTGTTTTTCACACTTATGGCATTTGTAGCATCCCCATGATCACATGATCAAAATTTGGACGCTCGGCCACCAGCATGTATTTATGAGGGTCACAGTGTCGCAAGGTCATGTGATCCCCTTTTGCAACCTTCCGACAAGAAAAGTCAAGAGGAAAGCCAGATTCACTTAACAACCGTGTTACTAACTTAAAAACTGCAGTGATTCACTTAACAACGGTGGCAACTGAACAAATGGTCATAAGTAGAGAAGTACCTGCATATATTATTAAGTTTATTACATAAGAAGGGCTAAAAAATGAGAAGGGAACTCATCTATTCATCTAGAAATAAGGAGACATTTTCTGACAGTGAGAGCAATCAACCAGTGGAACAGAAGTTGCTTTCGGAAGTTGTGGGGGCTCCATCACTGGAGGCTTTCAAGAAAAGACTAGACTGCCATTTGTCAGAAATGGTGTAGGGTCTCCTGCTTGGGCAGGGTGGGGGTGGGGGGGTTGAACTAGATGATCTACAAGGTCCCTTCCAACTCTATTAACCTGAAATCTGAAAATCTACTTCCATCTCCTGCTCAGTGCAGGAATCATGCAAAGGAGGTGTCCCTTACAGATTTCCTATTGAAAAGATGTCTTCTCTGCAAGGGGGTTCTCCATTCTCTGGGATTTAATGGATTTCACAGTCTGATGGAAGGAAGGGCAGCCTTCAAATATATCCCGAGGCAGACTCCCACGCTCTAAAGCAAGCTCCTACATTTGACTTACAAATGCCACACAGTGCAACCTCGCAGAATCAACCAAGAGAAATGACTAGTAGCTTGCCAGCATTTTATTAACTCGTGAGAGAGATTGAGATCTTGTTTCAGGAGCTGAACATTTTCTCCTCCTGGGGAAGAAGAGGGCAGAGGTCTAACACACAGAGATGCACACAGGGACACACACACACACCGTTCCTTTGGTTCCATGATTTTTTTGTTGCTTGGGCCTATCCCAGCAAGTGCTTCAATATCACACTTCAATTACAGTTTCAATAATCCCCTGCTTTTTATGACCCTGTAATCCTTTAATTCAATCAATGCAAGATGTACATTCAATCTATATCAGGGGCATCCAAATCTGGCAACTTTAAGACTTATGGACTTCAATTCCCATAATTCCTAAGCCACCAAATCTTAAGACTTGTGGACTTCAACTCCCAGAATCCCTCACTCAGCCAACCATAAGATTTATGGACTTCAACTCCAAGAATTCCTCAGCCAGCCAACCTTAAGACTTATGGATTTCAATTTATGGCTGGCTGAGGAATTCTGGGAATTGAAGTCCACAAGTCTTAAACTTGCTAAGTTTAGAGAATCCTGATCTATATGAAACATTTTCAGAAGTAGACCAAGCGTTGAGAAGGGGAATTTAATTCATCCTCCACCAATTTCAGAGCTACGCACTAATGGTGTAAGTAAGATTAGCTGGGATGGGGGTGGGAGAATAGCAAAAGCACTTTTCATTCATTCAAGCCACCCAGTCTTATGAATTTGGAAAACACAGCTTTGTGAGGTTCCTAGTACTCTCTGAGCTTGGCTGTTTTCTTGCAGATATTTTATTACCCAACCAAGTAATATCATCAGGGCAAGCCCACTATATATAAACAGAGAGCCAATCTTCCTTCCTTCTGACACTGATGATGTTACCTAGTTGGATAATGTAACATCTGCCAGAAAACAACCAAGCTCAGAGAGCACCAAGGAACACTTCTCAGCAGTTCAACCCTGAGCTATAAATATTCTCTTCTATTGGAAACACAGCTTTGACTACAATTTCATGAGATGATCCTGGGAGACCTTTTTCAATTTCTATTGCCTTTCTCCAAAGAAATATTTACAATGTAGGGATATAACAATACTGATCTACTTTACAAGATTATATGCCAAACTTGCCTTTAAGCTAGATCAGGCAGACAATTGATAAAAGTGAAATATTTTTTCTTTCAAATAGTCTATATTAGAGATGCCTTATTTTTTTAAAAAATCCCCATATTAAATAAAAGCCAAGAAGCTTTTGTTCTAGATAGACAGGCAAAGCTATTAGATTAGGGAGAAGCTTTCTAAATGGAGCTAGTTCAGTTGTTTTTACTTATTTATAAGTAAAATTTTCTCTCCCATGATGGATAATATACAAATCAGGTCCCTAATATATCAGAGAAATATCAAATACAATGCTGCGCAAGAAAGCAATTTCTTGCAAAGCCTTCCTAGCAAAGTGAAATAGAACAAATATTGTTCTATTTCTTTTCCCTGATAAAAGCCTCTCTTGATATGAGTCTTCTGTTTGGAAAAATTCTTTTAAAAAACATGTTTATGTACAAAGAGGCCGATATTACTTTTAGGCAGAATAATGCATGAGCAGAAAAGGCCTCTCTCCCAGCCTGTTTCCTCTAATTCCATCACTGCCTAGGGAGCATAAGATCTTCCGACATCCTTATTTTTGGGCATCCTATAGATAAAACCCCAGGAGCGCACAGAGAAATCTCTGTACCATTTCCATTATTTTTGCAAACTTGCAAAAACCACAAAGCATCTTAAGTATCTGCCAATGTTGGTTTTGTCTGTTGCAAAGTGAGAAAGGTACCCCCATTGTGTGTTTGATAGCGGTACCAATCCTGACAACCTCCTGGCTTTGTTGTTATAACCTATTTTCCATCGTTTACACCCCACCCCAGTGATGGATGGGCCAGGGTCTCTTTTTCAGGGTAGGCATTCTCAACTCATCTCAAGAACTCCTGTTGCCTGTCAGATCCTGAATAGACCACATGGCTGGAGATCTGGGCTCTCACTTGTGAAGATCACAACAACACTACAAAATAATTGTGTGCACTGATGATGTTACCTAGTTTGGGTAACGAAACATTTGCAAGAAAACAACTCAGCTCAGAAAGCACCAAGGACCCCACAGTCCTCACCCTCCTCCTCTCTGCAAACTCCACTCCCTTCTAGCACTGTGATCGTTTGGGTAATGAAATGTCTGCAAGAAAACCACCAAGCTCAGAGAGAACCAAGGAGCCCACAATCCTCCTCCTCTCCACAAACTCTACTCCCTTAGTACTGATGATGTTACCTAGTTTGGGTAATGAACTGTCTGCAAGAAAACCACCAAGCTCAGAGAGAGCACCAAAGACTTCTAAGTGGCAACCCTTTGATGACTGAACTTTGCTCCTGATTCTAAGTTCAGAAGGTTGGGGTGACTCCAACTCCCAGAATTCCTCATTGGCCAACATGGTGATTGTGAAAATTTTGTGAATAGAAATCGAATGTTTAGAGCTACCTATCTCCATGCTCCAAGACTAAACTGCAAGGCACATGCAACAAACTGGCATCATAATTCTCCAGAACCCATCTGCCTATCTTTACACTGTATCTAATCCATGCCTCTGGCTTTTTTCATCAGTGGAAATCCCCACAGGCCAATACAAATTCAGAGAAATAAAACTAAGTCTATCGTTATTTTTCTTTTCTTTTCCAGGTGAAGGTATCTATGAAGGGCGGCATTATCATACATTAATCCTTCTAGCTGAGTTTTGATCTAACTTGTTTGCTGGCTTTGCAGAATACGTAGAACCATAAACAGGCTAAATTTTATATTTACCGACAAAGAAATAAAGGGAGATTAGTATAGATCTATTTCAAGCTATTTAGCTCTCGTCAGCTAGCCATACCCTTCCTGGAAGCAGTATGTTCCGTCCCATATTTGGGTAGAACAGGTTGCCCTGATAAAAAACACTTCATAAACAGGTTAGCTTTGCACAACTTGCTAAACCCCCCCCACACCCCTCCCAAAACAAAACAAAACCTAACCAAAATTAACATTAGACAAGTTTTACAGTGTTGTATGAATGCCACTACTACCTTTAACAGTCCTGGTAAAGAGTGTTGTGTAAACATAACCAATGTGTATGAAATAAGTAAGGAAGGGAAGGCTACCAAGTAGGTGTGGCTTCCAAAATCTAAATCTGGCATGCTGATAAAAGATGAAGGCAGAATTTCCTAGTACTTCCAGCCCTGAACTTCTTTATAAAAAGAAAGCATTATTCTATCGATGTTCCTCTATGAGCCCGGACTTAATAGCATTTTAATAGACATATATAAGCACACACCAAGATTCAGACACAAATCTGGCTCTGGTTGTTTTGCAAAAGGCCTTTTGGCTTGAAAACTGTAAAACTGGAAGCACAATTAGACAAAACAAATGGCGCAAGACGCAGACAGGGAATGGCAGAAGAAACAGGCGCGGAGAAGGAAAGAAAGAGAGAGGAAAAAACAAAAATGCCAGGGCAGGAACAGCAACAGAAGATAAGCCAAATTTTTCAGGGGGTGGATGGAAAAGGAATATACAACCAATGAAACAGAGAGGAACGAAAACACACAGGAACTAACTTTCAAGGTCAAGCTCAGGGTCACTGAGAGGACTGCTGAGGCCAGAATCTGCAGAAAACAGTAAAACAAAAAGAAAAACAAAAAAATATATATACACTTGTATAAAAGAAATGCTACTCAACCAAGAAAAAAAAAAAAACCAAAACCAACAACAGTAACAAAAAAAGGCAACACAAAATATAAGAGGAAATGAAAGGATCTTTTTTTTCTTTTTTCCTTTTTTTCTGGGAATAGGACGGCATGCGGGAAATGTTTTTTTCCTTGTTTTCTTCGAGGCTGATGTTTTATGTGCTTGATGCATTCCTAGCGCAATGGTATCAGGTCTTTTTAATAAACATGAGGATGTTTGTATTTATATCTGGTTATTAAAATAGAGAGACATTGAGCAAACAACCTTGGAAGGCAATTTCCCCATCCTTCTCGCCTATCTCCCCCACAACAGTCAGAATGTGCTGAGGTGTTTTTTTATATATATATACTTTTAAGATAGATTTGCTTTAGAAAGGTACGCTTTGTGCCCACATTCTGAGACAGAGAAGCTGATGGAGTATCCTTATTTTCATATATGAATATTATGCACAAATACAGACAGAAATATATGTATATATACACAGTATACCACATATGTATGCAAGTGAGAACTATGCATGTTAAAAAAAAAAAACCCAGACTCTCACAGAATAACTGAAAACAAAGACAAAGCCAATAGAAAGGTTATGCAAATATTTACTGAAAACATCAAAAACAATTGGAAGACACGTAAATGAAACATACAAATAAAAATGGTGGATTCTATTGTGCTCCAGAATTAGCACTAAGTTGCAACACCATTTTCATTTGGAAGAGGATATGCTCCAATTAATTCAATGGAATTTCAATCGATACATATAGGATTGTACTGTAAAAGTCCTTTACATATGATGCTTGGGACCAGTTTTTAAGAGTCATGCAAGATGTTACTACTTTTCCTAATTTAAAATAAATAAAATAAAAACTTGTCTTCTCGCTGTTAGTCCAAAGTTTGTAGATTTATCCTACCTCTTAAGACTCCAAAAGACCTTTATTGTGCAGTCATTCTGCTTTGTTATGAAAATTCCTGCTGCTTCCTTTATTCTTATTTTTTGCTAAAGCCTGACTCTCTCTCTGCATTAGCGTCCAAGATGGCTAAAGCAATTCAGAATATAAAACAAACGAATCAATATGATTAAAATAAAACTGACAGAGTTAACATCTGTGAATTCCTTTTGACTTGCTTCAATCTTCTCGCCCAAATCAAAAACAAACAAAAATCCTTAACACACCTTTAAAGGTAGTGTTCGGGACTGCTCATCTGGACATTGTGTGTAACAACCACAATCAAAAACTGCCCCCCTAGCAACACAGGCTTCCTTCCAAACCTCTGCATCGCTTCTTTTTTTCCTCCAGCCTTGAAATTTGGACTGCAAAATTCAGAGCTTAAAGTTTGTGCTACACAGGTGGGTGGCTTTTTTTTTTAACAAAGCTGGGCTATTTTTCTAAACAGAGAGAAGGAGAGAGAGAGAGGATACATACAGGTAGTTCTTGACTTACAACACTTCATTTTGCAACCGTCTGAAGTTACAACGGGATTGAAAAAAGTGACTTACTACTGGTTCTTGCAATTAAGATCGTTGCAGCACCCCTGCGGTTATGTGATCAAAATTTCGACACTTGGCAACCGGCATGTATTTATAACGGTTGCAGAATCCCAGGGTCATGTCATCACCGTTTATGGCCTTCCCAGCCAGCGTCTGACAAGCAAAGTTGATGGGGGAAAGACAGGACCCCTTAACAACTACAATGATTCATTTAACAACTGTGGCAAAAACAAAAGATTTTAAAATCAGGTGCGACTCACTCAACAACCACTCTGCGTAGCAATGGAAAATCTGCCATAGTGGCAAATATCTGTAGCTCGGGCGTAAGGCGAGGGTGAAGGTTCTTTCTCTGAGCTTGTGGGTTGGTTTCTGAGGATTTCGTTACCGGGATAGGAAACATCTTCAGCGGAGTTTGCGGAATGTCTGTGTCGGTGTTCTTCTGCTTAGAAGGTCTTTGTGTGGTCAGTGGGTGTTGTGATGGGTCAGGTGTGGCCGTGTCAAGTGAGGGTCTTGTGATGGGCAGGCCATGTCAGGCGAGGGTCACTGGGAGGTGAACTGCTGGTGGGGTGGGGGGGGCTTGTGTGGGTCGGTTGAGGGTTGGTGCCGTCTCTGGTTGGCTGAGGTTGATTTGGATTCTGGGGGATTCGTAGGCTGGTTTTAGATCACTGTGTCTGTTGATGGACTTGCTTGTGGAGTGCCAGGCTTTGATGAACTCGTGAGCATGACGGGGGTGGTGGTAGCGTGACCGCCATGCTCACGAGTTTATTTTTGTGTTGCTCCAATTGAACTGGCGCTATTTGGTGTCGGTGTGAGTAGAGATGAAGGATTTGGGATCGTAGCCTATGGAAATTCTGGTGCCAATTGTGGTCGTAAGTCAAGGATTACCTATGCCTCCCTTTCACCTAGCCAGATAGGCTCTCAGGAAAAAATACAGAACTAATTTCCCCCCAGATTCAACTAATCAAGAATATATTGGCAAAAATGTGTTCAATTTTCCTGAACCATACTGAAAATTTTGAATGGTTTCTCTCCACCTCCAGAGAGGGGATAAAAGGGATAAAGCAAAGAAAGGGAGATAAAATAGTTTGGAGATAATTGAGCACCTTGATCAAGGAGGTGCCATGGATGATAACTAGACCACAGCAACTGCCACTTAACAATCTTCAGAAGACCCCACCCAAAGAGATAAAATTAGGAGTTTTAAGCATTTGGGTTTAAGGTCCAGTTATAAGATTTGCGGCAGCAAAAAAGCATCTGCTCACAAACTGAGTCCCAGTTTGCTTTGTACCAAATTTATTAAATGATATTTAGTTCAGATTAAAAAAGATGTAGTCACCCAAATGATATTTTTGAAATATTAAAATAATGTTATTCTTTACTCATGATTATTCTAATCCTGCTGTAAAGAAAGTGGAATTCTCCTTTGCAAATATGAACTTATGGTGCTTCGTCTCCAGGTATTTGGGCACTGGGCTTTAAGTTCTGCCACAGAAAGAGAGACACTTTTACCTTCCTCCTGGCACCTGAGTTTTAGGCAAACTCTGCTTACATACCTGTGAATATTTGTTTGCCATCCAAAGTCCCAAAAACAATACAAATGAATAAACCTACAGCTGAGCTCTTGCATTTCGCCTCTCACTCTGGATAGCCAAAACCAAAAATTAATCATCTTCCATGGTAGCCCCAGACCAACATCCTTTTGCCTAGATTTCAGTTCCTAATCTAGAAATGTCCATTAAAAAAATAGAAGGGGCAGGGAAGGGAGGGGAAAAAAGAGAAAGAAGAGAAAGTTAAGTGTGAAACCCCAGAGGCTCTATTTTACACTGGCAGGGGGGGTATTCAGGAAGGCACCGTTTTGCAACCAGTGGCTGTGGAATAACTTTCCCTCAGAGAGGGATAGATCAGCTGCAAAAGAGATGCTCTTGCAGCGTTTACGGTCTTGAAGGACAAAGGAGCTCCGACTTTTTGACGTCATGCTGGGGAGTGGAAAAGCAAAACAAAGGGATTGTTTGCAGCTTCGTTGGGCACAAGCTGGATGAGCTGCTGTGTCAGGCTGCCAGGAGTCAAAAGAAGCAGTTTGGGAAAGAATGCCAGGCTCTGGGAAAAGATCTGGTGATACCTGGATTGCAGTGGTACGACGGCTTTGCTGACTGTGGTTATGCCGTGTTGTGCTTTATCATCTAACCATAAACCTCTAACATTGCCTTGGCTTGAATTTCCACTTGTGAGGAAGGAAGGAGGGAGGGAGGGAAGGAAGGAAGGAAGGAAGGAAGGAAGGAAGGAAGGAAGGAGGGAGGGAGGGAGGGAAGGAAGGAAGGAAGGAAGGAAGGAAGGAAGGAAGGAAGGAAGGAAGGAAAGGAAGGAAGGAAGGAGGGAGGGAGGGAGGGAAGGAAGGAAGGAAGGAAGGAGGGAAGGAAAAAATACAAGGCAGGAAGGAACAAAGAAAGGAAGGATATATAGATAGAAGAAAGAGGGAGGGATGGAAGAAGGAATGAAACAGAAGAAAGGGAGGGAGGGAGAGAGGGAGGGAGGAAGAAAAAGAAAGATACAAGGAAGGAACAAAGGAAGGAAGGATATATAGACAGAAGAAAGTGGGAAGGAGGGAAGAAGGAATGAAACAGAAAAAAGGGAGAGAGCAAGGGAGGAAGGGAGGAAACGCTTCCTTTGCAAAGGGGGAGGGAAGGCATGGTCCCAAAACAGGAGGCAGCTTTGTTTTGAAACCAGAACCAAACACTGTGCCCCAAAAATGAGATGAGAACACTTGGGTTATTTGCAGTTTCAGCCAAAATGGCAACTGCGTAGGCTGGTTTCCCTGCCCTCCTTCCTTCAATGGAATCCAGGGGAGCCTATCCCACCAGTCCAATCCAGTCAGCTGTCTCTTGGCATATTAGGATCTTCCTCTTTTTCCCCTAGTAGTCCCTGCCCTAAACTATTTGTGCCTGGAACTACACTGCCCATCTTCTTCCAAGTCACCAGTCCACACACTACTACTTGCGACCAGCTGTTTGTGTGGAATATCCTGGACATCACATTTATTTTATGCAGATGTGCAAAGAAGCAGTTCCTCTTCCATCAATGCAAAAGTGGAAAAGCTGCTTCTCCCATGGTGTCCACAGCAGTTTCGTGAAATGTTATACAGATCGTCCTCGACTTACAACCATTCATTTAGTGACCATTCGAAGTTACGCTGGCACAGAAAAAAATGACTTTTGACTGTTTTGCACACAGTTGCAGTGTCCCCATGGTCACATGATCAAAATTCGGGTACTCGGCCACGGCATGTATGTGGGACAGTTGCAGCATCCCGGGGTCACATGATCACCATTTGTGACCTTCCCAGCTGGCTTCTGGAAAGCAAAGTCCATGGGAGACACCGGATTCACTTAATGACCATATGATTTCCTTAACAACTACAGCGATTCCCTTAACAACTGTAGCAAAAAAAAAAAAAAAAGGCTGTAAAATGGGAGAAAAACTCACTTAAATACTGCCTTGCTTAGCAACAGAAATTTTGGATTCAACTGTGGTCGTAAATCGAGGACTACCTGTGGTGAAAAAAATATTATAAGAAGCATTCCCCCTTTTTCCTCGTTCACATAACAATGTGCAAGTAAGAAAGCTTCTTATAAAATCCTTTCCAGCTGCAGGTTTTGTTTTATTTTTTTTAAAAAAAAGACTACTTGTGTTAAAAATGAGTTAAACGCTTTTTAAGAGGGCCACCATTTTAAATCAATTGAAACGGGCATTGTATTAGTTAATCACCTAAGCTCCTTCTCTGCTAAGCAAAGGTAAATTCTCTCTATTCTACCAATCAAATTCTCTCTATTCCACTGAGCAACGTCACAAAAGATTGTGCAAATTTCACCACCTAGTCTAATTTATTCAGCACAAAGAAAATAATGAAGAATTATGGTGGTCCATTTACCCACCAAAAGCCTCATCCAGCTATTTCAGATTTTTTCAAGCACGTCCTAAATAAAATGGACTGAGATTTTGCTTGTTAGTCGGTTGGTTTACGTGAAGAGCACGTCGTCTAGAAACTGAATTATACCACCGATATCTCACCGGATATACAATTACACATGCGTGTGTCTTTGCGAACAGAACTTCGCCAGGGCATGAAGTGGTGTCAGAAGCATGCAGCCGTCCAGGAAAAGAGGGAGGGTGGCATGAAGCTGGTTACCTGGCGTCTGGAAGTTGATGCGCCTCATCTCCACGGGGTCTTTGGGGTGATGAGGGGTGATCTCAGCGTTATTCAGTAAGCACTTGATCCGGGGCTCGGAGTCTTTGCGTTTGCTGGAGGGAGAAAACAGGAGGAGGCAGGAAAGAAGCCGATGGGTCAAGAGAAGGGGGATCAAGTCCCAACAACTATCGCACACAGCTGGAATCTGCAGTGTTTAATCGGGCAAACGATGCTCGACTTTAGACAAATAAATACTTGTGACCTTTTTTGAATGAATAATCATTGAACGTCCAGTAGCAGGGGGAATGATATATTAAAACTAAGAACTGTGCTGAGCACCAGAAAATTAAGTCTTTTCAGTACAATTAGTCCTCAATTTAACACCATAATAGAGGCATAAAATGAATCAAATTTGGAAGCCAGGAGGTTAAGCTCGGTAGTACAGATTCAAGGAGTGCTGTCAGTTGCCTCAGCCCTCCTTCTGGCAATTATCTTTATTTATCTTTAATTGTCCTCTGTCTATTTCAGAATTAAAATTGGTTTGTAGTTGTACTGCCGGCGATAGGCCAGTAAGCTAAAAGGGCTTGTCTCTTCCACTTTATTTTCTCCAGTTTTCAGAGGTATTCCTGATTTTCAACTGCATCAAAAGAGACAGTAAGCATTTAAAACAGAAAGAAAAAAAAAACCCTCTTACCTGTCTGGCTTGCTGTCCAGGGACGCACAAAAAGAGAGTGAGGGGAAAAAAAAAAGACATAATATGAGATAGTAGCTGGGAGATTCTCAGTTATCCTTAAGCCTTCTAATAGCTCAGGAACCTTCCCAGTTCAAAGCTGATGATCACTTTTGGAAGTTCAGCCTCCTAGGTATATTTCTGGTCGACATCAGTTGTCCTCCACTAGATGTCTTCCAGACATTTGGGGTTAGACTCTCTCCTTCTTCCCCCCTCCCCCTCCTTTAGCTATCATGTCTGGAGCACACCAGGTTGGAAATGTCTGAGTTTAAAGTAAGGGTTTATATATATTTATATATCCCCATTTATTATTTTTATAAATAACTTAAGGTGGCAGACATACCGAATATGCCTTCTTCCTCCTATTCCCCCAACAACAACAACCCTGTGAGGTGGGCTGGACTGAGAGAGGGACCTGGCCAAAGACACCCAGATGGCTTTGATGTCTAAGGCGGGAATATAACTCAACATATCCTGGTGATTGGCCCAAAGTCACCCAACTGGCTTTCATGGCTAAGGCTGAACTAGAACTCACTGTCTCCTGGTGATTGGCCTGTACCTTAACCACTTAACCAAATTGGGTCTCGGGGTTAGATTATTTTGCCCAAGGAGACACAGTCCTTCAAGGGAAAAAAATCTGCTTTAAAAAGAAAAAAGGAATAGCCCTGCCCATGGAAGAGGATCCTCTCAAACCAAAGAAATGAACACTCCCACTTACTTCTTGTACAGGAGGATTGCAATAACAATGCAGATAATAAAGACTACAGCTAAAACTGGTCCAATCACCCAGATCAGCCCCTCCTCTCCTTCAATCTTGGGCTGGGGATCAGAGCTGTCCATCTGGATGGGATCAGAGAAGGGACTGGCAGCGTACACCTGAAACAGAAATCAAGGACAACAAGCGTGTAAAGCAGAGGTGAGAAACTATGGCCCCTTTATGAATGAATTCCTTTTTTTCCCCAATTTTTTTATTTTATACCGTTTATATATATCAATGGGTGAATGGTGTGATACCTGGGTATCATACATCTCAATACAAATAAACATAATATTATTACTACTAATTATTACATTTCATTTTCATTATTTTATTTTACACGTATAAAGATATGTGTAAACATTATTTTATAATGTTTACATGTATCTTTTACACATGTGTGTACACACGTGTGTATATACACACACACACACAATTATTCCCCTTATTTCTATCTCTCTTAACTTTTTTCTTTCCCATATAGCTATAATATTCAAAGACGTGTTTTTTTAATTCATATTTCCCTTAATTAGCTCTTCACATCAATTTATATCAAAATTTCATCCTTCATTCTTTCATTATTCAATGTCTCAGGATATACTTCTAGTACCAATCACAATCATTTATACATTTAAAGTACATCTACTCATGTTCTTTCCAATCCTTCAATCCATATAATTCTACTGTTAATACACGTTTACATTAAAATATATTCTTTCATTATCTAATCAGCCACTGTTTAATTCTAGTATTTCACTGCTAGTCATATTTTTATGCAAGTTTAATAATACCGTCATTCAAAATCTAATTTTCCATTTGTTGCTTAGTTCTTATTCCCCTATCTCACTTTTCATATCTGTTTATATTAAAATATTATCCTAATATTTATTACATTATATATAAAATAATTATCCAACCTATATAATTCTAATTCTAATCCCCCCCGCTTTATCCGTCACCTCTTACCTGAATCCGAACTTTTGATCTTATTTTCTTTTTGGCCTGCCGCCCATATTCTTCTTTTAAATCTTCTATATTCTGACTATGCAATTTAACTTTTTCTCCCCTCTCTACCCTTTCCCAATGTCTAGTTTCAGAACTATTTGTTTCAAGCCCCATCTCTTTTCCCCAGTTCTCTTCCTGCTTCTCCCATTCCCTTTTTAAAGTCTTTTACAATATTTTCCTCCTGCTTTAGTCCCTTAATCACTATTAATTTTAGTAATATTTCCTCCTTGTTGTCTTCTTCTTGCTGGTTTCTCAGTTCTGCTTTCCCCTCCATTCATTCTGATGGCTCCATTCTTTCTTCGTTATCCTGGTCTTTGCCCATTATCCCTTATATATTTCCCATGGACTATACCCATGATGGCGAACCTATGGCATGCGTGCGACAGGCGGCACGCAGAGCCATCTCTGCGGGCACGTAAGCCTTCACCCTAGGTCAGCTCCACCGCGCAGCCGGCCAGCTGATTTTTGGCTGGCCCCGCCCATGCCGCCCATGCCAGAAGTCTCCACACGGTCCGTTTTGGATGCCAGATAAGTACAGGGCTTGTGCGGAGGCAGTGAGAGGGCGAAAAATAGGCCTCCCGGAAGTACCGGAAATGGGCCGTTTCCGGCCTCCGGAGGGCCTCCAGAGGGCCAAGGGAGGCCATTTTCTCCCTCTCAGAGTCTCCAGGAAAGCCTCAGGAGCCTGGGGAGGGCAAAAAACGGACCTACCACATGTACCAGAAGTATGGAAACGAGTCGTTTCCAGACTCTGGAGGCTTCAGGAAGGCCTGCTAGGCCCAAAATGGGGTGCGGGGTGGGGTCACACATGCAGGCATGAGGGGGCGAGAGAGCAGTCGCACATGCATGCGCAGAGGGGGGGCAGTGCAGGGGGTTGCGCGTGTATGTGCAGGGGAGCGGGGTGCACTGGGGGAATTGCATTATGGGTGTGGGAACGCGTGCTTTTGGCACCCGAGGAAAAAAAGGTTAGCCATCACTGGTCTATATGGTCAATTATTTCCTTGATGCTTTGAAACTGTTCCACTTCGTTTAGCTTCCCCTCATTTCCGTCTTGCATTATGTCTGTATTTAATAGGTCTCTGGCCAGTTGTCCAGGAATCATTGATTCAAAACAAACTTTCAAATCACAATTTTAAGTGTCTTATCAATAATCAGTCCAATCAATTTGAATACAATAGAGGATTATCCACGCCTCTTCAAGTCACTTTAATATATTCAGTAATATTCAGGAGTCTCTTAACTGAAGTTCTTATTTGATATTCAAATCTCTAGTGGTTTTAGAGTAGATACATGTCCAGCACATATTTTCAGTCTTTTTAAATGATTATTTTCAAGTTTGCATAGCTCCCCTTTCATCAGCAGATGGCGCTCTCGCTTCAGTCTGCTTCAGCCTCTCTGTAATGTTGTTGACAAGTCTGGTTTCAATTATTTTAAATTGTTAATCCAGTAAGTAAGCAATATTAATAAAGAAGAATTTGAGACTATAATTCCAGCATTTTTAGAAAATCCTCTTAATACCACGTCTTTTAACTTTGAGAATCCAAAATTCTATTTATTTTAAAAAGTTATTATTTTTTTTTCTTAAATCCTCCGGTATTTTTTCCAAGTGCTTGTTCGCCCTTCGACAAATAGTTCTAAATATGCTTTCCCCTTGGATTTCTTACACCATTCACTTTCTCCACTCCTGCACTGTCTTAGGTGTTCAGACTGTCCCCAGCTTCATGGCAGCCATTTTTGCTGCCGCTGCTCCTCATCTTCAGATGAGGAGGCTTTCCTAGTCAGGGAGGAGAGACGCAGCTCTCCTCGACCTGCCAGGTGGTCCCCCTTTACTTCACCACCCCTCCAGCATGGCTACGGCTCTGATTGGAGCCCTCCGATGAGGGGAGTTCAGAATGGGGCTGTGGAGTTTGCGGTCCTCGCTTCTGATAGCACCGGAAGTACAGCCGGAAGTTCTATTAATGAATTCCTGAGCATAGATGGCTCAGGAATTCTGGGAGTTGAAGTCCACAAGTCATAAAAGGGCCATAATTCCCATCACTGCTGTAAAGGAGGATTTCCCTTCGTCTTCTCATTGGGGAAAGGTAGATAAGGGGTAGAAACAAAGACGTGAAACCGACAGTTCTGACTCAGATCAGCAAACGTGAGTGAAAACCCACATCAAAAACTGTAATCTGGCATTGTAGCTGAGATATAGAGTGCAAGTATCCTTGACTTACAACAGTTCATTTAGTGACCGTTCAAAGTTACAACAGCACTGAAAAAAATGACTTAGGACCAGTTTTCACTCTTACGACCATTGTAGCATCTCAATGGTCATGTGATCGAAATTTAGATGCTTGGTAATTGACTCATATTTATGACGGTTGCAGTGTTCCGACGTCATGTTATCCCCTTTTACGACCTTCTGAAGAGCAAGAGTCAAGGGGGAACCCGGATTCACTTAACAACAGTTTGACTAATTTAACAACTACAGTGATTCACTTAATAACTATGACAAGAAAGGTTGTAAAATTGGGCAAACTCACTTAACAAATGTTTCATTTAGCAACATGAATTTTGGGCTCAACTGTGATTGTACGTCGAGGACTACCTGTAACTGATTTAAGTTAGCTAGTTGAGATGTGCAAAATTCAGTGATTGGGGAAGGAAAGGTTCCAAAATTCTCCAGAATCAATTCTCCCAGTGCAATTTATGAATTTCCCAAAGGAAATCCTCTGAACCAGGACTTTTTCAAGAGGTTCTGGATTCATTTCAGATATAGCAAGCATTTCCTGGGGCCAGTTCACCCCTGAAATGGTAAGTTTTGCACATCCTTGCTGGTTATTAAACTGACTCGTTTCTGAGATTGCATATAATTAGACAAAACCGCTAGGCCTGTGTAAAGTGCTAAGCAAAAAGGAAAAAAAAAACCCCAAACCACAAGGTTAACGTTAAATAAATTCAGCCTGCTGGAGTAAATACAGTTTCTACATTTTTAATTGACCTGCCCGAATGGGTGGTGTGATCTTAGTAGGTAGGACAGCTGCCTTCAAATTTAATTTAGCCTTTTATGCTCTTGCTCTATTATTGCAGTGTTGGAGAAATTTCGATGCACGTCATTTTTTATTTTTGTACTTTATGCTGCTTATTACTTTTCTACGTTTGGGCTTTATGGATATTGACTTTTAATGCTTTGTAAGATATTCATTGTAAGAAATCATACCATCTTATCGCTTTCCACTGCTCCTCAAAATATTTTTTGGCTGTTTTTATTCGGAGCACGGTAAATTAATATCATTCAGACAAAAGTGATAAAAACACAGAAGAGGACCCATCACAACATGAAGCTTGTTTGTTTCTGATCTCCACTGAAAGGAGATTGATGTTAACCCACTCAGGTTCTTAAAGGGGCCCTAAGAATTAGTAGGGAGACGCAAAAGGAACTCACAGCTTCATTGGTCTGCAGAACGGCCAAAACGAAAATGACATATTTCTGTCCGGCCTCCAGGGCTTTATTTTCGAAGTTGTCGTAGCGTTTCATATCCCCAAGGAGGAAGAAAGGGGGCAGGATGTGGAAACGGGCTGTGATGTACGCTTTGTGGGGATCCAGCTGACGGGAATGGCGGAGGCTTCGCCGTTGCAGCCTTGAGATCTGCTGAATTAGCTGGAAAAGGAGAAGGCGGATATCTAGCTGAGCCAAGATGGTTAAGTATTAACATAAATAAATAAAAGCAGTCCTTGAATTATGACTATTCATTTAGCAACCATTCAAACTTACAACAAGCACTGAAAAAGACAACTGACAACCAAACCTTGCGTTTACAATCACTGCAGCATCTCCAAGATCACCAGATCAAAATTTGGGTGCTTGGCAACATGTATGTATTTATAATGGCTGCAGTGTCCCGGGGGGTCATGTGACCATCATTTGCGACCTTCTCAGCCAGCTTCTGACAAGTAAAGTCAATGAGGAAAACTGGATTCACTTAATGGCAGCATGATTCATTGAACTGCAGTGATTTGTTTAATTTTAGATGACTGCTTCTGTCATCTTATATTTGTAAATGTAACTTAGACCAGAGGTCCTCAACCTTGGCAACTTTGTGGACTTCAACTCCCAGAATTCTTTAGCCAGCCAAGCGGACATCCACAAATCTTAAAGTTGCCAAAGTTGGAGACCCCTGACTTAGATGATAACTTTTGAACCCATTACAGTTCCAATATCAGTTATGCCACCTAGCTCACCATGGATTGATTGATTGATTGATTGATTGATTGATTCGATTTATATGCCGCCCTTCTCCGGAAACTCAGGGCGGCTTACAATGCATTAAGCAATAGCCTTTATACTTTTGTATATACCTGCTTAGTAGGGCTTTCGGCCCCCCCAAGCGGTGTTCTTCAGCTTATTGCCCCACAATCCGGATCCTCATTTTACCTACCTCGAAAGGATGGAAGTCAACCTTGAGCCTGGTGAGATTTGAACTTGCAGTAATTGCAGGCAGCTGGTGATACTTAACAGCGCTTTAGTCTGCTGCGCCACCAAGGCTCTAATTTGTTAATTAGAAGGCTCTCTGTAGGGTTCATTGTCAAATACTCCCCCCCTCCCCCAGTGAAGATACGGTATATAACATCTACAGCATTCCCAGGATCTACTAAGGAAATTACAAGTTCAAAAAATGAAACAAGATGAAATCTCTTAGGACTTTTTCATGGCAAATCCTCACTTACCTCTTCTAAATCCATTTCTTCCGGACTATTGTATAAATTTTGGAATTGGCCACTTTTAGTTTTCTTCAAGGGCACCACCACAATGTAATATGCTCTGATAATCAAAAGAAGAAAGAGAAACAGGCCAGAGAATATATTAAAAGAGAAAATGAAGGAGAAGAGCTAATCTAGATGGGAAATGTGATTAATGGAGGTAAGACTCAAAGCAGGAAGCATATATTGGGCTGTCTCACCAATGGTGAAAAATAATTGTCTCCTAACTCAATGACTGTGGGATCTAGTTTACAAAATTCCCACAAGATTTCTAGTTAATCCTAGAAAGGTTTCCTCTGGCATTTTATTTCTTTTTTTTTATAATACAAAAGTTTTTTATTTTTATAATCAAACATACAAACAATACATAATCAGTCATTGAATATATCATCTAATACATCTTTTATATCTTCTTCTTCTTACTTCTCTATTAATACATTTGCCTTTCTTTTTATTTTATTAAAAATCATAAAACAATTTTATCCCCAGCACCTCTCAACCTCCCCTCCCCTCACCCACCCATCCCCGACTTCCCAGGGCAAAAACAGGATATAACATTTAGCAAACCTAAGCTAACATATACTAACTTACTATTAAATTCAAAAATCCCTCCGACTCTTTAACTCCCCTTTTAAAATTCTTCAATATTCAGTAACATCAAACATAAACATTTAATTATATATGCCTTTTAAAAGTTCTATAATCTCAAGTTAAACATTTTAAAATATCTTAATACTTTCTCATGTTTCAGTAAGACATTCTTCATAATCTAAATTTCAGACTTTTGAAAAAAAAACAAAAAACTATCCATTAAGTTTTAGGTTAACCATTTTAGAGCTGCAATACATTTCAAAAAGCTATCCAACTTTAATTAAACCTTTTGTTTCAATAAAGCATTGTTCAAAGATAACCCTAAAACTATTACATAGATTCCAAAACTTTAAAAAAGCTACCCCTTAAATTTTTGATTGACTCTTTTAATACCTCAGTAACTCTTAAAGAGCTATCCATTTTTAGTTAAACATTTTAATTAGACAGCAATAGTCTTCCAAATATCCCTTCAAAAAGTTAACCTTGCATTCTTCCTTTCTTTCTGTATTTTTTCCAGTCCTTCTTCTTCATTAACACTTTCTTCTTCGGTATTGCTCGTCCCCCTGCTTTTATTTTCAAAAATGGCATTTTATTTCAATAAACAACACGTTTTAGGTTGTTCAGGCAGCAAAACCAGCATGGGACAACTTGCCACAGCCAACTCACCATGGCCAACTCGCCATGGAACCACACATTGTGGGAAAATTCAACAATTATTTTAGATAATTAAAACATTATGTTATTTTTGTCATTCACATTTCATTTGGTCCTTCCTTTTGCAGCCTTTCTTCAATGATTCTATTTCACCATTTTTTCGATATTAGTGTAACTCTTGTCCCATGGCGAGTTGTCTTGTGGCAAGCTGGCCATGGCAAGTTGTCCTGCAGTGAGTTGGCTGCAGTGAGTTGGCTGCTGCGAATTGGCTGCAGCAAGTTGTTCTAGACCCCAACAAAACTGGCCCAGGTTGTAAAAAGGTTTAGGTGCAGACAGTGAAAATGTCTGAGTCTAGCTCTAAATGATTCTTTCTGTGTTTTATAACGGAATGGTTCATGGTTCATATGCTTTGATAGCTTACTGAACCTTGACCAACTTCATATGGAAAGGCCATATGAAAATACTGAAAGAGAGAAATATCAACTGTGTAGCCAGACTCAACGCGGTCCCCCAGGGTATACATACTGAACTGGGGAGTCTGAAGTCCTGACATCTGGCAGATTCACTATCACGTTGCCATCTATTTCGTGTCGGTAAGACACCTCTGGTTTTCGGTTCAGCATATTGGCTGCAGTGGACACCACCACTTTCTGCTGAAGATCTCCTTTCTCGCTTCTCTGGCCCACGAGGGAGAATCGGTAAGATGTTTGTGGCTTCAGGTTGGTGATGAGCTTCTTGGTGGCACTCCCACCCACCTCAATTTCTTGGCCGGTGTTATCATGACGGATCTGTGAGAAATGGAGGAAGAGGGCATGGAAGAAACATAATTGGGTCCATGTAAGAAACCCAAAAGAATCCTGCTATATAAGACCAACATTAATCTTCATCTTACAGGTAGTCCTGGTAGGCAGGACTAGAAGCAATGGATGGAAACTAATCAAGGAGAGAAGCAACTTAGAACTAAGGAGAAATTGTGGGTGCTCCAACACTGGAGGTTTTTAAGAAGAGATTGGACAACCATTTGGGCGCACCCGCCCTTTGGAATCAACTCCCTCTGGAGCTCCGGGTGGCCCCGACCTTCGCTCTTTCCGCCATGGGCTATTTCACTTGGCCACCTTGACTGATGGGGGTTTTAATCTGGGTTTTATTGAATTTCTTAATTTCAATTTAGACTTCTGTTTTAATGGTTTGTCTGTTCTGTTTTAATTGTTGTGAGCCGCCCTGAATCCTGTGGAGATAGGGCGGCATACAAGTCCCAACAAATAACTAAATAAATAAATAAATTTGTCCGAAATGGTATAGGGTTTCTTGCCTGAAGAAGAGGTTGGACTAGAACAGGGATGTCAAACTCAAGGCCCAGGGGCTGGATTTGGCCTATGGGGTGCTTAGATCTGGCCCGTGGAACTGCCCTGGAAACAGCAAACAGCAAAGGACCAGCCTGCGGTTCCTCTGCCAGCAAAAACAGAGCTGGCAGAGGGTTGCAGGAAGCCGTTGCAGCCAAAAACGGAGCTTGGGAGCCCCTTTTCACTGGCAGAATGCTCGGGCCACCACAGGTGCCCCCAACACAAGTGATGCTGAGCTGGCCACGTCCACCCTGGCCCTCCGAGGTCAAACACAACCCTGATACAACCCTCAATGAAATTGAGTTTGACACCTCTGGACTAGGAGACCTCCAAGTTCGCTCCCAACTCTGTTATAAAGTATAATGCATCGTTCTATTTATGTTCCACAGCAGCGTTTCATTGTTTTCATTGACATGTTTGGGAAATCCTACAAATCATTTATGCCTATTATGCCTAGTAGCCATTGAGAATGTCAGCCTTTGTGGATTTTTTCCAGCTGTCCAAATCTTTTTGTCATTACAATGTTGCATAGCAGCAAATTCCCTAATTTAGCTAAACGGATTTCAATTAAGCAGGAAGAAAGAACTAATTTCTGAAGGGATAATTTGTTTGAAAATGATCTAGGTTGCTTCAGAAGAGGGCACAGTTTTTCTCTTGTGACAGATTTTTGAGCAAAATACTGCGTATCCAAAAATGTATTCGGTCAAAATTATTCATGTAAGAGTATAGTTTATTGAATAGCCTGAAGGCCTTTTCAAACAAAACAGAAAAGAAAAAGGGAAAAAGATAAAACAGTTACAAAAATAGCAATCTAAAAATATATGATAGATGACATTAAAATTTTACCATATCCAATTTCAATAGCTAAGTTGCCAAGACTAGATAACCCAAATAGGATAGCTCCTCTCTAACTGAGCTCATCTTTCTTACAATCGATAAAATTTTCCTTGATATAACTGGCTCGTATTGCCGTCAACCTTTTAATCAAAATTATTCAATCAACGATTTATTCAAAAATTTATTCCAAAGTAATAGTTTTTTTTTTTTTTCTTTAATTTATATGCCGCCCTTCTCCGGACACTCAGGGCAGCTTACAATGCATTAAGTTTTCATTGAATAACCTTTCAAAACAAGGGCAATGACAAAAGTAGACTGCATGTCATGACATCTCAGCACAAATGACACAAAAGGGGATCCTCTTTGTACAACAGAGGCAATTCGGCTGATCCACGGACCAAATTGCCTCTGTTGCACGAAGGATGCAGGATCCCCTTTTTCAAGGATTTCTAGCAGACACTGATATTAAACATGTACCTTGTATGAAATAGGGGAGTTGTAATTTTCAGGAAACTCCCAGCCCAGAAGGACCGACGTTTTGGTGACCATTTTCACTCTGAAGTTTTTGGGAAAAACTGTGGGGAAGAAAAACAGTCAGCAAAGGGTGGAGCAGGCGACTCGGAGTGAAAATGGCAGAAGTTGGAATTTCATCAATGGAGACACGTTTTCTACACACTAGGTGCTACTCCAATCCCCCAAAGTAACCTCTGGCCATTTGTGCCTTGTGAAAACTCTTATCCACGCCTGCAACACCCTGTTACGCTACCAAAAAAATATATATATCTTATGATCCCAATAATCCCCTTACAGCATCCCAGTGCAATGAAAATCAATTATAAATTCTCCTGTTTGGCTGCTGAGGACAGAAGCTGTACATGGAATCGTGCAGGTTTGTTGTTTTAAAAATTAGTTTGCATAGGTGTATTTTCTCCTAGACCAGCTTGCAAATAATAATAATAATAATAATAATAATAATAATAATAATAATAATAATAATAATAAAAAAAGAAAGAAAAAGAGATTGAAGAGAGGGAGGGGGGCAAAAGCTGAAGAAAAAACTCCGCCCACCTGTGATGGCAACTGCTCCGCCCAGCTGTCAATCAAGAGGCTGCCTGGACTAGACTTTAGCAGAAAAAGGAAAAAAAGACTTACCTGCTGAAGGCAAAGGAAAACCACCTGCCTTGTTATGATTAATTGTTTTTAAAAGCCTGCTTGTTTGGTTTTGGGTTTTTTTTTTTAACGGTACTCACACGCCATCTTCAAGCCGGCGAGGAGTTTAGGACTACAGCTGTTTTTGGTTTAGGTTTTGGCTTCTCTGCCTCCCAGGATTCAGAGAGAGACCCTTGGGGCAGAAACTGGCAAGTCCTACCTTGATCCAGAAGGACCGTCCGATATTGAACAGTCGGGCTGTACGGCCCGGGACCTTTACTGGTATGTGCTCGGATTTTAACATCGTAAGCGGTGTTGGGCTTGAGACCGTTCAGGATGTATGAGTTTTCTGGAGAGGGAGGGAGATCTTTCTCCTGGGGGTTTCCCGAAGAGATGGTCTCTCGGTAGGCTACGGTGTACTTGACGATGACACCGTTCCTCTCGGCTAAGACGGGGGGCAGCCACTTGACCTGGATCGATCTGGAGGTGATGTTGCTCGCCTCGAGAATCTGAGGGTAACCCTTTGGCACATCTTCTGGGATGGTAATTTCTTGCAATGCTTCCTCCCCAAAGCCAGCCCGGCTCTTCACGGCCAGCTTGAAGACGTACGTGGCACCTTTGTGGACATGGGTGGCGGTATATTTGTCCTCCTGGGTGGCAAATTCCAGAGTGGCCAGCGGGTCGACATCTTTGCGGCCGAACTGGAGGCGGTAACCCAGCACTTGGCTTTCGGCTTCCAGAGGGGGTTCCCATTTGACCAGGAGAGAGTTTTCATGGGTGGGATACACAGACAGGATCGGTTTCCCTGGGACTAGAAATCAAAGAGATAATGGATTTGCGATGGGAAACAGCCTGCCAGTACGATAAAAAATTTTTTTTTTATCAGATTATACTGCAATATATTGCAAGCTACATTTTTGTCTGCTGCAAGGATATACAATATTAGGTTTTAGGAGAGTTGTGTTAGTCAATGTGGGCCCAAAATCAGGAGGACTCTGGGAGCACCTTTTCTGGCACACAGAATGTATTCAAATAAAATATAGAAAGCTTCTGCCTTCAAATAAAATATGTGAGTTGGAAAAGATGCTTCCAAGATTCCATCTGATTTTGTATTGTCTGTCTTTCTTTCTTTCTTTCTTTCTTTCTTTCTTTCTTTCTTTCTTTCTTTCTTTCTTTCTTTCTTTCTTTCTTTTCTTTTCTTTCCTTTCCTTTTTTCTCTTTTTGCATTTCAACTTTTGAACTTTTAATTAGATTAATTGCTTTGTACTTAATAGTCTCCTGATTTCAAGGCTGAGTAACCCACTTAGATTGTGACCTAGACTCAATAGATACAAAGCACTGGAAATTTGGACTATTGATTGGTTTTATTTTTTAAATTCCTCCCCCCGGTAACTAGGGAAAGTCTTTTATTTTATACAAATGAATAAAAGAAATGCACAATTAGAAGAAATCAAGTTGAAGACTAGTGTAGAAATGAATCTTAATAATAAAACATGTTTTCTATTTTAACTCCAGCCCAAATTAACTGACTTTGGACATGTGGCACTCTGGAGAAGGCTGTAATACTGGGAAAGGTGGAAGGAAAGAGAAGAGACGGACCAGCATCAAGGGAGATAAAACTCAGTTTACATCAGTGATGGATGTTTTGTTGGAAGACCTGAAGGGCCAGGTTGGGGACAGATCAACCTGGAGAAAATCTACACACTCAAAGTTGACTCTGATTTGATGGCACACAACCAATCAAACAACTTAAAGATCTAATTCTGATGCTGGGAAAGGTGGATGGAAAGAGAAGAGGAGGATGACCAGCAACAAGGTAGATGGACTCATCCAGTTTTGGCTGCCACAATATAAAAAAGATGTTGCGACTCTGGAAAGAGTGCAGAGAAAAGCAACAAAGAGGATTAGGAGGTGGAGGCTACAACATACGAAGAATGGTTACAGGATTTGGGTTTTGTCCAGTATAATGAAGAGAAGGACCAGGGGTGACATGAGAGCAGTCTTCCAACATTTGAAAAACTGTCACAAAAATAAGGAGGGTCAACATATTCTCTAAAGCCCCTGATGGCAGGACAAGACGCAACGGATTAACTAGTCAAGGAGAGGAGCAACCTAGAATGAAGGATACATTTTTGACAGTGAGAACAATTAATCAGTGGAATGACTTGCCTTCAGAAATGGTGAATGTTCCATCACTGGAGTTTTTAAAGAAGAGATTGGAGCTATTTGTCCAGAATGGTATAGGGGTTCCTGCTTGAGCAGGGGATTGGACTAGAAGACCTTCAAGGTCCCTTAATTCTTTATTATTTATAGAAGCAACGTTTGGAGGTAGGAGAAAATCTATCTATATGTGTGGCCTATCCAAGAGTTGGCACCAACTTGACGGTACATAATCAATCAATTTTAACTATTTCCTTTGAGCTCTTTATCTACACTATTTTCTTTAAAGCCTAATTTCACTATAATCTCATCTCTTTCTATGTTGTATTGCTAACATGTTACTTTATGGCTGATTTCTCTCTATCTGTAGTATTAATCTTTTTCTATCTCTATAGTCATTCTCCCTGAAGCGGTAACATTTTTCCTACAGAGATCAACCGGACTTTTACAGATAGTCCTCAATTTATGAATTTATGAAGTAGTGGAGGGTATCCTGCCTAAGCAGGGGGTTGGACTAGAAGACCTCCAAGGCCCCTTCCAATTCTGTTATTCTATTCTATGACCATAACTGAGCCCAAAATTTCTGTTGCTAAGCAAGACAGTTGTTAAGTGAGATTTGCTCCATTTTACGAGCTTTCTTTGCCAGAGTTGCTAACTGAATCACTGCAGTTGTTAAGTGAACCACATGGTCATTAAGCAAATCCAGCCTCCCCCATTGACTTTGTTTGTCAGAAGGTGCAAAAGGGGATCTCATGGGACCCTGCAACCGTCATAAATATAAGCCAATTTTGATCAGCTGACCATGAGGATGCTGCAACAGTCATTAAGTGTAACAAATGTTCATAAGTCACTTTTTTCTGTGCCTTTGTAACTTCGGTCACTAAACAAGCAGTTGTAAATTCAATCTGTGTTTTTAAGTTTCTGTTTTTGATTCCTTTCCCATCCAAAATCTGTTCTTTTCCCCATCTTTCCAGTTTATTTGTTCCTGACTGAGGTTTTTTTTAATCCTTCTCCTTCCCCTCTCCCCCCTAATTTTTACTGCCTCTGGAGAGAAAGAGGCAAGAGAGTTTTTCCCTCACACCACTCTGAGGGAAGGGATAAAATGCCTCTTTTCTCCCTAGTTTTTTCAGCTGTGGCCTCCTTTCTGTGGCCTCTCCTCATCAGGGCAGTCTGTCTTTCAATCTGCCTCTTTATTTGACTCCTTGTGTTTGGCTCTCTTTATTTAGCTTCCTCTTCAAAATGGCCGTGGTGGCAGAGTCCTCAGGCAGCCATCTTGTCTTCCCCCTCTTCTTGCCTCCTGCCCAATGCCTCCTGCCAATCAATGCTTTGATTGGCTGCTGCCGTTTGGCTGCTGTCGTTTGATTGGTAGCTGGGTTGTCTTGACAATGGGGGGAGGGCCAAGAGAGGGAGGGGGAGCAGGAGTACAGGTGCTTATCACCTGTTTGGACAGGTGATACTTCCACACTAGCAATCCCCAACCTTGGCAATTTTATGGTGTAGTTATTTATTTATTAGATTTCTAGCCCACTTTTATTACCGTTTATTAGTAACTCAAGGCGACGAACGTACAGGTCGTCCTCGACTTACACCAGTTCATTTAGTGACCGTTCAAAGTTCCAATGGAACCGGAAAAAGGGACTTATGACCATTTTTCACACTTGGTCACGTAATCAATTTTCAGATGCTTGGCAACTGGTACATATTTATGACGGTCACAGTATCCAGGGATCATGTGATCCCTTTTTGCGACCTCCTGATAAGCAAAGTCAATGGGGGAACCAGCTTCACTTAACAACCGTGTCACTAACTTAACAACTGCAGTGATTCACTTAACAACCCATGGCAAGAAAGGTTGTAAAATGGGGCAAAATTCACTTAACAACTGTCTCGCCTAGCAACATAAAAATGGGGCTCAACTGTGGTCGTAAGTCGAGGACTATCTGGACATAATTCCTCCTCCTGTTTTCCTCATAACAACAACCCTGTGAGGTGGGCTGGGCTGAGAGAGAGAAGGGGGCTGGCCCAAAGTCACCCACTTTGTTTTCAAGACGGGACTAGAATTCTTGGACTTCAATCCCCAGAATTCCCTAGCCAGCTGGTTGGGGAATTCTGGGAATTGAAGTCCACATATTTTAAAGTTGTTAGGATTGAGATCTACTGTGGCAAGCGCTCCCAGTTTGAGAGAGAGGAAATTCCCAGAGCATCAGTATCTGTGAAAAGAGAGTAGTCCATGAAGAAAGCATCCTTCCAGGGAATGGATTTCATCTTCCAGCTGTGCTTAGTCTTAAGTCAAGGACTACCTACCAGTATATTGCTTTTATCTAATAAATTATACTGATGGGGAAAACAGCCAATGCATGAATTAATTATCTTATCCAAACATTTAGCAGTGCAAAAGAAATCCAGTGATCAGTGACTCACTGCAAAGATTTTCAGGGGGAAAAAAAACATTACCTGAAACGTTGGGAAATATAATTAAAAATTATCATTTTGAAGAAGAAAGACATTGAGCATTTAGCTAATTGCTGATCTCCTGAAAAGGCTGTCACTCTGTGTTGCTTCTATTGATGCCTCATGAAAGAATTATTTTTTAAAAATGGCTTAATATTGATAAAGTTAATGTTATGAAAAGTAATGCTCATAAATATTAGGCACATCAAGGGTTTTTGTTGAATATTTCCCTCTGCTGGAATATCCCCTCTGTTTTGGAGGGGGTGAAGATGGAAATAAGGGGATTTATGGGGACTGATGTCAAAAAAAAAGGGAATGAAAGCAGATGATCAAAGCTCCATCCCCATTTTTATCCAAGCGAAGTATGCAATCAATAAAGGAGAATATTTGTTGCTCAGGGTTGACATGAGGGATCCTTGGTGCTCTCTGAGCTTGGCTGTTTTCTTGCAGATGTTTCATGACCCAAAGTAGATAACATCATCAGTGCTAGAAGGGAGTGGGGAAGGAGGAGGAGGAAGAGGAAGAGAAGGAGGAGGAAGAGGAAGAGGAGGAGGAAGAGGAGGAGAAGGAGGAGGATTGTGGGGTGTACTCTCTGAGCTTGGTGTGTTTTTTTTTTGCAGACTTTTTTGCAAACTAGATAACATGATGATTTTGTCACTGCCGCAGATGATCTTACGTGGGTGGGTACAGTTAGTCCTTGACTTAGCTGTCGGCAGAATTCAACAGAAATATATTTTAATCTTCATGTTATCAATCTACCCTGGCAAGCTTCTATTTCATTACTTAAGGCAGACTATAAATTCTATACTAAACTACTTGTTCACTGTCTTAAATTAATTACAGGCAAATGGCTACCTCTGCATCAATCCAGATGTATGCCAAACACAATAACATAGTGAGCTTAGATGGATAGTTATTAAATGTAATACAGTTTCGTAAAAATAATTCAATTCCCCATTTCATATGATTTCAAGATACAGTGGGAGCCTGTGTGTGAAAGGGCGGTTTCTGGAAACAAACCATAAAAATAAAAGGACAAATAAAAACTAATAGACTATGTCAACATCTAGAGAAAACTTAATATACCTGATATAGGAATATTAATGTGGAAGCTGTGCATACAGGTAGTACTCAACTTACAACAGTTCATTTAGTGACCGTTCAAAGTTACAGCGGCATTGAAAAAAGTGACTTAAGATCATTTTTCACACATATGACCATCGTAGCATCCCTATAGTCACATGATCAAAATTCAGATGCTTGGCAACTGACTCATTTATGACGATTGCAGTGTCATAATCCCCTTTTGAGACAAGCTGACAAGCAAAGTCAAAGATTCACTTAACAACCATGTTACTAACGTAACAATTGAAGTGATTCTCTTTAACAACGGTGGCAAGAAAAGTCGTAAAATGGGGTAAAATTCACTTAACAAATGTCTCTTAGCAATGGAAATTTTGGGTTGTTGGGGTTGTAAATTGAGGACCACCTGTATATTTAAAGAGATACACACACACACACACATAAAATCAGTAAACACTTTGCTATTTAGTTATCTCAGTTGTGCATTCCACAAAAAAAAAAAAAAAAGAGAAAAATGAGAAAAGAATGAAGAGAGATGAAAAAGAATATTTTGGGGGGTATCAGAGCTATCCCTGAAGATCAGGAGAAACATCTGAAGACTGCATTTGGTCTCTCCCACTAGCTATCAAATTCTAATTTTCAAAGATTTTCAGACTTCTCACTGTACAGGTAGTCCTCGACCTATGACCACAACGGAGCCTACCCATTGCAGTCGTTAGTCATGATGGTCATAATACAAGTTAGTCACGTAACCAACCCGAGTTTACGACATTTTTTTTTTTTTAGGCGAAGGCGGCAATCGTTAAGTGCGAATGCCACAGACGTTAAGCGACGGGCTTTATTTAAACTGTTGCAAAATGCAGTGAGTGCGGGAGGCTGTAAATGGCCATGAACGGGGATTGTGCTGTTGAGCGCCCAAAGTTCAGTCATGTGACTGCAGAGAGCCCCGACTGGGTCGTAAGTAGTTCGAAGGTAGATCTGTTGCAACTTTGAATGGTTGCTCAGTGACTGTTCGTAAGTCAAGGACTAATCTTTAGACAAGGGTCCTGTAGGGTTGCTTAACGAGACCCACCCTTCTGGGACGCTCACCTGCTCCCTTGGTCACGACCGGTTTCGGCTTGCTCCGGGCCCCGTCCCCTTTCATGGTATAGGCAGCCACTGTGATTGAGTAGGTGGTCTCTGGCTGAAGTCCAGAGATGACCATTTCCTGAGGAATTAAAGCAAAGGATTAAAACAAAATAGCCTTCTTTCCCCTCTCTCTCTTTCTTCCTTCCTCTTTCTTTCTTTCTTTCCTTCCTTCCACCCATCCTCCTTTCCTCTTTCTTTCTTTCTTTCTTTCTTTCTTTCTTTCTTTCTTTCTTTCTTTCTTTCTTTCTTTCTTTCTTTCTTTTTCTTCTTGGGAAAATAACTGGGGTCCAGCATGCAAGACACAGCACAAAGCAATCCTTGACACAACACATCACAAGGAAACGGGGATGGGTGGGGAGGAAACCACACATTCTCCATACCAAACGCACAACTTGCAATGAAATCAATCCCGTTATTGAATAGGGAGGGCTCCGGTCTTCCTCGTCATCACAGAAAATGGGTCTTGTCATCAACGGGACTTTTGTGGGTTCCTCAAAGGGGCAGAACCCCAAAGGAAAAAAAAATGACTGTACTCAACCGAATTGACTGTAGAATAAGAGAGTTGGAAAGGGGCCTTGGAGGTCTTCTAGTCCAACCCCCTGCTGAAGCAGGAAACCATATACCATTTCAGACAAATGGCTGTCCAATCCCTTCTTGAAAATCTCCAGGGATGGAGCGCTCACAACTTCTGGATGTCAGCCGTTTCAGTGAGTGATTGTTCTCACTTTCAGGGCCCCTCTTTTCTGTGACAGCCCGTCAAATATTGGAACACTGCCATCATGTCATCCCTAATCCTTCTTTTCCTTAAATCAGACATACCCAATTCCTGCAACCATTCATCGTATGTTTTAGCCTCCAGCCTCCTAATCATCTTTGTTCTCTTCTCTGCACTCTTTCTAGAGTCTCCACACCTTTTTTTGGTATCTTTTGAAAACTCCTTTTTTTTTTCCTTGTGTTCGTTGGGGATGGGAGTGGGAAATCAGAGAACAAAAAATAGCAAGAGCTTTACTTTTTGTTTCTATAGCACAAAAACTAGCTGCTTTGAGAATAATAAGCCCAAAAGTTGCATTTTACAATCCCTGCAATTTACAACAGCTACCCTGTTTCCCCCAAAATAAGACATCCCCTGATAATAAGCCCAATCGGGCTTTTCAGCGCATGGCAGTAAGGCCAAGCGCTTATTTCAGGGTTCAAAAAAAATATAAGACAGGGTTTTATTTTCGGGGAAACACGGTAGGTTTGCACAAAGGACACACTTATTTTGGTTGTGTCTTAACTTGATTTAGCTGGGTTTGCACAGCGGCAGATTTATATTAGTTTAATTCGTATATAAAGCTATTTTAGATGGGTCTGCCCAAGGCCACACTTATGTTGGTTTAACCATCACTTGTTAACTTAGTTTAACACGGCCTGCTTCTTTGCACACTTATGTTGATCTATCCATCACCTCTTAAACTACTTTAACAGGGTCGGCACAAATGTTGGTTTAACCTTCACTGCTTAAGCTAGTTTAACAGGATCTGCACTTCTGTACACTCACGTTGGTTTAACCCTAATTTCTAAAGCTGGGTTAACAGGATCTGCACCTCTGTAAACTTTAACTCTCATTTAAGCTAGTTTAACAGGGTCTGAACAAGGACACACTTATGCTAGTCTAACCCTCACCTCTTAAGCTAGTTTAAGTCTGCACACTAATGTTACTTTAACCCTCTGCACACTCATGCTGGTTTAACCATTTAAACTAGTTTAACAGGGTCTGAACAAGGCACACTTATGCTAGTCTAACCCTCACCTCTTAAGATAGTTTAAGTCTGCACACTAATGTTACTTTAACCCTCTGCACACTCATGCTGGTTTAATACTCATTTCTAATGCTGGCTTAACTCCTTTGCCTCCCTCCCCCAGATTCCATGCAAAGAAACCAACCCAACATTCAGAGAGGCTGAAGCACACCAAGCCGCACGAAACTTAACAAAGGGGGGGGGGAGAGGAAGGGGAGGTGAGGTGGGGGGAGAAAGGGAGATACTCAACACCATGCCATCACTAACAACAGGGAAGGGAGCCGAGAACAGACCATCACAACGGAAGCGTCTTACTTACGTATTCTGCAGTATCATCGGTCTCCCACTGAACAAAAGAAGGTAGGCAGGTGAGGATGAAAAGGGGAAAGAGAAAGAAAAGTGAGGTGATGGGGAGAGCACGAGGAGGGGGCTGCCTGGGGAGAGAAAGGCCAGCACTCAGAAGCCCCCCCTGAAGCTGCTGGGGCAAAGTGGGGATGGTGGGGGGAGAGATCGGTGAGGTTAGTTAGTAGAATGCATCACTCTGGTTAATGGAGCCATAGGTGGGGCACGGGGGGGGGGGGGAGGTGCGCGGCTGAACTGGGCTGGAAAGAGTCCGATTTCAGAATTATAGATAGTCCCCGATTTACAGCCATTCATTTAGTGACCATTCGAAGTTACAACAGCACCACTGCAACAGACAGTGCAACCCTCATAAATACACGCCAGCTGCCAAAGCGGGCAAATTTTGATCCGGTGACCACGGGGGATGAAAACTGGTCCTAAATCACTTCTTTTTTTTTCAGTGCTGTCGTAACTTTGAACTACGGTTGTTAAGTCGAGGAGTACCTTTAAACATTTTCAATGCTTGCCTGCAATTCCTTCTTCGACCATGGGCTGCTCCGACTGCCCTTTGAAACCTGGAGAAAATGCTTCCTTTGGGTCAATTGCCTTATTAAGGCAATGAGGCTTTTCATTAGAATCATGAGGACTAGGATCTTTATACGGGAGAGATGCAGCTAAATCCTTGCTTGGCGTGTAAACATCAACACTTGGCACCTCCAGGTAGTACCAGAAATGGCTTCTACCTTACACTGCTTCAGGTGAGAATAAATAAACTCTCCTTGGCATTAGATCATTATAGGAAGTCCTCATTTAATGACCATTCATTTAGCGACCGTTCTAAAAGTGACCAGTCCTCACACTTATGACCATCACAACACCTTGCAGTCACATCAACACAATCTGGGCACTTGCCAACCAGCCTGGCTTTCCGACAGTTGTGATCGCAGGAAAGATCTCAAGCGCTGCCTCGCTTAAAAATCGCGGCTGATTCGCTCAACAACCACGGCAAAAAAAAAAAAAAAAAAAAAGCTCATAAAATCGGGGGCAGCTGTGCGATGCCTGACTTAATGACCGCGCTGCTTAACAAAAAAAATTTCAGATTCCTATTGTGGTTGTAAGTCGAGGACTACCTGTGGAACTGACCGAGTGGACGAGACTATCTTCTCTTTAATTCTTAAATTAAATTCATAATTTTAAATCCTGTGGACCACTAATATGATCTGCCTAATGACTGGCTGGGTGGGTGTGGCTAGGTGGTCATGTGACTGGGTGGGCATGGTCAACTCGATGTCACTCATGTCGAGGGGTGCCTTACCAACCTCTACTCGGTACTCCTGGCCTGCCTGCCTGGGCTCCTTAGGGCCCCAACAGGAAGCAGTTGTTGGAGCTAAATAGCCACTGAGAGAAAGAGTTGGCAAAACAGCTCAGTTCAAATTGGATCTGGCCGAGAAGAAGGCTCAGCACAAGTATCTCACTGAGGACTAGGAGCATAGGCTTTCCAAACAGAGGGAAGACCCGCAGGAATGCAAGGCCAGGTAAAGGCATCTGGAGGCTCAGCGGGCCGAGATGGTCAGCCAGTTCCAGGCCATGAGGCAGTCCCACTGGAACAAGGCCCTCCGGCTCTTTGCCACCAGCGGCCCTTCCCTCCAGCCTTCGCCCAAAGCCCCACACCAGGAGGTTGAAGCAGACCCCAATTCTGAATTTCTGCCCCCCTCCGACCCACACAAAAAGACCCTAAAGGGGAGACTCTCTGCAGCAACACAAACGTTCATTGCACGTATCTGTCCCAGGGGCCGTAGTTTGAGGACCCCTGATTTAGTGCAATATAAAAAATGCAAATACTTTTTCTGCGGACCACCAAAATTTTCTTGCAGACCACCAGTGGTTCACGGACCACCAGTTGGTGACCGCTGCCTTAAGGACAATCAGAGGCCACACTCAACCTTCCAAATTCTGGTCATTGTCAGTCCCTAGTTTTTGTTTCTTTCAATAACAAAAGACAAGATTTAATATGCACTTCGGCAAGGATTAAAGAGATTTTTAATTGCCTTATTTTACAGGATTTGTTTTGGGTGAAAGACAAAATATTGTTGTTTGATGCACAAAGGAAGGAGAGTGTGAGTGGAAAAAACAGGCAATTTTGGAAGGTTGATACAGGTAGTCCTCAAATTACGAGCACAACCGAGCCCAACATTTCTGTTGCTAAGTGAGATGTTTGTTAAGTGAGCTTTCCCCCCATTTTACGAATTTTCTTGCCGGCGTTGTTAAGTGAGTCACTGCAGCTGTTAAGTTAGTCGCCTGGTTGTTAAGTGAATCTGGCTTCCCCATTGACTTGGCTTGTCAGAAGGTCACAAAAAGGGATCACGTGACCTTGGGACACTGCAACGGTCATAAATATGAGTCAGTCGCTAAGAGGCTGAATTTTGATCACATGACCATGGGGATGCTGCAACGGTCGTAAGTGTGGACCGGTTGCCAAGCGTCTGAATTTTGAGGATGCTACAAAGGTCATAACTGTGAAATATGGTCCCAAGTCCTATTTTTTTTTAGTACCGTTATAACTTTGAACGGTCACTAAATCAACTGTTGTAAGTCAAGGACTACCTGTATAAAGGATGGAGGGAAACTCGGTTTTTCAAGATCCCTGTTGGAAGTCAAGGACTACCTGTAGCAGCCAGAAGTCAAAAGCTGACTCAGGCACCGAAAAGAGGAGGAGGAGGAGGAGGAAGAGGAGAAAAAGGAAACATCCATTGTTAATAAGCTGTGGGGTTGCCTTGGGTTCGAATCTAGCCACGAGAAGCACCTTGTCACCCAAAAGGAGAGACCCCCGTTCCCACTCCCTCACCTGAGCATCAGCCAACATGACATCCTTGATCTGGGGCAACCCACTGGCTTCGCCGTTCTCCATGCGTACGTAATGCACTTGGTAGCCACGTATCTGTCCGTGCTGGCGGTTTTGGACTGGGGAACGCCAGAAGACTTGGATGGCCGTTGAATTGAGGACTTCCACCTCCACCTTGCGAGGTGGGGCGCTGGGCACTGGAAAGCGAGAAGGGAGGAGGACGAGAGAGAAGAGGGAAAGGGGAGAGAGAAAGAAAGGGGTTCGACTTTAATAGGAGGAATCGGTCATTGAAAACGGCTAGCGAAAGCGCGCCTGGTTTTTGGGCGGGACAGAAGGTGCTGGCTGGGCCCCCAATTTTGTGTATCCGGGTGCCCATCAACAGCCGCAATTCACAACTGTGATGCAGTGGCTGAAGTTGGCCAATGTGTGTCTCGCTGCATGTTTGTGTAAATTCACAGACATAGTTCATCCTCAACGTACGACGACATTTCAGCCCAAAATTTCTACTCTTAGGAGAAACAATGGTTAAGTGAATTTTGCCCTGTTTAACGACCTTTCTTGCCACAGCTGTTAAGTAAATCGCTGCGGTTGTTAAGTGAGTCACACGGCTGTGAAGTGAATCTGGCTTCCCCATGGACTTTGCTTGTCAGAGGGTCACAAAAACGGGATCACAGGACCCCGGGACACTGCAACCGTCATAAATATGAGTCAGTTGCCAAGCATCTGCATTTTGATCACATGACCACAGGGATGCTGCAACGATCGTAAGTGTGAAAAACGGTCATAAGTCACTTTTTCAGTGTTGTAACTTTGAATGGTCACTAAATGAACTGTTGTAAGTCGAGGACTATCTGACACTACAGTGTCTCAAACCAGGTTATAAATCTCTTTTGATCTGTGTCCCCTCCCCCCATACAGATAATCCTTGACTTACAAAAATGGTCATTTATTGACCATTCAAAGTTACAATGGCACTGAAACAAATAACTTATGGGTCATTCCTCCCACTTAGGACCGTTGTAGCATCTTTCTAGTCATGTGATCAAAATTTGGGTGCTTGTCAACCGACATGTATTTATGTCAGTCGCAGCATCCGGAGGTCACATGATCACCACTTGCAACCTAATGCAGTGAGCCATGTGCAGGTCTGAGACATTGGAGAAACAAAACAACCACTTCACCAACGCATGGCACAACATAGGAGAACAAACCCATCCGGATACGATTCAACATTTGAAAGACAAAGGCCACTCTTTTGAAGACAGCAAAAAAGGTCATAAAATAGGGTGTGACTCGCTTAAAAATATCTGGCTTAACAATGGAAATTCTGATCCAGATTGTGGTTGTAGCTCGAGAACTACCCGTGTTAACCGGTGGAGAGGTTTTATTGTTGATATATTTACCGGTATGTTTTACACTGGATGTTTTAATGGTTGTAAGTCACTGTGAAACCAATGAAAAGAACTGGGTATATAAAATTAAATTCAGAAAGGCTTTTCCTAGCTTTATTCGGAGAAGTGAAGAATTCTAGCTGGCATTTCCCCCAAGTATTCTGGCTCTGAACTCCAATTGTTCCCAGAAAAAAAGAAAAGCTTAATTATTCAGTCTCTTCCCTATGGCAACCTAACAGATCAGTCGGTGAAAAACCAGCCATCAACTTATCTTGGATTTAAATTTCTTTGTATACTGCAGCTATGCCTTCTACTCCAATAGCACGTTAATTTTTTTTCCCCCCTCTTAAATTTGGATGATTTGAGGGAATTGCTAATTCCTAAGAAGAAAGGGAATAAAATGCCCCTTTAAAATGCCCTCAAGGTGGGACCGGATCAAAGTCAGAATTTCTTAAAGCAAAGGGCAGAAGGCATGCTGATCGCCCTGGGGCAAAATTATTGGTAGAATATAGATAGTCCTTGATTTACAACCATTCATTTAGTGACTGTTTGCAGTGACATCAGCACTAAAAACAGTGACTGATGACCATTTTTCACTTTTACGACCTCATGATCATGCAATCAAAATTCAGATGCTTGGCTACTGATTCATATTTACGACAGTTGCAGTGTCCCAGGGTCACGTGATCCCAATTCACTTAACAACCGTGTTACTAACTTAACGACTGCTGTGATTCACTTAACCACAGCAGCAAGAAAGGTGGTAAAATGGGGGCAGAATTCACTTAACGGCTGTCTTTGCTTAGCAACGGAAATGTTGGGCTCAATTGTGGTCGTAAGTCGAGGACTGCCTGTATAACTCAAACATTTTAACTAGGTTAAAAGTAGGATTTTCTCAAACCCTGGAAGAACATAGGACCCCAGGCAACAAATTGCAGTGTTGTCATATAGACAAAGAAGCCACAACAATTTCTAGTAATCTCTGAACCATCCAGCTGTGGCAAAGATTCACAACAGGTTAATCTTCATTCCTGAACTTTCATAAATTCAATCCTGTAGTTTTCAAGAGAACAATTTGGAAAGGATTTCTCACTGCTTTTTCTAGGATTTTTTGAGGGATTTCTCAATCTAACCTACATTGGGATCTCCTGGTGGCCTCCTATCCAGGGATAAATAATAAGGGATCTTTCTAACTTGAGGGGGAAACAGGCAAAGTCAGGTAAGGGTTACTACCTGCTATGAAAAGTGACAAGGACCAGCTAGCATTCTAACCATTAGTGGTTAGTCATCATAACTTGGGTACAAGGATACACTTCAACTGGGGAAGATTTTATCGGGGAAAATAAAAATGGACGGGCTTAGAAAATGAGAACAGAACAACAGCTTCCTTTAAGAAAAGCAGATTGTTCCATATACAGGTAGTCCTTGACTTACAACGGTTTCATTTAATGACCGTTCGAAGTTACCACAGCACTGAAAAAAAAGTGACTTATAACCACACCCTTACAACTGTTGCAGCATTCCCCCATGGTCAAAATTCAGACGCTTAGCAACTGATTCACATTTATGACCGTTGCAGCGGTCGCCTTTGGCGACCTTCTGACAAGTAAAGTCAATGGGGGAAGCCGGATTTGCTTAATAGTCGCGTTACTAATTGAACAACTGCAGTGATTCTCTTAACAACGGGGGGCAAGAAAGGTCGTAAAATGAGGCAAAACTCACTTGACAAATGTCTCTCAACAGAAATTATGGTCGTAAGTCAAGGATTACCCTGTAGTTCAATACAGCCACAAAAGAGGCTTTAAATCAATGTTTCTGCAACTTGGCTACTTTCAAATGTGTGGACTTCAACTCCCAGAATTCCCCAGCCAGCAAAGCAGAAACAGTGCACTAAATTCTCAGTTTTTATCGTCCCAGGGAAATTGGCACGACAATTCTTTTATATTTTCTCCATTATCCAGCTGACGTTTGGCCGTCCTACCACGTCCTTTCCAGAGAGTGTGATAAATGAGACGCTCGAAAATAAATAAAGTGCCACTAGGAATTCATTACGGACTGTTCGCAACCCCTCTCCGTTGGGGAGAGTTGCTTGGCTCTACCTCGCTGCCTCGGCAATCCACTTGCGAGGTTTCCACGGATTTCGGGATCCCCCCCCCGTCCCCCAAAAAGCCGTTCCTATTGCAGAGGCCGAAAAGAAAATGTCCCTGGAGTTTTTGGCAATGAGAAACCCACTTTCTCACATGGAAAGGGAGGTGTTATTTTACAAACAGGTGGGCCTTACACTGGTTTTTTTTTTTTTTTTTGGGTGGGAGCAAACAGGAATTACGTTTGAATCTTTTTTTTAAAATTTATTTAAAAATGTTTTTTATTAATAATTCAAAATTAAAAACATTGGACATAGATATGACATCACTGGTCCCAAGCATCTTTACGTTTGAATCTTAAAACAAGTTTTTTCATCATTGTGTTTCATCCGGGAACAAGCCAGCTTGGCCTAGTGATTAAGGCGCCAGGTTAGAAAGCGGGAAACGGTGAGTTATAGTCCCACTTTAGGCATAAAAGTTGGCCGGAGACTTTAGGCCAACCACCAGGAGATTGTGAGTTCTAGTCCTATTTTAGGCATGAAAGCCACCTGGGAGACTTAGGGCCAATCACTAGGAACTAGGAGATGAGGAGTTTTAGTTCTGCCTTAGGCACAAAAGCTGGCTGGGTAACTTTGGGCCAATCACCAGGACATGGTGAGTTCTAGTCCTGTCTTAGCCATTGGATAACTTTGGGCCAATCATGAGGAGACGATGAATTCTAGTCCTGTGTTAGGTATGAAAGTTGTCTGGTGATTCTGGGCCAATCACCAGGTGATGGTGAGTTCTAGTTCCGCCTTAGGCACGAAAGCCAGCTGGGTGACTCTGGGCCAATGACCAGGAGATGGTGAGTTCTAGTTCCGTCTTATGAATGAAAGCCAGCTGGGTAACTTTGGGCCAATCACCAGGAGACCGTGAGTTCTAGTCCTGTCTTAGGTATGAAAGTTGTCTGGGTGATTCTGGGCCAATCACCAGGAGATGGTGAGTTCTAGTTTCGCCTTAGGCATGAAAGCCAGCTGGGTAACTTTGGGCCAATCACCAGGAGATGGTGAGTTCTAGTCCTGTCTTAGCCATTGGATAACTTTGGGCCAATCATCAGGAGACGATGAATTCTAGTCCTGTGTTAGGTATGAAAGTTGTCTGATGATTCTGGGCCAATGACCAGGAGATGGTGAGTTCTAGTTCTGTCTTATGAATGAAAGCCAGCTGGGTAACTTTGGGCCAATCACCAGGAGACGGTGAGTTCTAGTCCTGTCTTAGCCATGAAAATTGTCTGGGTGATTCTGGGCCAATCACCAGGAGATGGTGAGTTCTAGTTTCGCCTTAGGCATGAAAGCCAGCTGGGTAACTTTGGGCCAATCACCAGGAGACGGTGAGTTCTAGTCCTGTCTTAGCCATTGGATAACTTTGGGCCAATCAACAGGAGACGGTGAGTTCTAGTCCTGTCTTAGGTATGAAAGTTGTCTGGGTAATTCTGGGCCAATCACCAGGAGATGGTAAGTTCTAGTTCTGCCTTAGGCACGAAAGCCAGCTGGGTGACTTTGGGCCAGTCCCTTTCTGTCAGCCTAACTAACCCACCTCACAGGGTTGTTGTTACAGGGAAAACAAGAGGAGGAAGATATGTTGGCTAAGTTGACCGCCTTGGGTTATTTGTAAAAACAATAAAGGCAGGATACAAATAGAGATGGCAATAAATTTAGGGAGAAGTCCCACTTACCATCTTCGTCGGTACGGACAATGACGGGCGAGCTTTCCGGGCCGGGCCCCATAATCGTATGCGCCACGACGGTGATGCGGTACTCCGTCCATTTCTCCAGGGCTTCCAGGCTGATCTGGGTGGTTGTGGCAGGGATATCCTTCACCTCTTTCAATTCGCTGACCTCGGGATCCAGGCCTCGATACCGGACGCTATAGCCTTCCAAGTCACCGTTTTGGCTCTCAACGGGAGGTGGTTGCCAACTTACCAGAATGGCCGTGGACCTGGTGCTGACACATTTTACGTCTTGAGGGGGGGCGGACGGTTCTACGGTAGCGGGAGGGGTAGTTTGGGGTGGTGGGAATCGGGGGAAGAGGGGGGGAGGAGAAGAGGGGGCGGGCGGAAAACAAAATATAGGAAAGATAAAAGGAAAAAAAAAAGGAAAAAAATGATAACAAAAAAACCCGAAACGAAACGCACCAAAAAAAAAAAAAAAGGCTTGGTCCAGGAACATACAAACTCAGAAAAATAAACAAATAAAAACTAAAAAGAAAAATGGGCTTCTTTTCCATGAAAACGGAAATAAACGAAGAATTAACGGGGGCGAAAAAGCAAGCGGGCAACGCAACTCAAGAGACACGGGGGCTTGGTTGGACTAGCTGGTGCTTAGTGGGTCAAAAAAGTCAAGATAGTGCTCACCATGGCGGCAGCCATCTTGAGTTTCTGCCTCTCTGAGATCAGCGTTTCTCAGCTGCGGGAATTTTAAGACGCCATCTTGAGTTTCTGCCACTCATAGATCAGTATTTCTCAGCTGTGAGAATTCTGGGAGTTGAAGTCCACCCGTCTTAAAATCCCCATGGTTGAGAAACACCAGCAAAGAACATCGTGCTTCTTCCATTCCTATAAAAAGGATAAATCCTCCCTGCCATCTATACTATTCCCATCATTGGGGAAAAAACTCTGGACTGCCGGGATCTAGTCCCTCTGCAATTCCACCAATCACCAACCGTATCTCATCCCCGAATCTGCTTCCTTCCCAATCTGGCCTAGAAGCCATGAGGGATCCATGATCTATTACTTTCTGGGATCCCCTCTCGGCAACCAAAGGAGAATGGTAGACATCTTTTCCGCTTGCTAATCTGCAGGTTGCAAATAGTAATTTATAACCGTGATTAAGGCTTTTAGAGCCCAGAGCATAAAGAAGGTTTATCTATCTATCTATCTATCTATCTATCTATCTATCTATCTATCTATCTATCTATCTATCTATCTATCTATATCATCTATCTATCTATCTATCTATCTATCTATCTATCTATCTATCTATCTATCTATCTATCATCTTTCTCTCTCTCTCTCTCTCTCTCTCTCTCTTTCTTTCTTTCCAATTATTTCCCCAACTGGACGCACTCCAGATGTGAGGCTGGCCAGTGTTAACCAGCATTAATTTAATAGAGAAGGAAAATCTTTAAGGGGCAGATTTACTCTCTTTTTGGTTTAAAAAGGGGCCTGATTCATATTCACCTTCCCGTCTTCAGCTAGGTTCCCCTTGAAAGAGGCTTAGGAGTGAGCTCTACAGGTAGTCCTCGACTTACGACCGCAACTAAGAGCAGAATTTCCATTGTTAAGCAAAGCGGTTGTTAAAGGGAATTGCGCCTGATTTTACAACTTTTCTCTTCGTGGTTAAGTGAAAGACTGCAGTTGTTAAGTGAATCATCACACGGTCGTTAAGCGAATCTAGCTTCCCCCCATTCAGGTCAGAAGCTGGCTGGGAAAGTTGCAAATGGCTTTTATGTGACCGCCGGGGAGGCTGCAGCCGTCGTAAATACATGTCGGTCGCCAAGCGACCTATTTTTTATCACATTAAACGTGGGAATGCTGCAACTGTCATAAGTGCAAGGACGGGTCTTCAGTCACATTTTTTCCCCCCAGTGGCATTGTAACTTTGACTGGTCGCTAAAGGAATGGTTGTAAGTCGAGGACTGACTGTAAATTTAGAGGCTTTTGTTTCCTGGCAAGCTTTACAGCCAATACACCTTGATAAAATCTGGTTAACAAGAGAAGCAAAAAATTTCTCTTTAATTTCAGGAGGCTCAAGGAAATTCTCATTTGGGCTTCCTGGTTTCTTTAAGGCAGGATAGTCCAAAACTTAAGACTGGTGGATTTCAATTCCCAGAATTCCCCAGTCTTGGCTGGCTAAGGAATTCTGGAAGTCGAAGTCCACAAGTCTTAACAGAATTAACAGCGGAGTTGAAAGGGGCCTTTGGAGGTCTTCTAGTCCATCCCCCTCCGCAAGTCTTGAACTCGCCACATTTGGAGATCCCTGGTTTAGAAGGTTTGTGTTTAGGGGAAAGGAGGGTTGATGCCCAGCCTGCCATCGCTGTAAAATAATTCACCAACTCTTGTAGGATTCACACATCTCAATTTCTTAACTAGCCCTCCCCCTCCAAAAAAACCCAGCGACAGACACTCAAAAGCAACAGAGAAGTTTTGGAACGCAAAGAAATCAAGCGATTAAAAAAAAAAAAGACAAACAGTCGGGTTCCAAATAAAATAAAATAAGGGAAATAACCGTAATAATAATAATAATAATAATAATAATAATAATAATAATAATAATAATAATAATAATAATCCTCAAATTATTCATCAAGCAAAGCCTTCTAGAGTCCACGTTCAGTAGTCTGGGTTTACCTACCTTCAGCACTGGTTAACTTTATCAGACTGGCTTGTGAAAGCTCGGCTGGGGACGATGGGATTCACGGAAGGTTCCTAAGATCCGGGCCTGAACTCACTGGCTCCCCCCCCCCAAACCCCAAAGCACCCCTGTCCCTACCCTCCAATCTGGCTTCTTATGACAGGCTTCAGCAGAAAAAGAAACAGAGAGGCCCCTTCTTTTTAACTGGTGCCAGGAGAGTTCTGGGTTCAAGTTACAGTCCTGTTCTTATCCCTGGCGCTACACTTTCCCGGAAGAATGGTAAATCCCGATTGAAACAAGTAGGAAATCTGCCTTCCAAACCAAATTCAAGTAAAGGTGGCATTTCACAAGCTAAGCCACTTTAAGATGGGGGCACGGGGGAACGGGGATGACTTCAACTCCCAGGATTCCCCAGCCAGCAAAGAATTCTGGGAGTGGAAGTCCGGAACATCTTTAAAAAGTTGCCAAGGTTGAAAAAAAAAATAGCGGGTAGCTCAAAATAAGGAGAGCAACATTTGCAAAAATGTTATGTCAATACAAGTCTTCCCCACGTCAAGGTCAAACTAATTTAGATGGAAAAGCATTAACTCGCAACCTTCTTTCCTTATGGAGAGTCTATTCTTTATTTCAAATTACGGATCCCGTTTCTAAAGTTTAAATTCTAAAATTTAAATGGCTAAAGTTTATTTCAGTTACGGATGCCATTTTTGAACGCCTAGCCCAGGAGTCAGTAACCCACAGCTCTGGAGCCGCATGTGGCTCTTTCATCCCTCTGCTGCGGCTCCTTGACACCGGTTGGCTCCACAATTGATAGGGCTTTCGGTTAGGACAGGTAGAGGAAAAAGGACGCCACACTAGGAGGAGACTCTATGGTGGGGGAACCGGACTTCCGGTTGGCTCCAGAGTTGAGGGGGGCAGGGTGGTGGTGTTCCGGTTAGGACCTTTGTGGCTCTTTGAGTGTTTAAGGTTGCCGACCCCTGGCCTAGCCATATCCAATTGGAAATGAACCTGGGGTTTTTATGCAAAATCCGTTTTCTCACTTCTTTAGAGAAGGAGAATTAATTTTCCCAAGGGGCCACAGGAGAAACAGGGACTGTTGTGGAAGGCCAAACCAATAGGGCTGTGAAGTTGTGTAGGCACACACCCACACACAGACGTAAGATTATATGTATCAGTTGCCCTCAAAATAAAAACAATCTATAAGGGCCAGATAGGGACAGCCAAAAGGCCAGATATAAAGGCCCAATGTTGTGGCCTGTCGGCCACCAGCCCCTCCAACAGCTGAATCAGAGGAGGAGGAGGAGGCGTGGGAGTCAGGGTCAGCATCAAAGCTACCTTAGAGCTCCGAGGGGGAAGAGGGAATGGAGCTGTCAGAGAGAGAGAGACAGAGGTGGAGCCTGGGCCGGCCCTCAGCCTCAGATGGAGAGTCAACAGCCCCAAGGTCTGGAGGTGGCTGATGAGGAAGAGGAGGAACAGCTGGGTCCAGTGCCTGACACGTGGATTTGCAGAAGGCAGAGGAGAGGAGAGCAGTGGAAATCTATGGGCCGATTCTAGGGATGGAAGAGCCACCACTGCTAGCGAGGCCCCACCCTAGCTCTGGGGATAAAAGGCAGGGGGCGGAGATGAATAGATGTGGCAGATAACTATTCATCTTCCGGCCGAACGGGCTTGTTGGTTTTTGCCGGAGCTGCCGGCAGTCCTAATAAAGGAATCATTTGAGTTCACGTCAGAGGGTTTGTCGTGTTTGGGGAGCTGGATCAGAATACCCAGGTCTTTTTAGAGATAAGCAAATAGCCACATTGTCCCCAATAAATTTCCCCACATTTAGCTCAGAGTCACTTCGGATTGTGATACGAGCGGCAAAGAAATTTAATACAGGCAGGCCTCGAAGTACCACAGTTCGTTTAGGGACCGTTCGAAGTTGCAACGGCACCGAAAAAAATGACTTATGATAGTTTTTCATATGGCCGTTGCAGCATCCCAACAGTCACGTGATCAAAATTCAGTCACTTGACCACTGATTCATATTTATGACGGTTGCAGTGTCCCGGGGTCAGGTGATCTTGTTTGGCGACCTTCTGACCAGCAGAGCCAATGGGGAAGCCAGATTCATTTAACAACCGTGTTACTAATTTCACAACTGCAGTGATTCACTTAACAACTGTGGCAGGAAAGGTCATACAATGGGGCAAAACTCGCTTAACCAATGTCTCACTTTACAACAGAAATTCAGGGCTCAATTGTGGTCGTAAATTGAGGACTAAAGTGACTGGATAAAAGAAAAAAGAAAGACAAGTACTTTTGTTGCTAATTGGAAACCGATTCTGGACTTTATGCTTGAGGTGGAAAAAAAATGAAACTTTGATTTTGGGTTTTACTGATTAGATAAATCTGTTGTTATAGAAATGTCTAGTTTATACTATTATGGAAAAAGAAAAAGTTGAGGTTTGATGCTATTATCTTATTCTACTGCACCAAAGAGAGTCGAAATTCAATGCCTTTTCTTCCCCCCCACTTCTTTTCTACACTTTTCTCTTCCCTTTTCCCTCTCCTGTTTTTCCTATTATTTGCCTTTTTATTTTTGTACTTTATATTATAAACTAATTAAAAGGATTGACAAGGTAAATTGAGGACTACCTGTAATAATAACGATAAAACTAACCCCAAATTTAGCTTATTCAGCATTTTGAAGTCTAATCAAGATGCCCCATTGAGGGAGATTCAAAAGAGGGTTTTGAAAGGTTATAAATGCATTTTTCTTATGCAAATTCCCAAATTGACATTCAGAAAGCAAGCTCAGACACTGGAATTATTCGATGATGCTGGGAAGAAGGTCATCATTTTTTTTGCCTTCTATTTTTCCTGTTTTGATCCTGTCAAAATCATCTTACAGTGGGGAAAAAAATCTCCCAAAACACAAGATACAGGTAGTCCTCAACTTACAACAGTTTGTTTAGTGACCGTTCCAAGTTACAACGGCACTGAAAAATGTGACTTGTGACCATTTTTCCCAGTTACAACCTTTACAGCATCCCCGTGATCAGGTGATCAAAATCCAGATGCTTTCTTATATTTATGATGGTCGCAGTGTCCCAGGGTCATATGATCCCTTTTTGCGACAAAGTTCATGGGGAAGCCAGATTCACTTAACAACGGTGTCACTAATTTAACAACTGCAGTGATTCACTTAAGAAATGTGGCAAGGAAAGTCCTAAAATGGGGCAAAAAACCTCATGTCAACTTGCAAAGCTTTCAAGTTGCCATGAGCAGGAGGGAGGGAGAACTGATAGAGCTGATTGATTTCCCTAACTGAAGCTACATTCCATACATTCTTTCTGACCGCAATCCGAAGGAGGGTGTTGGATTTCACAGCCAGCCAAAGTGGTTAATTGGAGAATGTGATTTATGACATGGCCAGAGAGGAGGGGAGAGACAGGGTCATAGGGGAACGTAAATCTACGTGGGATTAGTTCTAACCGCATCCGAATATTGCCGAAATGGTGCTCCTAATAAATGACTGTATTTCTTTTGAAGTTTGGCTCATGGCTCATGAATTAATTAGGGCATCTTTCGGAAACTTCACACCTCACTTAAAAAACATCTCACTTAGCCACAGAAATGTTGGGCTCAATTGCAGTCGTAAATAGAGGACTTCCTGTATTTTGTCCATTCCCAGCCCATAAAATATTTCAGTTTAGGGGGAGAATGAGAGACACCCAATCTAATTTTTCACGCATGTTAGTTAACGTGCCCGTCGGATTATACAATTAGTTCTGCTTCGAACTTGCTCTATAGACTTAGATTAGTCTTTTTGTGCTGAATTCCATTGTTCCCAATTTACACACCTTCCAAATAATCCCATTACTGTATTCGGGTTTGTTCTTTTTACTATTTAATTGGGAAGGTTTGAAAAGGAAAGAGGAGGTCAGCCTGTTTTAAATAAATTTAAAAAAAAAAAATCTTCGGCACCAAAAGTACAGGACCTGATCTGAGTTGCTGAATTTCTTCCCTGCTTCAAAACTGGGACAAGTCAACTATTCCAATCAAAGACAATCAAATTGTTATAAATCCTCCTCAAGGATAGGTAGCACAGTGCCGAAAATTATCCAATTTATGTTGGATTTGTTGTTTTCCTACCTATTTTGGAGGAGGAGAAGGCGGTTGTTATAGACTGTATAATTTGAGGTATGAAATTCAACTTTCAATTCCTCTTCCGTAATTCAATTTATTTTGCCCCAGGTGATCACAGAGTCACGGAGCTAGATAGAATCTCAAAAGCATCTAGTGAACGATGGGATACACTAAAACTGTGTTTATGAACCTCAGCGACTTTAAGCTGGGCTGGCTGGGGAATTGTGGCAGTTGAAGTCCACCCAGCTTAAAGATTGCTGAGGTTCACTGTTGTAAGAGCCATATTTATTTTTTAGCTTGGCAAACTTATCCTTGCCAAAATTTGGAGATGTGAATAAAAGCATAAGGACCTCATTCTACATCCCATTTTTATTTGGAAAATATGATTTTCTCAAGATGCCAACAAACCCACTCTCTCTTGCCACATTGCTTTCAGGATTCCTGTGGTGAGACAGGCAGCTATGCAAATGGTTTAAATCCATGCTTTTCACACTTGGCCATTCTTTTTAAGACCAGTGGATTTCAACTCTCAGCAAGCTAGCTTCTGGGAGTTGAAGTTCACGGGTCTTAAGAGGGCCAAGTTTGAGAAACACTGGAGTAAACGAATGAATAGGCTAAACAAGGAGCTAAAGGATTGAACAAGGCTAGACAAGAAGCACCAAATAAGATGAAGGATTGAATAAGGCTAAACAAGAAGCTCTAAACTAGAAAGGTCTTTCACATCCTCTGAGGAATGGGTTTTAATTCTTAATTTGTGCCCGACAGAGAGCTGTCTGAAAGGGGTCTTTTTCTACCCATGATCCTCAACAAGATAACCTTTATCTAACCCTTTTCTCCTCACCAAGAAACCCACTAAAAGAAGACCTACCAGATTCTGGGTGGTTTTGAAAACACAGGAGTCCTCAACCCAGTAAACTCTACTTCCAGGAAAGAGGGGCAGCACCCCCAAAATGCAGACTTTCCAACTTTTGCCAACCTGATTCCCAGCGGGAGGGGACGGGATGGGGCGTCTGTCCACTCACCCTTCTAAACAATCCACTTCGGGGCAGGTCAGATAAAAATCATGAACTGGGCTTTTTTCCTCCTCTGGCTAAGCCGAGGGGCCAAGGGAATGCTCCATTCTATGACTTGTCTGGACCATACCGTCTGTGCCAAGATGCCACCCCACGCTGGCCTTGCTGTTGGAGAGGATCCACAAGGAGTTTCCTTCACAATCCAGCCCAACCTGTGTGAATTCAAGGAGGCAGGCGCGCATGTGGGTTGGCGGGTAGGTGTTAGCGTGTAGGCGGGCACTTGCATTTTCTCGACCAAGGGGCAAGGGAGATTAAGCACTGGGATGGTGGTGTGTGTGCCCGCACATGGCAGCGGGCACTACGCCCTCTTCTCACCGAGGCCACCAAGGGCCGGGCAGGTATCCCAAGGCGTGCAAATTAGGATAGGCCATTTTAAGAGGGCTGGAAGAGGGAACAGGTTGAGCTGTATTTGTGAATTAGCCAGTACTCACCTTTCACACGCGTTAAAAGTTGACTGTCCAAGACAACGGACCCTGACTGAGCTTTCATACGGAAGCGATAAGGATTTCTTTTTTTTTTTTAATTTTAACCCTTTAGGTACCATAGACTTTAGAGACCTCAATGTCAGGCCACTGGCTATTTAAAAAAGAACAAAAGAACCAAACATACACTCCCCAAACTTTTTTTTTTTTAAAGGGTTCCTAAAATGGCTCCATGGGGCAATGGAGTTTTTGGCCCTTCACCCATCTAACCAAGTCAACGTTGAGAAGAGAAAGAACTTATTGAAAAGGGAAATGAAACGACCTATCCCAAAGAAGCCGAATCTATGGATTTTGGAAGAATTGGGGCAATGTCTTTTTTTTTTTTTCATCCCAATAATTCCATTTTTTTCCCCTCCCTAATCTCATGATTTTGGGACACATTTTAGAGAGTCTCTTAGGCATCCAAGTCTACCGTCTTTGGTACTTGAAGAGTTAAACACCAAGTTGTTTCAAGATCCAAAAAAAAGAGAGAGCATACGTTACCTTTAGTTTAATGGATTTGTTTTTAACAAAAATCTTGGGGTTTTGATGCTTGGGGGGGCCCCCCACTTTAGTGGAGAAGTGCTGTGAAAAGACATGCCGTGCAAGGCAGGGAAAGGGGTACCAGCCGAGCCAGGGATGGTTGCATGGAGGACTTGGCACCAGACACATTAGCAAACGGGGACAATGGATGGATTGGGGAAAAAGCTAAGCAGAGATGTGGTGGCAGGACACCTTAGAGGAAAGGAAAGGAAAGGAAAGGAAAGGAAAGGAAAGGAAAGGAAAGGGGCATATCTGCATAGAAAAGGTTCCAGATATGAAAAGCAAGGGAAATGTCTTCTGAAGAAGATACCACAGATCCTGCTCAGTCTGGAGATTCAAGGATTCATCATGATAACAATAGCACTTGGACTTATATACCACTTCACACGGTGCTTTACAGTCTTCTCTAAGCGGTTTACAGAGTCGTCCTATGGCCCCCAACAATCTGGGTCCCCCATTTTACCTCGGAAGAATGAAAGGCTTGAGTTGGTCAGGATCGAATGCCTGGCAGTGGGCACAGTATTGCAGAGTTTGCCTGCAATACTGGATTCTAAACCACTACACTACCAGGGCTCTTGAGAGAGAGAGAGAGAGAGAGAGAGAGAGAGAGGGAGGGAGGGAGAGAGGGAGGTAGAGAGAGAGAGGGAGAGGGAGAGGGAGAGGGAGAGAGAGAGAGGGAGGGAGGGAGGAGAGGGAGAGAGAGAGAGAGAGGGAGGGAGGGAGGGATGATAGATATTGTAGACAGAGAGAAGATGTTTACAGAGTCAGCATGTTGCCCCCCCCCCGCCAACAATCCTCATTTTACCGACCTCGGAAGGCTGAGTCAACCTTGAGTTGGTCAGGGTCGAACTACTGGCAGTGGGCAAAGTTAGCCTGCAATACTGCATTTTAACCACTGTGCCACCAGGGCTCTTGAAAGAGAGAGAGCGAGAGAGATGATAGATATTGTAGATAGACAGAAGGTAGAGAGAGAGTAGATAGATAGATAGATAGATAGATAGATAGATAGATACAGTAGATAGATAGATGATAGCAATAACACTTAAGATTTATATACCGCTTCACAGTGCTTTACAGCTCTCTCTAAGAGGTTTACAAAGTCAACATATTGCCCCCAACAATCTGGGTCCTCACTTTACCGACCTTGGATGGACAGAAGGCTGAGTCAACCTTGAGCTGGTGAGGATCGAACGCCTTGCAGTGGGCAGAGTTTGCCTGCAATACTAGATTCTAACCCCTGCGCCACCAGGGCTCCTTACCAGAACAAAAAGTTGGGTGAATGTCACACAATTATGGGGTGTTCTAAAGTTTGCAATACAGGTAGTCCTCGGCTTACGAGCATTCGTTTAATGACCACTCATAGTTACAACGGCTCTGGAAAAAGTGACTTAGAACCAATCCTCCTGTCAAACCCCGTCCGGTTCGCCATACCTGGAGGGGATTCGCTTAACAACCATGTGATGAATGACAGCGGTGACTGCAGCAAGAACAAAGCCTTCATATCATTGGGCACCAGTCACTTAACAGCTGCCTTGCTCAGTGAGGGAATTTCCAGTCCCAATTGTTATTTTAAGTGAGTTATGCCTCATTTTATGAATTTTTTTTTGCAACGGTTGTTAAATGAATCAGGGCATTTGTTAAGTGAATCACGTGGTTGTTAAGCAAATTAGGTTTTTCCCCCACTGACTTTTGGTTGCCGGAAGCCAGTTGGGAAAGTCACAAACGGTGATCATGTGACCCTGGGACAATGCAACCGTTGTAAATACATGCCGGTTGCCATGTTCTTGAATTTTGATCACGTGACTTGGGGGATTCCTGCGGTGGTTGTGTGGGGCCCAGTCATAAGCCATTTTTTTCAGTGCCCCTGTAACTTCAGTCACTAAACAAATGGTTGTAAATTGAGGACAACCTGGTATGTTTAATAGTCTGGCATTTCTCTTTCACTCTTCATTAAATTTATAATTCAAAGGAAGAAGAGGAATAATCTCTCTCTCTCTCTCTCTCTCTCTCATCATCTATCTATCTATCATCTCTCTCTCTCTCTCTCTCTATCATCTATCTATCTATCTATCTATCTCTATATCTATCTATCTATCATCTCTCTCTATCCATGTACAATGGAGAAGTTGTCAAACACAAGGGGCTGCCACAAAGAAGAAGGACTCAAGCTATTCTCCAAAGCCCCTGAGGGCAGGACAAGAAGCAGTGGGTGGAAACTAATTAAGGAGAGAAGCAACCTAGAACTAAGGAGAAATTTCCTAACAGTTAGAACTATTAACCAGTGGAACAACTTGCTTCCAGAAGTTGTAAATGCTCCAGCACTGTAAGTTTTTAAGAAGATGTTGGATAACCATATGTCTGGAATGGGATAGGGTTTCCTGCCTGAGCAGGGGTCTGGACTAGAAGACTTCCAAGGTCCCTTCCAACTCTGCTATTCTATTCTATTCTATTCTATTCTATTCTATTCTATTCTATTCTATTCTATTCTATTCTATTCTATTCTATTCTATTCTATTCTACAGTTAGGCCTGGCCTAACTGTTTCCCTTTCCCCCCTTTTTAAAACGTAAATTTTAATTCGTTTTTAATTTATTGGGGTGTTTTAAATCTGTCTTCGGCCAAATTGTTTAATTCGATTTTATTCAGTTTTAAATTTTGTATTTATGTTTTTTATCCTGTGGCTGTTCACCGCCCTGAGTCCTTCGGGAGTAGGGCGGTATACAAATTAAATAAAACTAAAAACTAAAAACTAAAAACTAAAAACTAAAAACTAAAAACTATTCTATTCTATTCTATTCTATTCTATTCTATTCTATTCTATTCTATTCTATTCTATCCTATCCTATCCTATCCTATCCTATCCTATCCTATCCTACAACCTCGTTCAGCCTTCACATTTTCCTACATGCTTGTTGGCATCAGTTTTTGTCACCATACAGAATTGATGAACTGCTTTAGTTAACTAAATTTGCATATCGGTGATTGCATGACCTCCGTAAGTGTCTTACGCTAAGTAAATAAATAAATTAGAAGTCACTCCAAAAACTGACATACCGGCAAAAAAAATAAAAAATAAAAATAAAATCATGCTGGTTTATGCACGTAGCGGAAACGTTCCCGTAGAAGATATGCACCTATTCCTGAACGCTCTGCATGAAATAACATTTTGAAATCATCTCTTCCAATGTTATTTATCTGGGGGGCAATTTTTTTCTTTTTGCAAACCTAGCGTGACGCTGCCTCATAATACCCTGAGAAGTACATTTTTGGTTCAGGACAGGTTGAGAAGTGTCAAACTTGACTGAAATGCAAAGGGAGATTCCTCCCCACTTCTAATTTTTGGAAAAAATCACCTCGGCTTGCCGAATATCGGAAATCCTTGCAGAACTTAGAGAAGAAAAATTTGGACAGGCTGAAAAATATGCAGATATGCCCTGGGAGCGAAGACAAGAAAGAGAAGGAGGGAACAACAAACCATGCAGTTTTGCAGTGAAAAACATATTTTATTTTTCCACGCAGAGAAAGCATCCATGCATCAGACAGGCATGCCAGCCGAGGGAGAAAGAGAGACAGAAAGAGGGAGGGACAGAGAGAGAGAGAAAGGAAAGGAAACTCGCCAGGAAGACTGTATGAGGAGAAGGCTGCACTGGAGGAGAAAACAAGTTAAAAGAAAGGAAGGAGGAGGAGGAGGAAAAGACACAGAAGCCTGCCCGAGCTGGGAGGTCTGAACGCCGAAGGATCCCACCAGCGACAGGGAAGAATTGGGCTCCTTCCTCCAGCAGCCAATCAGGAAACAAAAGACAGGTTTTCAAGAGGTTACAAGACCACCGAGCAACCTCCCCTGCCCCAGGTCACGTCCCCCCACCCCCAGGAAGCAGAGATGGTCTGAGCTAACTGATGAGAGAGAGACAGAGACAAAGAGAGAGAGACAGAGAAAAAGAAAGAAAGAAAGAAAGAAAGAAAGAAAGAAAGAAAGAAAGAAAGAAAGAGTGAGAGAAAGAGAGATGAAGGGAGAAAGAGCGGAAGGAAGAAAAGGGACTGGAAGGAAGGAAACAATGGATCAGAAGGAAGGAAATGGGCGGGGAAGGAAGGAAGAAATGAAATAGATGGGTGGGAAGGAAGGAAGGAAGAAAATGAGTGGGGAAAGAAGAAAGGAAAGAAATAGGTGGGTGGGAAGGAAGGAAGGAAATGGGCGGGGAAGGAAGGAAGAAATGAAATAGATGGGTGGGAAGGAAGGAAGGAAGAAAATGAGTGGGGAAAGAAGAAAGGAAAGAAATAGGTGGGTGGGAAGGAAGGAAGGAAATGGATGGGGAAGGAAAGAAGAAATGAAAGATGGGTGGGAAGGAAGGAAGGAAATGGATGGGGAACGAAGGAAGGAAGGAAAGAAATAAGTGGGTGGGAAGGAAGGAAATGGATGGGGAACGAAGGAAGGAAGGAAAGAAATAGGTGGGTGGGAAGGAAGGAAGGAAATGGATGGGGAAGGAAAGAAGAAATGAAAGATGGGTGGGAAGGAAGGAAGGAAATGGATGGGGAACGAAGGAAGGCAAGAAATAAGTGGGTGGAAGGAAGAAAGAAAGGGAGGAATGAAGGAAAAAAGGAAGGAAGAAGATGGGTGAGGAAGGAAGGAGGAAGGAAATGGATGGGAAAGAAGGAGAAAGGGAGGGAGGTAATGGATGGGAGAAAGGAAGAGAGGAAAGGAAGGGAGAGTGATCCTTGGCCCCAGACCTCATCCTAAGTTATTCCTGGTTTGGCTTTATTCCAAGACCCCTCTCAAGAGAGACCAGGAGTGGGGAGGGGGCAGGGATGGCTATTCTCCACAGGGCTGATGGAATTGAATGATGGGAGCCCAGTCAAGGTCCTTAGCCTTTCCTCCTGGGTGAGCGGCTGGTGGGTCGAAGACCCTTCCCTTTCACGGGAAGCCAAATACACAATTTCACAGCTGCCCACAACCATTTCCACCGCGGCCTCTGTCTACCCTTCCTGCAAAAAAAAAAAAAAAAAAAAAACCCCACACCCAATCAACCACACCCAACAAAACAAAGCCCAAAAATAATTTTTTTTTTAAAAAAAAATCAAAATTAACGCCTGGTCGTTTCCAACCGCCTATTTTTCCTTCCAAATCCACCAGAGCCTCCCTCCGTTGTCTCGGCAAAAAATTTCATCTACCTGCCCCCTTTTCGTACAGCAGAAACGTTACAGATTCCTCCTCACGCCATTGCAAAAATATTACGTGTCCAGAAGACTCTGCAAAAGGTGAGGAGAGAGATCCTTGGGCGAATTCTTGGCCCCGTAAGATAGGTTGCCTCTAAGGCTTCAATTACAGTCAGGAAGAATGCAAAAACAGGAAATAAATTAACGGGGGCCCCGATCAGGCCCCCGATTCCAGGTGGTTTTCCCTCCCCTCTGCCCCCCAAAAGCTAAGCAGCCACCTGCAAGCAAATCCCAAATTCCTGAAGACTAAGTGGTCATGTTTCCAATGTATGAAGAGATGCTATAAAGTAGGGGTCTCCAACCTTGGCAACTTTAAGACTTGTGGACTTCAGCTCCCAGAATTCCTCAGCCAGCTTTGCTGGCTGAGGAATTCTGGGAGTTGAAGTCCACAAGTCTTAAAGTTGCCAAGCTTGGAGACCCCTGCTATAAAGTCCATCACTTACTTATTGATGTCCTAATTCTCTTGATCCAGGTAAGATCAGTTACACACCCAATGAGACCACAACCAAGAAGATAATATTTGTAGCTCAGGGTTGAACTGTGGGGTCCTTGGCGCTCCCTGAGCTTGGCTGCTTCCTTGTAGACGTTTCGTGACCCAACTAGGTAACGTCATCAGCGGAGTTTGCTCTCTGCTTCTATACAAGTGGCTTGCCCTGTCGGTGGTAAGAACCAGGTGGCTCTTGGTAGTTCCTTGATTAGGCTGTTATGCCAAGAAGCAGAGAGCAAACCCTTCTCCCCTCTAACACTGATGATGTTATCTAGTTGGGTCATGAAACCTCTGCAGGAAAACCACCAAGCTCAGGGGAGCCCCAAAGACCCCAGACCACAACGAAATTCATCTCAAGAACTTGAGGTGGTTTGACTTCATCCTGACACCAGAATTACGCCTGCAGACCATTTTTTCCAAATTGGGCCTCCTCCTCCAGGTGCCTTGGACTGCAATCCCCATCAGCCCCAACCAGACTGTTGGGGAACTGAGTGCACAAGGCGCAACAGTGGTGGCAACTGATCTACAACCACAGGGTTCGGGAGAACCTCTAGTTAAGATTCTGTGCAGTTCGGACAACCTCCAAATCCCACTCCTGGCTGGCCCCGCCCACGAGTCCCCACACGGCCCGTTTTGGATGCAGTTAAGTGCAGGGCGCATGGAGGCTCGGGGAGGGAGAAAAATGGGCCTACCAGAAGTTTGGGAAAGCTGGGCCCATTTCCGGCCTCCAGAGGGCCTCCGGAGCCTGGGGAGGCCATTTTCGCCCTCCCGGAGGATCGAAGAAAGCCTCTGGAGCCTGGGGAGGGCAAAAACGTCCCCCTCCCCCGCCGTGGTGCAGGAGGCTGACTAGGCCACGCCCACCCAGCAACCAGGCAGAGAACCCCTTGCTAAAATTTTTGAAGCCCATCCCTGGTGCAGAAAGGATAAATTGTATATGTTGGGAATGGTGGTGGGGAGAAGACAGAAGGCAGAGAAAATAATAAAATAGAGTCCGGAAAAGAAACAACAAGAAAAAAAGGCAGATGAAGCTCTCAGTAACCTTTGGATGGGCAGCTGTCCTACTTTTGAGGCTTCCTGGGAGGACAAAATGCAAGTCCCTTGGGTCTCTCCCCCCACCGACCCTCCCTTCCCCTTTCTGGTCATAGCGACCCCAATCCTGTAGCCGAGTTCAATACAGTAAAGATGAAAGAAGACAGAAAGACAAAGAACAGCCACAGCCATTCATGCTGTTGGGGTGGGAAAAAAAAAGAACGAACGGAAAGAAAAAGAAAGAAAGAAAGAAAGAAAGAAAGAAAGAAAGAAAGAAAGAAAGAAAGAAAGAAAACCAAAAGGAAGGAAGAAAAGAAAAAAAAAACAATAAAGAAAACCACCTCATTCTTTTTTTTTTTTTTAAAGCAAAGTTTCATATTTTATTGCCAGCCAGGATTGGTGCTGTCCCTGGTGCAACTGTGAAGGGAGACAATCCATTAAACTAAAACCAGCACTAGATAAAGCTCCTGGTGGCATAATTGTGCCCCCATGCCCTCCGTCATACTTTCTTTTTTTGGGGGGGTGGGAGGAGGGGAAATGCTGTGAGAGTGAATTATGGGACAGGGAAGAGGAAGGAGCAAGGGGGGTAAGGTCTCTCCTCAAAAACACAGTCATGAAGTCATCCTGTAACCCTCGGTGTGTTTTTTCCGCCCGTTCCATCCAACCCCGAGCCACACAGCATTTGGTGCTCACAAACCTACATCCCTTTGTGGCATGATGTCCACCCTCTGCCACCGATCCCGGTTACCGAACTTTCAATGTCAGGGAGCCACTTTTTCCTCACTAAGGAAGATGCCACGTTTTCAATTGGGTAAGGAGGGGGCAGCTTGAGATGCCACGTTTTCAATTGGGTAAGGGGGGGCAGCCTTAAGAGAGAGTCAACACAGGCAGACTGGCGAATCACTGATGGTTCCCCTCTCACTCTTTGAGCCCCTCGAAACACAGCCCGAGACCATTTGCGTTGTGTCCTGTGATAAACCAGGCCCAGCCACACAAAAACCTTCCCACCTTCTTCTCTTTTGTACCCAGAAATGCCCCTGGTTGAGCCTGCAGCCAGAAAAATTAAGCTCCTTGCTTAACTCCTACGGGTCAAAAGCCATTTAAACGCAGACCGTGTCCAGTTTTGCTCTCTCCGAGGCTCTACCCCTGGTCGCCATTCCACACCTTGAACCCCCTGCCGTTGTGTCTCCTGCCTGACCGTGATCCCTTCAGAGAATTCTGGGTAAGAAAAGGGACACCTACTAGACTGTAGCGTGCGCTCCCTGACCTCCGATGTCGGGGCCCCAAGGCCCAAAGTTGAGCGAGCCGCCAACTGGAAGACGTATTCCGTGTTGGGGTTGAGTTCTTTCACCAGGAAGAAAGTCACGGGGTCAAATGTCTTCAGAAACTGCAGAGCGGCAGCCGGCGTGAGTGTCGGCAAGCCAAACAAGCAACAGAAACAAAGGACAGAGGTAGTTTAGCTTAATTTACTTTATTGCCATTGCGCCCCCGGTATGACAAAATGAAACGCCATCTTCAGTGTAAGTTATAACTATAAAAATAAAACACAAACACTACATCCTTCACATTCTATGCAACTGAACTGAGTGGAGCAATTGAATTGAATTGAATTGGTGAGATCAGCTGGAACTGCTGAAAAACCTAACTACTGGTGGTGCGACAGGGAGCCACAGGAGAGGGGAGAAAGAGCTGCATGAGGCTCAGGAGCTGCGGGTTGCCGACATCCGCACTATACAGTAGAATTCAATATAGTTACTGCTCTGGAGAAAAAGCCGTTTTTCAGCCTATTTGTCCTTGTTTTTATTGCCCTGTACCAGCTGTCAGATGGTAATAGTTAAAAAAAAAAAAAAACGGTGCCTAGGATGAGATGGATCTTTAAGAATGTTTTGAACTTTCTTAAGGCAGTGGGAGCTATAAAGCTCTTCCAAAGAGGGGAAAGGGCAACCAATAATCCTCTGGGCAATGACGTTTAAACCCACTGGAGCGTTGTCTCATCTATCACTGTGCAATTGGGAAACCATGCACAGGTGCAGGTATGAACGGGGGACACAGTCACTCCTGGGATTCCTTGCAGCGGATCCCCATTCCCAAAAGCGGACTCACCTCCGGGGTTCCTGGTTTGTTGCTGATTTCTTTGTAAAGGAGCTCGTACTTCAGAATAATGTCCTGGCGGGGAGGACTCCAAGTTAGTAAAATCGTGCTCTCGCTCTTCGCTTCGGCTCGGAAATTCATCGGTTGCCCGGGAACTAGTAAAGGTAAAGGAGGGGAGGGATGGGAACGCAGAAAGGTTGTATGTGAGAATAGGTGAGGAGGAGACCGAAGACAACTGAATAAACAGGGTAGTCCTTGGCTTACGACCAAGAATAGAATAGAATAGAATAGAATGGAATGGAATGGAATGGAACAAGCTGGAAGGGACCTTGGAGGTCTTCTAGTCCAGCCCCCTGCTCAAGGAGGAGAACCTGTACCATTCCAGACAAATGTATTCATTCATCTTCCATTCATTTTTGATTCCATCTCTTCTTGGCTGACAGACACTCCTTAATTATTCTATTCCTATGGCATTCAACTCTCACAGTTAGTTAAAGTTAATGCTATGGCAAACTAAAATCTATCACAATGCAAAGCAACCTTAAATAACAAACGAGACACTCATGAAAACGAGTTTCATGGTTGTTGAGCAGTGAAGTGGTTCTGAAGACATTTTGGAGGACCAAATGAAGTGCCGTACCAGGTTATTATGATGATTATGATGATGATGATAATTATTTCAATGGCCTTAAATCTTTTTTTAAATGTAAAATTTAATTTATTTTTAAATTATGGGGTATTTTAAATTCAGCCAAATTATTTAATTCGTTTTTACCTTATTTAAATTTTTGTATTTAAGTGTTTTATCTGTGGCTGTACACCGCCCTGAGTCTTCGGAGAAGGGCGGTATAGAAATTTAATAAATAAATAAATATATATATATATAATATGCTTTCAGGTAAGGTGGGACTAGAACTCACTGTCTCGTGGTGATTGGCTCAAAGTCACCCAGCTAGCTTTCATGCCTAAGGCGGACTCACCACCCCCTGGTGATTGGCCCAAAGTCACCCAGCCAGCTTTCATGCCTAAGGCGGAACTGGAACTCACTGGCACCTAGTTATTGACCCAAAATCACCCAGCCATCTTTCATTCCTAAAACAGGATTAGAATTCCATCTCCTAGCCCACTACACTAAACAAAATCTCACCTCCTTGTTGGGTTTTCACTTGGATGGGATCGGAGAGCGGGCCGTCCCCCACGGACGTGAATGCCAAGACTCGCACGGTGTAGGTCTCATGCTCCAGAAGGCTCCCGACAGTGGTCAGGAGACTATCGTCCACGTTGTGTTTCTGCCAGTTGCTGACCGGCTGATCGGGCTCCATGGTGTAATACACCCTGTATCCCCGGATCTGACCGTTCGGCTCCACAGGTTCCTCCCACTGGATGATCATGGTCGAAGCGCTCAACATCCGTCCCTGAACATTTCGGGGGGCGCTGGCGGGTGCCTGCTCCCCCGTACGGGTCACAACGGAATCGCTGTGCGGGCCCTGCCCGATGGTGTTCACCGCCGACACCCAGATCTCATATTCTGAATTGGGACTAAGCCCCCCAATGCTGTAGCGGGTCGTAGTGATGTCCTCCTTGATTTGATACGGCCCGTCCTGACTCTTCGACTTATATTCAATCACGTAATAGGAGACAGGGTCCGGATTTCCGGAGTCCCAGGTTATGGTGATGCTGGTGGCAGTGGTCTCGGTGACAACAGGGGTGCCTGGAGCTTTGGGAAAGGCTGAGAAAATGGGAAGAATTGACTGAAAAGAAATACAGTCACGCCCGCGGCACGCACTACGTTTCCCCTAATTGGCAAGCGAGAGCACCCGCCGTGTGGCGCAGGGGACAGCCTGTACTGAAGAACGGCGGCTGAAATATCGCCACCCTAGTTAAGTGGAGTTTATCAACCTTCTTAAACAGCATTATCAACCCAGAAATAGCAGTAGCGGTAACACTTAAGACTTATATAACGCTTCGCAGTGCTTCACAGCCCTCTCAAAGTGGTTTACAGAGTCAGCCTCTTGCCCCCAAACTATCTGGATCCTCCTTTTACCGACCTCGGAAGGATGAAGGTCTGAGTCAACCTTGAGCCTGGTGAGAATCGAACTGCCGAAGTGCCAGCAACAGGCAGACAGCAGAAGTAGCCTGCAGTACCGCTTTCTCACCACTGCGCCACCGCGGCTCATGACAGAAAATGTTCAGCTCAGTGGTTGGCATCAGTAATGTGTGCCCGGCATCAAAAAAAATGGCCGTTTGCTTGCAAATATAAGTAGCCCTTGACTTATAACCACAATTGTGCCAAAATTTATATGGCTGAGCAAGCTATTTGTTGAGTGAGTTTTGCCCCACCTTTCTGGCCACAGTTCTTAAGTGAATCACTGCAGTGGATCAGTAGTGGGTTCCACTTACCTTCACTACTGGTTCAGAACTGTGAGTGCCTGCATGCTCACTCCACTCGCACGCAGCATTTCTGGGCATGCACAGAGCGTCCGTGATGACATCCGGGCCGGTGGGCGGAGCCTCCTGCCACTGCCACTACCGGTTCGCCCCGGTTCGTTCTGAACCGGAGTGAACTGGTAGAAACCCACCACTGCAGTGGATTAGTTAGTAACATGCTTGGCCACTGGTTCATATTCAAGATGGTTGCAGTGTCGCAAAAGGGGATCACACGATCCCAGGACACTGTAACTATCTTGAATATGAACCAGTGGCCAAGCATGTTACTAACTTATCCACTGATGTGATCCCTTTTGCGACCTTTTGACAAGCAAAGTCAACGGGGAAGCCAGATCTACTTAACCACCATGTTACTAACTTATTAGTTGCAGTGATTCACTTAACAACGGTGGCAAAATGGGGCAAAACTCACTTCACAACGGTCTCGCTTAGCCACAGAAATTTTGGGCTCAGGTGTGGTGGTAAGCCTGAGGACTGCCTGTATTCATTTCAGGGTGGATAAAAATCAATGATTTTTTTAAAAAAATTAAAAAAAAATCAGATTTTTTAAAATTTAAATCGGATTTTTTTTATTTAAATCGGATTTTTTTGATTTTTATCGAATTTATTTTAATAAAAAACTTTTGGGGTAAAAATCTATCGTAAGATAGTTTTCTATTTAAGATACATAAATAATTTAGTTTATTCAGCATGAAATGGAGCTTAGTTAGGTAGCACGAGGCTGTATATTCTGCAACACTGGGACTATCGGTGAGTCAACAGTGGGTCAAAGGAGCAGCAGAGATGACAGTTGCTCTTTAAAAATTATGATTTAAATCGAGTTGATTTAAATCAAGCCTTTTTACTAGTGATTTAAATCATGATTTAAATCGTGATTTAAATCAACTCGATTTAAATCAAATCCACCCTGATTCATTTAGTAACTTAGGCAGTCAGTTAACGATTGTATCTGGGAGGGCCAGGACAACAGTCGTTGAGCAAGGCAATCACGTGGGTGCCTTACTTAACGACTGCAATGATTTACGTCTGTAATGGGTCACTTTGGAGCCTTAAATCATTGGCTCCCAACCTTTTGGGTACCAGGGACCAGTTCCATGGACAAAGGTTATTCGTGGACTGGATGGTCCACAGACTGGGGGTTGTGGACCCCTGACTTAACTGACTCTTTCCCTTCCATCAACCATTCACCTCTATTCTATAGATTTCCTATGGGTAGTCCTTGACTTACAACTGCAATGAAGCCTATGCACCACAGTCATTAAATTCCGAGATTTGTATTACAACCTTTTTTTGCGGTGGTCATGAAACGGACAGTGCCATGGTGCTAAAGCGACCACCACATTAAGCAAACGCTGCCGTTGTTAAGCGAACCAAGGGTTCACTGTGAACTCGGTTTGGCCGAAAACCGGAATGAACTACGTTTGGCAAGCAAGGTGCAAAAAAAAAAAAGGCAGTTGCGCGAGCACGAGATGCTTCAGAGGGCAGCAAAGAAGGATCCGATGGTCAGAATTTTGGAAGCAGGTGGGTAAGGAGCTCCAAGGTAGGTCTGTCATAACTTCGAATGGCCGCTAAGCCAAGCCACCGGTCGTAAATCAAGGATTACCTGCGTAGATTTTATTCCTTTGTTCTTCCTGCCTGTTGCAGTTGGGGCAATAAATGAACATCTGCTTTCAAACATCTTGTAAGCATCCGTGATGTTCCAGAACGGTCTTTCCCAACCTTGGGCCCTTTAAGATGGGCCAACTCAGATGGATGACCACATCATGCAGCTTTGCTGGGGAATTCTGGGAGTTGCAGTCCACCCATCTTAAAGGGCCCAAGGTTGGGAAAGACAGTTCTAGATTGTTAACTAATGCTGGATCATCTTGGCCAATCTTTGTTTTTTCTCTTTGACTATTCCCAAAATAGAAACATTAGCTTGTTAACTAATCCTGGATCATCTTGGCCAATATTCCTTTTGGTTTTTCCTCTTGGATTGTTCCTGAAATGCAGATGTTAATATAGCACACCTCTGGTTTCCTTTAGGTCAACGTACAAATACACCCAGACTCTTTCCTGCACCAGGACAGGCGAGACGCCCGTTGCTCGTTTACTCTGTCAAATGCTCCTCACCCTCTCATGATAGAACAACCCAATTGGACGGGATCTTGGAGGTCTTTTAGTCCAACCCCCCCCAAAGACCGTACGATGGTAGCATGCCTGAAGAGCCCACAAACTGGCCACACAAACCTACGCAAAAATACACGGGAGGCTCGCATGCGTCTTGAGGAGATGAAGGACAAGAAGCAAATGAGACAGACTGTGGTTGCGTCGGGACCTTGTTCGCAAACAATGTGGCAGCAGAGGGGGTGTCATGCAGGCCCCCCCCCAAGGAGCATTTGAGGGCAATCTGGAACACATGCAACAGGCTGATGTCATGTCATGCAACAATGCTCTTTGCGTGCACAGCTTTGTTTCCCCCATGTAGGAAGTTAGCCAGAAGTCACAATTCCCCAGGAAAATGCAGACCACGGGATGCATTTCAGATATATTGGACAACAGGTAGTCCTCGATTTACAACCATTCATTTAGTGACCGCCGGATGTTACAACGGCACTGGAAAAAAGGGGGCTTACGACCACTCCTTGCACTTAACAGTACAACCGTTGAATCATCCCCATGGTTACGCGATCAAAATCCAGGCGCTTGGCAACCGGCATGAATTTACGACCGCTGTGGCACCCTGGGGTCCTGGTGCTTGTTGTTTGGAACTTTTCCAACAAGCAAAGTCAACGGGGGAAGCCAGATTCGCTTCGCGGCGGCACAATTCACTTAACAACCGCAGCAGCAGAATCGTGGGGAAAAAAAGCTCTTAAAATCGGGCCTGACTCAGCAATAGCACTTAGACTTATATGCCGCTTCACAGTGCTTCGCAGCCCCTCTCTAAGCGGTTTGCAGAGTCAGCCTATGGCCCCCTAGCAATCTGGGTCCTCATTTTACCCACCTCGGAAGGATGGAAAGCTGAGTCAACCTTGAGCCGGTCAGGATCGAACTGCTGGCAGAATTAGCCTGCAATACTGCATTCTAACCACTGCGCCACCATGGCTCCAAGGCTTAAAAACCGCCTTGCTTATCCACAGAAAATGCTGGGCCCACCTCCAGCCGTAAATCGAGGACTACCTGTAGAACGTCCGCGAGCTCCAATCCACATAGCCAAAGGCAAGACGTGATCAACACTGCAGTCCCAAACACGGGGAAGGCATTCGATTATCTGTTCCCCGAAATCCTAAAGAAAGAGGATTCCAACTTGCAACTCCACGCATTCAGTTCCGCCGATCGACAAGAAGGGACAAAATGGAGTCAAAGCAGATGAAAGGGGAAGAAAATGGCGGCCATGCACAGGAAGACGCGGGGATCTAAGTTAGGGGGAGATCGGCTCACCTAACCAACATCCCCTTTGGACTGAAATGACTCAAAAAAACCAAGCCAATTTTCAACACAGCAGTTTTGTCCCATGAAACCCCCAGATCCCCGGGAGTTGTCACGTTGTGGAAAACGGCTGCCAATCAAGCGCTAAGCTCCACCATCGGGAGGAATCAAGAGCAAAGATCACCAGGATCAAAATCAGCCAGTCGGAGAGAAAACCGATCAAGGAATGGCGCCAACTTACATTTGACGGTGATCTGGGCCACGGCTTCAATCACACCGAGACTCGACATGGCGACACAAGTATAGTTGGCGGAGTCTTTCACGTCGGTCAACTCAAGGACATTGCGTCCCACCGGCATGTCGTCTTCCGGCGTCAAATCTTCGGCCCCTTGCATCCATTTCACGTACGGCATCGGGGAGCCCACCGCCACGCAGGTGATGTTCACGTTCCCGCCGGGCATGATCTCGTGGCTGGTGGGCGGGATGGAGAACCGAGGGGCCACGCGCCGCACTGCGGACGAAATGCACAGCGGTAACAAAACAAAACGAAAAAAAAAAAAAGAATAAAGGAAACAAAAAACAAAAAAAACAAAGGAGGAGAAAAAAGAGAGAAGAAAAAATAATAATAAAAGATAAAGGACGGGAAAGGGGAAAAAAGAGCAGAAGAGAATTTAAATACAGGTGGGGAGGGGGGGGCTCGGATTACTTGCAGTTCCTTCATTTTCAAAAATGAAAAAAGGCGGAAATTAAAAAAATTGTCAGAATGCCAAAGAAATAAATCAAGAAAGGAAAAGGGGGAGGGGGGGGAAGGGGAAATAAACAGAACTTCGAAAAGAATTTACTTTCACAAACGATATATAGAATTATAGACATCAAAGCAATATTTCATAGCAACAGAAGTTCCAATGATCGGTTTGAGACCTGTCATCACAGCACAAATATAGACACAAAAATTTATTAGCAATTTCTCATCTTTGGAAAAAGCAAAGAGGGCACAAGTGCGTCCTATGTCTTGGCATTGGGGGGGGGGCGCGTCCATGTCCCGCCACCCCAACCCTGAGGACGTGGCCAGAAAAAGTGGGGTCCATCCTCCATTCCCTTTAAAATCTGCAACCTGGTTTGGGGGAAGAGAAAAAAAAAAAAAACTCTGGATAAACAATGGGGGCTCCATCAAAGCCTGCTCCCTAAAATAAAAAAATGGAAGACGAGGAGAATGGCTTTTTAAAGGTAGTCCTCAATTTAGTCCTCCACTATTCTTTTAGTGACCGTTCTAAGTTACAACGGCACTGAAGAAAGTGACTTATGACCGTTTTTCACTCTTACGACCGTTGCAGCATCCCCGTAGTCACGTGATCAAAATTCAGATATGCTTGGCCACTGACTCCATATTTATGAGGGTTGCAGTGTCCCTGGGGTCATGTGATCCCCTGTTGCGACCTTTCCGACAAGCAAAAAAACTAGATTCACTTAACGACAATCTTTACTAACTTAATAACTGCAGCGACTGACTTAGCAACGGGGGCAAGAAAGATTGTAAAAATGGGGCAAAAGTCACTTAAGAACTGTTTTGCTTGGCAGTGGAAATTTCGAGCTCAATTTTACGTCGTTTTCAGAAATTCACTTTCGGACGTCTAAAATTTGGGAGAGAAAATTTCCGAAACCAAATATTCTGTTGGTTTAGATGGCCATTATTTTGGGAAAATGTCTATGGAGATTCTCAGTCATTGTTGTCCCAAAGGTGCTTTTTCAAGAGGCAAGTGGACTTTCTTTCTTGGTTTTTCTTTTGAAGACGTTTCGCTTCTCATCCAAGAAGCTTCTTCAGCTCTGATTGGATGGTGGGGAACGGAAGGATTGATACTCCTTGCAGACAGCTGGTCACTTGCATCCTTTTTAGAGAATCGTTGTTTTTTTTTTCCAATTTGATTTATATGCCGCCCTTCTCCGGAGACTCAGGGCGGCTTACAATGCATTAAGCAATAGCTTTCCTACTTTTGTATATTTATACAAAGTCAGCTTATTGCCCCCACAAACTGGGTCCTCATTTTACCCACCTTAGAAAGGATGGAAGGCTGAGTCAACCTTGAGCCTTGGCGAGATTCGAACCTGCAGTAATTGCAGGCAGCTGGTCTTAATAACCAGCTTAATAACAGGGTGCCTTAGACCACTGTACTACCAAGGTATGTTGTGTTGGTTGAAGATCCTCCTGAGCTTTTCCGATATTCCTGCAACGTACGGAATGACAACGTTGCTTCGTTTATTGTTCTCTTTGTTGTCTGCTAGAGAGGAGTTCCTGTAGGGTCTTTATTGAGATTTGATGGAGGCCCATCATCTATCTCCGGTCTACACACAGTCCTTTCAACAGTTCCAAGAAGGCTCCACACCCATTTGTACCACTCAGGTGACCCTGAGGACACAGATTAAACCTCCAAGTGGCCTCAACGACTCTCTAAATTTAAAAGAATGCAAATGACCAGCTCTCTGCAAGGAATATAAATCCTGCCATTCCCCACCAGCCAGAACTGAAGAAGCTTCTTGGACGAGAAGCGAAACATCTTCAAAGAAAAAAAAAAAACAGAAAGTCCAGTTGCTTCTTGGGAAAAAAAAAAAAGCATCTTTGGGACATTATTTGGGAAGTGGTGATAAAACATCTGGATATGCAGTCCTTCATGAGGGTTATGCATTTAGCTGCTGCTTGAAGTTACAGCAACACTGGAAAAAATGACTTATATAACTGGTCCTCACACTTACAACTATCGTAGCATTTCCCATGGTCATATGATCAAAATTCGGGGGCTCGGCAACCGGCATGTATTTACGATGGTTGCACCATTTTGGGGTCCCCTGATCACCATTTGTGACCTTCTTAGCTAGTTTCCAGCAAGTAAAGTCAATGGGGAAAGCTGGATTTGCCTAACAATCCAGCTTAATATTAAATGACCTGCTTAATGACTCCATGGATTCGCTTAGCAACCGTGGGGGAAAAAAGCTCCTAAAAATCAGGCACGACTCACTTATCAACCACCTTGCTTGTGGTCATAAGTCGAGGACTACCTGTAGTCTCCACAGCCAGCCTAGCTTGTTGTTTTTTTTTAATTCTCCTGGCTTTGTGACCAGATGCAAAAAATGGAACCAAAAGGGCTGACATCCTTTACAGCTTGTCCTCATTTAGTGACACCAGCAACTCAGTCACTAAACAAAACCGCAACTGCCCTTGGGATCTGATTGCAGCTCTCCTTTGCTTGACAGACCCCTGTAAAGGTTGTAACTTTGGGTCGAGGACTGCTGAAATTTCACCAGTGTCATCGCTGCAAACGGTCACTAAGCAAGACAGCTGCTAAATGAGGACGACCTGTAACTATGGTTAAAGCTAAGCGTTCCTATTTTCCTGAAATGCTTGCGGGTGCAAATAAAAAAAAAAATCAAGGTGAGCAGGCGAAGGTAAAGGAACTTGCTCTCTACAGGTACCCCAAATTTAGCCCCCCCCCCAAAATGGAAGAGAATGAATATAGAAGGGGGAGAGAGCCCTCTCCCCTTACCCACCACCCCCAATAAGAAGGAGAAGCTGCAACATGAAGGCCGCATACGGGAAAGGAAACAAACAAACAAACAAAAAAGATAAAAAGATGAGAAACTCTAATCAAATTTTTGTGGTTTTGGGGTATATACACCCTAACGAAGCTTCTTGGAAAAATCTGACATGATTCCATTGATAGATGCAGCTTTCAGAGGTCATGCAAAGGGAGAAGCAGAAAGGAGAGAGAAAGGAAGAAGAGAGAGATTGAGAGAGAGAGGGAGAGAGAGAGAGGAGAAGGAGGTGTAGAACATTGGAAGTTATTAAATGGGCTGCTAGCAAACGCCCATGAGGTTCAGGGAAAAACGGGGTGGGGGGAAATTAGAGAGAGACAGAGAGGTTAGGGGTACGGGGAAACCCACTTTTAAAAATGCTGCATACTCTGTTTCTAGCTGATGTGATCCAATGTGCTGATCTAACATTGGCACATCACAGCCCTGCCAGAATAATAATCATAATCATAACAATAACCATAACAATAAAAGAGAATAAAAAGAGAATTCATAAGAATCCGAACCAAAAAAAAAAAAAGGGGGGGGGAGAGGAAACAAAAAAGGAAACGGACACAGGGCGGGGGTGGGGAGACGAGAAATACACAAAATGACCACGATGGGGGTTTGCATGCAGAGACTATCGGATGCACCTCGCCGGAAGGATGAACGGGATGGGAGAGAGAAAAGCACTGGTTTCGTGTGGATCCATTTTTCGCACAGACACAAATGTACACACACATACGCGCACAACTGCACACCAAAAATGATGGGCTAATTAGCTTTCCGCTAACTCTACAGTCTGCAAAAGAGGGTTTGGGAATATTTTCTACGTAGGGGATCCACCCATTAATTTATCTTTCCTTTCTAACGACTGACTCCTTCTGGGTTTCCTGGGATTGAAACTGGGTTTAAGAGTCCCTTGTCCTGCCCTGAAATAAGCCTTGGTTTAAATCCAGCCAAATTCTGGATATCTTTAGGTTTTAAAAAAGATGGGGCGGTGCTGTTGGCAAAGCACGTTTAATTCTAACTAGGATTTAATAAAAAAGCAACGATGGCGTTTGCATTATCAAGTGAAGAAAGGATACGAGAGTTCAGCGGGTGGCCTGCATTATGCCACGATGGCTGGGTTGCTAGAAAGTTTTTTTTTTTTTGCAACTAGGGTGTCAATAAATTAAGAAGCTGAAGGACCAATTTCATTGATTTAACCTTCCTTGTTGGGCAAAGCTAGCCAGGAACGGCCTTGAGGGACAGGAGGAACTGATGCTAGCAAAGCAACATTAGATAAGAGGTGGCTGAGCCCTGGTTAGATAAGAGGTGTGGGGAACTTTGATGCTATTCTCTGAGCTTGGTTGTTTTCCTGCAGATGTTTCATTACCAAACTAGGCAACGTTAACAGTGCAAGAAGACAGTGGGATTTGCTCTCTGTTTCTATGCTCTGTCTGTATATTAGATAAGAGGTGTTCGAGCCCCAGCCAGGAAAGTAATGTGAGTTAGTGCCTGGGACACAAAAACACATCCCTCCCTTGTTCACGTGAAGATTAAAGGATGGAGGGGGAAGCACATTCAGGCTCGCAAGGTGCTGTTAATTACACCTGTTACAATAAAAGTAATCCTGATCTATATGGTACTGGTTTTCTAGTCTGGTCTACCTTGCAGGGCTGTTGTTGCAGGCGACACTGAACTAAGAGGGGTTAAGTCCGCACTAAAAACAAGGCATTCTCCTCTCTTCTAAAGTCACTGCTTTCCACTCTGGGGGATGAAATGGAGAATCACACCAACTTCTGGAAACCTTTCTTAATTGTTTGATTTTTTTTTTTTCTCATCTGAATTTAACTCGCGGAAGGAGAGAGAAAGAGGAAGAGGGAGAGACAGACAGAGAAAAGGAAGGAAGGAAGGTAGGAGGACAGAAGGAAGAAAGAAGAGGAGGAGGACAAAGGAAGGAAGGAAGGAGAGTAGGAGGAGAGAGGAAGGAAGGAGAGTAGGAGAGAGGAAGGAAGGAAAAAGAGTTAAGAGGAGAGAGGAAGGGAGGAAGGAGAGGATAGGAGAAGGAAGAAGAGTAGGAGGAGAGAGGAAGGAAGGAAGGAAGAAAGACATGGTACAAAATAGAGCCACAAGAAAACAGTGCCATCCATATGATAAATGAAAAGGGGAGACCAAAAGGAAGGAAATTGGCGGAAGACTTGCTGAAGGACGAAGAGTTTGAAAAAGGCACACAAGGCAAGAGAGTGAATTCAGAGAGGGGACCAAGCAAATGGAAGAGAAGGGGAGAGAGAAATATCCAACTGAAGAGGTAAGATTTACTCTGCAAAAGGCATCAAAATGGCAAAACAAGGCAGGTAGAAATGCAAACACCGGAGTATTAATTGAAACAGAAGAAGGCAACAAAATCAAATTGAATATCGTAATGAAGAAGGAAGGGAGGGAGAAGGGAAAATGAGAAAGGTGGAAGGAGGGAGGGGGGAGGGAAAAAAGGAAGGAGGGAGGGAGAAGGGAAAACAACGGTAAAAGGATGGTGGGAAGAAAGGAAGGGAGAAAAGGGAAGGAAAAGAAAGGAGAGAACAAAGAAAGGGGAAGGGAGGAAGGAAGGAGAAGAAGGGAAGAAAACAGGGAGGGAGGGAGGGAGGAAAAGCAGGGAAGGAAGGAGAAGAAAGAAAAAAAAGGAGGGGAAGGGAAGGAATGAAGGAAAAAGGAGGGAGCAAAGGAAGGGAAAAGAAAAAGGGAAGAGGAAAGAGAGAGGGAGGAAAGGAAGGAGAAGAAAGGAGGAAAGAAAAAAGAAGGGGAAGGAAGGAAGAGAAAGGAGGGGACAAAGGAAGGAAAGATGAGGGAGGAAAAGAAGGAGAAGGAAGGAGGGAAGGAAGGGGAAGGAAGGAAGGGAAGGGAAGAAAATAAGGAGGAAGGAAATTCAAATCAAACTTCAAAAGAGGAAATTGCCAAACCATTTTTCAGGTGGGCCAGTGCTGTGAATCGAAGTCTGAAGGGAGAGTCCAATCGTCTGTGCGGAGTGGGGGGGGGGTTAAGAAGGGAGGGGGCTGCTTTCACTTCAAGGGAGGGAGAAAATTGGGGGGGGGGAGAGGGAAGGTAACAGTCCAGGGTCCAACCATCTGGAGAATCCTCTTTTGGATAGAGTGAAGAGCAGAAGAATGCCTTTAACCGCAAAAGCTGGGGAATGCAGCTTGCAGTAAACCAGGGGGTCTCCAATCCTGGCAACTTTAAGACTTGTGGACTTCAACTCCACAAGGGGGCTGAGGAATTCTGGGAGCTGAAGTCCACAAATCTTAAAGTTGCCAAGATTGGAGACCCCTGCACTGAACAATGAAAGGGGACGGCCGAAAACGGAATAAATCTATTTGTCTTTTTTTTTTTTTGCTTTTCAGAAGAAACTTTCCCTTCTTCTCTTCCTGACGCTCAAAATCTCATCCTCTCTCCCTTTGTCCCTGTCCTATTTTAAAATTGTCTGAAGTCGTCTTCCTCCTAGGGTAATTTTTACAGGTAGTCTTCAAATTACGACCGTTGGCTTAGCGACGGTTCCAAATGAGGTCGGCGCTGGGAAAAAGAAAAGGGGATTCGACAAGCGGTCCGTGCACTTAAAACACGTACAAGCATTTGTGTGATCCATTCATGATCCAAACTGGGGCGATTGGCATGGATTTAAAACCAGTTACGCTATCCCGTGTGTGTGTGTGAGTGTGTGTGTGTATGTGTGTGTGTGTGTGAGAGAGAGAGACATGATCGCCGTTTACGACTTTCCCAGGGGTCAATAGGAGAATCTGGATTTGCTTAACAACCGTGCTTAAGAACCACTGCAAAAAAAAAAAAAAAAGTCGTAAAATCAGGCAGGGCTCACTTAATGACCGCACGGCTTAGGAGACAGACATTCAGGTCGTAATTTGAGGACTCCCTGTCTCCCAACTTCCTTCTAAACTTGGATTCGCCTGAGGTGCTTTGCTCGTTGACAATTTAATCCGTTTTAACATCTTCATACAAATAGACCGAGCCATAGAATTTGTTACGAGCCTATTTCCATCCCCTCCATTAAACCAAGGTTTAAACTAACCAGGCTTGATGCAATATGTCAATCAGTGGGGAAATCTGAACCGGTCTGTTACCGCTTCGCTGGCTGCGTATGTGCACTGGCTGCACAGTACATGCGAAAAGGAGGCTTGGGAAAATAAGTAGAACAGTGAGGAGGGGAATCAGCTGTGGTGCGTGATCTTGGGAACCTTTTAAAAAACTTTTTAAAAGCATTTTTTACTACCAGTTCGGGCGAATAGGTAGTAAAAAATGCTTTAAAAAAGTTTTTAAAAGGCTTGGATGATCACAGCTGTGCCACGCGATCGTCTGAGCTCTTTTTTTTTTACTTTTTTAAGGCATTTTTTTACTACCTATTCGCCTAAACTGGTAGTAAAAAATGCTTTTAAAAAGTAAAAAAAAAGTTCTGATGATCAGCTGAGCAACACGCATCGTTGGAACTTTTTTTTTTACTTTTTAAAGCATTTTTAACTACTGGTTCCGGAGAACTGGTAGTAAAAAATGCTTAAAAAGTAAAAAAGAAAAAGAAAAAGAAAAAAGGTCCCACGATTACACGTTGCTTAGCTGATCGTCTGAACTTTTTTAAAAATATATTTTTATTACCGGTTCGGCGAACCAGCAGCATTTTTTACTACCGGTTCGGGCAAACCGGCCCGAACCAGTAGCATTTCACCCCTGATGTCAATGGTGTGGTTAAGTCTATCACCAGTTGGATTTTCTCGTTGAAGGCAGAATTTGATCTCAGGATGGGAGGGAGGCTCCTTAATCCTTATTCCTGGTAACATTTAGCAGAACGCAATGTTTGATATGTCAAGATCATGTTAATAAGTCCCCAATTATCAACTATTTAAATGCATGGAACAAGGGCTGCACAGGGGAATTTAGACATAGTGCGGAGTTAATATAAGTAGTCCTTGACCTACCACAGTTCATTTAGTGACCGTTTGAAGTTACAACGGCACTGAAGAAAGTGACTTAGGACGGTTTGTCACGGTTATGACCATCCCTGTGATCATGTGATCAAAATTTAGATGATTGACAACCGACTTATAGTTACGACGGTTACGGTTTCCCAGGGATCCCATGATTCCCTTTTGGGGACCTTCTGACCAGCATAGTAAATGGGGGAAGCCAGATTCACTTCACAACCGTGTGACTCACTTAATGACTGCAATGATTCACTTAACAACTGTGGCAAAAAAAAACCCATCAAACTCATTTAACAAACGTCTCCGCTTAACAAAGGATGTTTTGGGCTCAATTGCGGTCGTAAGATGAGGACTACCTGTAGACGGTCCACAGATTTGCAAGCATTTCTAAGTTTCCCTGGGCTGGATTGCCTGGCTCTTAATTTAATTGAATCCATTTAATTTTAATTTAATCTTAATTTAAACCAAGTGATAAATCTCTGTGACTCTTTCTTTGGAAAATCAAAGCACATCCAGCTCTTATGGAGCAAAGGTGGTGAAATCAGGATGGATCCTAAATCCCAAATTTGATTTACATTTCAGGTTGTCCTTGACTTATGACCGCAACGGCGCCCCAAATTTCTGGCTAAGAGAGACGGTTCTTAAGTGAATTTTGCCCCATTTTACGACCTTTCTTTCCACGGTTGTTGAGTGAATCAGGGCAGCTGTTAATTTAGTCACCCCGTTATTAAGTGAATCTGGCTTCCCCATGGACTTGTCAGAAGGTCGCAAAAGGGGATCACGTGACCCCGAGGGGACACTGCAACCGTCATAAACACGAATCAGTTGCCAAGGGTTCGAATTTTGATCATGGCAATGGGGCAACGGTCGTAGGTGTGAAAAGCGGTTTTAAGTCACTTGTTTCAGGGATGGTGTAACTGCGAACGGCCACTAAATGAATTGTTGTAAGTCGAGGACTACCTGCAACTACCTGTGGTCAGTCCTGCAGCTGCATTTGAGCATCAGTTTTACAGGAGAAGCGAACATGCCAATCCAAGATTTACAACTACAGGGAGAAGTCCTCGTCTTATGTCCGTAATGCAGCCTACCCATCAACCGTTGTTAAGTCGTGATGATTGTAAAACCGGTTGGTTCATGAAAACGATCCAACCGGATGACCATTTTGGTGGCAGTCATTAAACGAAAGCTCGCAGCCATTAAATGAACCCATCGTTCCTTCAACCTGGAAGTAAATGTTGGTTTTCGGCAAAGCGGTCACATGACTGTGAGACAAGCCAAATGGCCATAAATGCATCCTGGTTTTGCCGACCAATTGTAGTTCAGTCCTGCGAGCACATCAGAACTACGAATTCAGGTTAGCGACCAAGTCGTAAGCCGAGGACTGTCTATACAACAAAGATTGCATTACAGCAGATACTACCAGGAATAAGGAGATGGCAGGAAAGGAATAACACACATTCTCCTTGTAAAGGAGAATATTGATAACTTGGTAGGTTGAAATGAGGGGTCCTGGAGGGGTCTTTGAGCTTAGTTGTTTTCTTGGAGATGTTTCATGACCCAACTAGGCAACATCATCAGTGCTAGAAGGGTGTGGAGTGGAGAAGGAGGAGGAGGAGAAGGAGGAGGAGGAAGTAACATCATCAGTGCTAGAAATGAATGGGGTTTGTGGAGAGAAGGATGAAGACTGTGGGGTCCTTGGAACTCTCTGAGCTTGGTTGTTTCCTTGTGGATGTTTCATGACCCAAACTAGGTAACTGTCAGCGTCCCAGCACTGATATATAATAAAGGGAGGAGAAGCCTGAACTTTTGCCTACTAAATCCCTTTGAAGATTCTGTCTCCTCGGAGATGGGAGGGGGGGGGAGACATTCCTGTGATCTGACGAAGAAGAGATCAGGAAAGTGACTTGGAAGATAGCCAATGAGAAGCAGAGAATTGGGGATTAGAAAGGGAGGGATTGGGGGGCAAAGGTCAGTACTGACCGCGAAAGAGCCAGGATCAGATCGCTGTGCTCGAATAAAGAGAAAATTTCCTTAAAGATCGGCAGTTTGGAAATTCATTTATTTTGAGATAGCATCGAAATCTGACAGAAACATCATCACTGCTTGAAGGGAATAAGAGTTTGCTCTCAAACCCTTCTAGCACTGATGATGTTAGCTCGTGAGGTCATGAAACATCTGCAAGAAAACAACCAAGCTCAGAGGCCACCGAGGACCCCACAGTCCTCCTCCTACTCCTCCACTCCACGCCCTTCAAGCACCGATGATGTTACATAGTTGAGTCATGAAACGTCTCTCGTAAATCTGAAGCTTTATCCTCAGGTCCTTAGGATGAATCTGAGGTTCCACCTAGCATGTTTCCATCAAGGAAGATCCTTCCTTGCTGGAGATCCTAAGAAGAGCTTTCCTACATTTGATGGACCTCTACTAGAAGAGCAGCAGAAAGTTCAAGTTCGGTCAAAAAAAGAAGCAGGATGGGGTGCAAGCTTGTTTTGACAGACCTGGTTCCAGGAGAATGGACCACCAGCATCCAGCCACCTCTTGTCCTTACAACACTGGAATCTCAAGATGGATCTGGAAAGCAAATTCTGAGGACCACAGCCTTCCGTGACCACCGCCCCCCCGGATAACAGGTAGTCCTTGACTTACAACCATTTGAAGTTACAACGGCACCGGAAAAAAGTGACTGATGTCCATTTTCCACACTTAACAACCGTTGCAGCGTCCTCGTGATCACGTGATCAAAATCTCGGCAACTGGCTCATATTTATGACGGTTACAATGTCCTGGGATCAGTGCGTCGCTTAACGACCGTGGCACGAAAGGTCGTAAAATGGGACAAAGCAAAACTCACTTAACCAGTGTCTCACTCAGCGACAGAAACTTTGGCCTCCGTTATGGTCATAAGTCAAGGACTACCGGTAGGTAGAATTTGCAGCTGGTTGGAGAGGGGAGGATAAGAATGCTGGGGGGGAAGGGGGGGAGGCAGAGGCAACGGGACCCCACTTATTAAAACTTTGGTTCCTTCAGACCCCGATCCACGTTTCAAAATAAGCCATGGTTAGAAAGCAGGAAGGGCGGTGAAGGCAGGCGAGGGGAAAGAAACAGGGTAGCTGGAATGAACGCAAGGGCAGGAATGTGACGTTAATTTCGCTCGGTCCAACAAGCAAAGAGGGGAGAGAGTTATGGGGTTGTCTTTTTTGTGGGTGTGGGCGTGTTTGTGTGTGTGTTTTTTAAAATAATAATAATAATAATAATAAAAATTAAAATTAAACCGTGAATGGGGAGAAAAGAAAAGGAGGTGAGGTTGAAAGCATCGAAGGAAACCAAATGGCATTAAAAAACATTTTGACACCCAGCAAGCTGCTACCTTTGAATGAGGTGAGAAGTTTTTGGCATTTTGGTGAGAAGACAGGGTCTTGCCCCAAAATGGGGACGGGGAAAAGAGAGGGGGGGGGGTGGGGGTCCAAAATAAACATACAGCCTCAACATAATTCTGAGGAAACTTAGATTACACCTGTCTTCTTGGGTTATATAAGGCAGGTTGTGTGAATCATTTTGTGGGTACAATTCAATTGGGAGGGATTTTTAAAGCTAGTTATCACCAGAGTCCTGGGCTCAGAATTAATTTTTTTCTCTCCTTAATTCTTCCAAGGAACAAAATAATAATAATAATTCCTCTGTCTCCTTGGTCTATTCTTCAAACTGGTCTTTCCCCTCATTTAGGGAATCTGAAATTTATTTCCCCGGGATTGATTACAACTTAACCTTCATAGAAGTATAAGGTTTGTAGATATGTATGTGTGTGCACCAGGATTCATTTAAAAATCTAAATTTTAAAGGCTTATTTTGCAAGATAGGTGGTGAAAAACACCCAATTTTATTCAGAGCTGCCCCACCAAGGCCAGGACATTTTAAGATGCCATTGATGGTGGCAACGTGCATTGAAAAGAAAGGCGACCAGGTGTAATCTAAAAATCTCTCCCCTAACCCCCCAAAAGAATCATCATTAAAAATGAACGGAAAAAAAACCAGAAATAGCGATGCAAAAGAGGCTTTAAGACATATAAGCAGGCAAGGGGGGTGTTTTTTTTTTTAATTAAAAAAAAATCACAATAGCACAGTGTTCCTGCAGACTGCCCTTCAGGAATTTGGTGGGAGAATTCCCTAAAAAAACTCGAGAGAAATCCTTCTGCAGAAACAGAGTGTTAATTTCGCCCGGTTTGTTCACTTGATTTTTTTCCCCCATTTTTTTTTTTTAAAAGGGGGAAATTGGAGAGCAGGGGATTTATTTAAAAGCAGCAGAGGGTATCCGCTTACCCCTGAACTATTATTCCCCCCCTCCTCTCTTTCTTTCTCTTTCTCAGTGCAAGTGTGTAGAAGTTAGGAAAGGATTTAGCGAGGGCCTTAAACCAGGGTTTTCCACAAAGTTGGCAACTTTTAAGACTTGTGGATTTCAACTCCCAGAATTCTCCAGCCAGCAAGGCTGGATGAGGAATTCTGGGAATTGAAGTCCATATGTCTTAACAGAATAACCAAATAGAAGAGTTAAAAGGGACCTTGGAGGTCTTCTAGTCCAACCCCCTGCGCAGGCAGGAAACCCTACACCATTTCAGGCAAATGGTTATCCAACCTCTTCTTTAAAATTTCCAGTGTTGGAGCATTCACAACTTCTGGAGGCAAGTTGTTCCACTGGTTAATTGTTCTCACTGTCAGGAAATTTCTCCTTAGTTCTAAGTTGCTTTTCTCCTTGATTAGTTTCCATCCATTGCTTCTTGTTCTGCCTTCGTGTGCTTTGGAGAATAGGTTGTCAACTTAAAGTTTCCAACTTCGGAGACCCCTGCCTAAAACTGTTTGATTCTGTGCAACAAATGGAGGAGAATCTGAAAAGATTGATCTGCCATTTTCCCGCCACTTATTAATATCTACATACTTCCCTCAGTATCAAGGGTTATATGAGACAGAGGAACAGGGGAAAAAAACCCCCAGTTTTCTCAGATTTTGGAATGGCAAAATGGTCATTAGGTAAATAAGTTAAAAAAAACTTATTAAAAAAATAAATAAAAACTTGATCCAATAAAGAAAACAGATGGAATACTAGGGTGGAAATGGATTTCATTTTGAGCAGGGGTAATCAAATTTGGCAACTTTAAGATGGGTGGACTTCAACTCCCAAAATTCCCTATAATGCCCAGAATTCCCCAGAATCTTAAAGTTGGAAATTGAAGTCCACACAGAATTTCCATATGCTTTAAGACTTTAAGATGGGTGGACTTCAACTCCCAGAATTCCCCAGAATTCAGTGCTGGCTGGGGAATTCTGGGAACTGAAGTCCACCCATCTTGAAGTCTTAAAGCCATGGAAATTCTGGTCCCAATTGTGATTGTAAATCGAGGACTAACTTGTACGCAATTCAAGTTATTTACACAATGAGGCTGTAATACAGACATCATTAGATCTCCTCAAGGTTTCTTCTGGACGCTAATGTCCTATTGTAGAAAAGGATGAATGGGTGAATTTGTGATATGGGATTTTTGTGGAAAGCTGCGAATGGCAATAAGGTATTTCAGACTGAACATTTATCCTGATTATTTTTTAAAATAATGGAAATACTGGGCTGGCTTCATTCATAACACTGAATACTGTTTGTTTGGTTTAGGGCAAGGCTGTCAAACTCATGGCTCGTGGGCCAGATGCGTCATGCGCTGACCACGTCCCCGCCAGGTTTAGCGAAGAAGGAAAAAAGTCTTGATACGTCCTGTGATGATGCCGTGATGACACCAGTTTGACACCCCTGGTTTAGGGCCCTCAACAAACCAGTATTAAACCAAATCTGCCTATATTTCGATTTTGCCATCCAGAAAATCCACAGTATGCAGCTGATTTACCCAATCTCTGCTTTAAGTTAGCATCCTAGTCTTCAATTCTGTTTTCTTTACATGAATTTCTCTACGCCAAAAATGGAACTAAAGGACTTTGGAAAAAGTCTAGCTTTTCCAGGTGGATTTGCGATTGGGCTAGATCCAAATGGCCTCATCTATCGCTTACTTAACATTACAGTCACAACGGGAAACCTGGCTTATTAGGAGTCCAACCAAGCATGAATAACCATGATCTGTTCTAAAGAATTCTAGGTTCTTTCAAACCGATGGTGCCTTCCTTCAAAAATGAGGCTGTTCTCTGCTAAATTAAGTCATATGGCAACTCACTTCATCATCATCATCTTTTTAATGACCCCATAATCCCTTGCAGGGTGGAGTCTGGGCAACTGAATGAAGCTAGCAGAGTGTTTTAATGGCCAGATGCTATTCCTGTCGCCAGTGCAGAGTTTTGTTCAGCATTGTGCCCAGAGAGAGAAATATCTGCCTCTACCTAGGATTGAACTCACAGCCTCCACCTCCACCTCTAGGCCTCCGCACTACTTCATATGGCAACTCACTTATTCAGCAGAAAATTAAAATAGCCAATTATCCACATATTTCCTTGAGTTGGGAGTTTTCTAATGCCCTAATGTCACAATCTTAATGAGCGTTCCCTGCTGGTGTTTTAATAATCCTTTATGCGATACTCTCCAAGAAAGGATATCTTGTATTAAGAATAATTCTTTGCAATGTTTCCTAAAAGGTCTTGAAGTCCATTTAGAATGGAGGTGTCCAAACTTGGCAACTTTAAGACTTGTGGACTTCAACTCCCAAAAGTCCCTAGCCAGCATGGCTAGCTGGGGAATTCTGGGAGTTGAAGTCCACTAGTTTTAAATTTACCAAGGTTGGACACCCCTCGTTTACAAGCTTTGTAGTTCTAGGAACCCACTTTGAACTTGGTAAATAAAGGGAAGAATGTGGGACAGGATAATGAGTGTGTGTATTTTTGTTGCTGTTGTTGGGGTGAGTGTGAGTGTTTTAATGTCTGCATCCAGGCATCTAAGCATGGAATTCTCTGCATCTTCAGAGAAGGAGAGATGGTGAGACAAAAGAAGGAGGAGGAAGAAAGAGAGAGGCAAAGAGAAAAAGAGAGGGAGAGAAAGAGAGAGGGGGGGGATATATATTTTTTTTTAAAAAAGGTTGCACCGGATTTCTCAAACAAATATCAACGACAACAAAAATCACACAGCAGTTTCAGAATTTTAGAAAAATGTAAATTGTTCTCTTTTTTTCTCTTGGTTTTTGGTTCTAAAAGTTGAAGAAATGGGAATAACAGCTGAGCAGAAAATGGGATATGGCACAGTAGGAAAACATAAGGTGATGGTTTGTCCAGCTCCTTCCTTCCTTCCTTCCTTCCTTCCTTCCTTCCTTCCTTCCTTCCTTCCTATCCATCTATCCATCCATCCATCTCAGAGGTATCCAGTCTTGGCAACTTTAAGACATGTGAACTTCAATTGAAATCCAGAAGTCTTAAAGTTTCCAGGTTTGGGTCTTAACTTGACCTTGTGGCCCTTAAAATCATCTGTTGGTGGAGACCAGTTCATTTATTTGTTTTCATTGATTGATTTTATGCATATCCTGCCTTTATTATTTTTATAAACTGATTTTTACCTTCCCTCCTGGAGAAATCGATGATTGAAGATGGAAGTCAACAATCTCTCTAAAGACTTTTTTACAGTTGTATCTTTTTAACCCTTCTGGACAGGAAAAAAACAACACAATTTCTCTTTTTACCAGTCCCTTTTGTGTGAACACATACAGTACATGGTCTGTCTGAAGTGAAATTCTGTAAGTAATTTTCCTGTTAGGATTAAATCCAGGGTTATCCACAGGTCATGGTCAAAAAAGTCAAATTGGTAGTGCCTCAAGGGTATGATCCAAGCTTTGATGTTTTTTGTGCATTCCGCACAACCCAAAAATACTCTGGATTGAATCAGAATTTTAAAGCCTGTAAAATGAATTCTTCTACAAACCTCCACACACCACTTAAAGGCGCCTTCAATAGTTTTATCGGAAGCAGCTTCGTTTTGCATAGAATTTAACTCAAATTCTTTTTTTTTTTAAATCAATCATTTCAATGATGCATTTCAAGAAGAGATGGATAAATTCTGCCCTCTTCACTCAGAAATCGGTTTTTCTGCCTCAGTTGTGACTGGAAGGGACGATTTATAGCCAAGTGTCCCTCTGTAAGGGAGATGGCTGATTTCGAAGTAGGATATTTTTAAAATAAATAAATATATATCAACCAAAACTGTGTTAGCCAAACCATGGTTTAATTAAAAAGCAGTTAACCAATTATGGTTTATGTGACGCATATTGCCAGTTTCCAACATTTACTTCCAGCTAAAAAATGCCCATTGGGGAAAATTGATTTTCTTAACGACTGCAGTGTTCATTTAACAACTGCCATTCAAAAAAATACGGCAAAATCGATTTAAAAAATCGAGTCTGGTCATGTGATGCCTCGACTTACAACCTCAACAACTATAATTCCAGGCTCAATTCCGGGCGTAAGTCGAGGACTACCTATATATATTGCATTCTTTTCAATGAGTAGCCCTCCCTCTTCTCATTAATAGAGTCTCTTAGCTGAGGTGGGCGTGGCGGGGGGAAGGTAGGAATTTTAATAAATGTCTAAATCAATAAAATATCCCATGAGCCCTTGCAACAAGAGGGTCCTGGCAAGGCTTCATCCCAGTGGCTATCTCCTTTTCCTATTGGTCAGGGAGGAGGTAGGAAGCTACAGGTGCAGCTTGACACACACTCTCCACAGCCAATCAGTGCCTAAAAATGCTGCCATCCATTGGCTACCATAGAGTTGTGTTGAAGAGAGAGGCTTGAAATCCCTGACATTCTTTCTTATCCGGCTCTTTTTCATGGAGGACCAGATGGGCGAGGAGCCCAACAGAATAGTATTGATGGTGTGAACATTGCAATGCAGGACCGAATCTGTTTGAGATTGAATTTAGACCACACACCCCCGGGTGTTACACAGCTGGGCAAATGGCCTCCTTATCTGTCTTCCTAAAACACGCATATCCCATTCCCATGACTCAGTTAAGGGAACAAAGGCGCCAAACCACTCAATCTCCTACGCACTGGAATTCGGAAAGCTTTTAGAACTGTGTGATGTTTGTTGTTTTGTCTTGCCGGGTCATTTCAATTATCAAAGGGATGGAAAACGGGGTAGAATCGGAGAGGGTAGAAAGGGAAGCAGGAACACTGGCTTTTCATATATATATATATTTTTCCACAATGCATTTGGAATAAATTGCAGCATAGCCGAACCAACTTAAAAAGAAAAAAGAAAAAAAAAAGAAAACACAACATCCGAAACCAATGAATCCCAAATTAAAAAAAAGAGAGAGAGAGAGAGAAAAAAAACCCCAAAGCAAATAAATAAATAAATCGAGAACCAGGTAGGGAAAGCTTGGAAGGATGAGTGGGTGAAAATCCACTGAACAAAAAAAACCAAAAACGTAAAATATATTTTTAAAAAATGGATATAGATATATATCGATATATATACACACGCATACATACGCACAGTTGGAAAAACACCCTCCTCCAAAGGAATTTTTTTAAAAATAATAATAATAAAGCCATCAAAACAAAAATGTAAAATATATTTTTTTAAAAAAAAGAAAAGAAAAGGACCGGCATGCAAAGATCATTGTTAACATTCTTCTAATCATGCATCAGGCCCAAACGTCCGTACAGAGGACAAAAAAGTGCACATACAACGCAGCAACGTTACCAAGGATGCAGAGAGAGGCCCACAATGCAACTCAACTCATCTCCGGCGAGACGCGAGAACGAGCAGATCTCGCCCGCCGTCTTAGATTTGATATTTTTAAATAATGATATCAACAGAGAATTTTTTTTCTTGCTTTCTTTCTCTTTCTCTCTCTCTCTCTTTTCTTAATTTTTTTTCCTTATTTTTTTTTAAAATAGACATATTTTGTTATCGATAAGAGCTTTCTTATTTATTTTATTTATATATATATTTTAAAATCATCGTCATCATCGTAGCCGTTTTTTTTTTTATAAAAAAAAGATAAAGGTTATAGATATAATAGATATATATACTTCTCTCTTTAAGAAATGTAAAAATGTGGGTAAAGAAAGTAAAAAAAGAAAAAAAACCACACCAACCTTCTCGTAGCTCTGAGGGATGTTAAAGGGGTTTGATGCGGAACACAATGACATGAGAAGAGAGAAAAATAGGGAACACAGAGAGAGTAAAAAAAGGCCTTTCAAGGCTGGCAACCGCAAATCGATTTGCTTTTTTCTCTTTCTTTCCGTTTTTAACTTTAAAAAAATAAAAAAAAGCTTTTTTTTTCCTTTAAAAAAAAAAATCTCCAATACGACCCTTTTTCCTTCCGAACCATCAAGGCCACCACCGAGAGGGCCCAGGAACGTTGAAGGCCTCTGGGGAGGGGGTGCCTCATATCAACCCGGACGGGCTCCGGGTTTAATGGAAGCCCCCTCCCGAGAATTCGGAAGCCCCTCTGGCACTGCTGGATTGCCCACCCACCCCCTTCCTCCCCCACCATCGCCCCCTGCAGCTGAAGGAAAGAAAGATTAACAAGGACAGTGTAGCACCCCGGGAGAAACCGGATTCCCACCACCTCCGTCACCGTGGGGGTCCTCACCGTGGGTTTAGAGCTCTTCCGCGGTCCACCAAAATATTTCAGGCAGGGCCAAGTAAGATTCTGACACCCGTTCGAGGCATGTCCACATGGGTTTGGGAGTCACATCCTAGAAACGCAGGTTGCAAACGGACCAACCCAATTTGGCTCGAGTTAGCAAAAAACCCCAAATTTGTCGAACCCTCCAATTCTGAATTTTTAGGGAGGGGGAGGGAGGGAGAATGCAATTTTCCATATCTTTGAATCAGTCCAATCTCGCCGAATTAAAGGGGAAGATGTGTGACGGGAGCCTCGCGTCCATATGGACATGCTTCGAACCCCAATTCCTTTGAATCTTCTTCCCCGCCACAAACTTAACCAAAAAGAAAAAAGAAAGAAAGAAAGAAAAGAAAAAAGGAGGGGTGGAAACCAGACCTCTTTTGCTGTTCAGGGAATCCCCCCCCCAAAGAAAAGGAAATGATAACTGGAGCTCTTATTCCCTTCACACACATGCCCCCACCCGCAAACCCCAAAAGTCATTAAGAGAAACAAGCATGTTACGGGAAGAAACAGTCAAGAAAAAAACATCAAGAAATTTTGAGTGCAGCGACAACGAAGAGGGAAAAACAAGGCGTAGAAGACCCGCTCCTGCCCCCCCATATCTCCCCCCCCAATTCAATCCTTGGGGAGATATCAACCCAAATTAACCTGCAAGGCTTGCAAGTTGGCTAGAGTTCGCTCCATGGAAATCGGACCCCATTTTAAACTGGGACAAAAGTCTCCGCGAAGCCTCTTAAAAGAGGGGTTCAAATAGAATCGGCTCTTGTGTACATTTGCAGACGTGGGACATGCCGGTTTACCCCATCCAGTTAAGTTTGGAGCGGTGAATTTGTTTCATTCACACTTGTTGTAAGCATTCAAACATTTGTAATCTTTGTACGTTGCTTTTTGGTGTGCTGACCGAATAAGCACCACTGCACCAAGTGTGAATTCTGGTAGGATTTTTAAATAGATAAATAAATTTCAGGGTCAAGATTTTCAGGACAGCCTGATATTCCAGCATTATCTCCAGCGGGAATGAAATAATTTCAGGTCTGTACGTAGATGATACTGAAGGAATTGTTTCTGCGTTGCAGAATTCAAATGACCGCCCGCATAAATCCTGGGATTGCCAGCTCATTTTCAAGGCTTGTCACTTTGTCATTTTGCATCTGATGATTTTAAGGTCTTTTAAAATGTTTCTTATGCTGTAAGCTGTCCGGAGTCTCTTTGAAACGAGACGGGTGTCAAATAAATTTAATCATTATCATCATCATCATCTCCGTTTTAATGTGGGGTAGAGTTTGGGCAACTGAATGGAGCTGAGTGTTTACTGGCCGGATGCCCTTCCTGTCACCAATGCGGAGTTATATTTAGCAGATATATTCTCATCCTGCCCAGAGACAGAAATATCTGCCTCTACAATAGGATTGAACTCACAGCCTCCTGATTGTGAGGTGAGAGCTCCACCTCTAGGCCACCGCACCACTCGGCAAATAAATTTAATAAATAAATAAAAATAAGACTAAGAGACTGTAACCAAGGGGGAAAAAAAATCCTGCAGTTCTGCCCCAAAAAAACTACACTTCATCCTTTGCAGTGTGAAGCCAAAGTTCCAAAGAGACAATAAGCAACAGAGACAATATATACCTCATTATTATCATGCCAATAAACAGTAACAAATGCACTTTTTTTTTTTTAATTTGGCATAGATGTGCAAGGAAGGGAAGGGTGTGAAAAATATGGGTGAAAAACCAGTGACATTTTCTGAAAGAACGTCTAAAGGTCACAGCCTCATCAAGCTTCCTGTAACTTCATGGTGGCCAGCCATAAAAAGAATTTTTTTAAATAAACATTCATGAGCCTATCAAATGGCTAATCTGACTTTCATGGGACAAATGGTAGTTTTGGGGGGGGGGGTTTGAGGGGGGAGGGATGAATAGCTATTGAAACTCCTGAAAACATCCCTACTTTCCAACATCCCAAAATTCAAGGAGAGACTTTCAGCCAGAATTTTTAAAAAATACCATATTTTTCAGACTAGAAAAATAGTCTGAACCTGACTATAAGATGCACCTAAATTTAGAAGAGGAAAACAACAAAAAAAACGTTTTTGGCCTCCGTGCGCCCAATTTTCAGCCCTTTTTTTGGCCTGTTTTCGAGGCTTTTTTTGTCCCGTTTTTTGAGCTTTTTTCAGCTCAATTTCGAGGCTTTCTTCGGACCATTTATTCCGGGAAAAAAACGGGCCAAAAAAAGCCTTGAAAACAGGCCAAAAAAAGTCCCCAAAACGGGACGAAAAAAGCCTAGAAAACAGGCTGGAAAAAGCCTTGAAATCGGGCCATAAAAAGCCTAAAAAAACGGACTGAAAAAAGGCCCGAAAAGGGTGAGTGCAGAGGCCATAAAATGGCCGTCAGGTGGGCGGGGCTTTGGCAATATTCGGTCTATAAGACACACAGACATTTTCACCCCCTTTTGGGAGACTAAAAATTGTGTCTTATAGTCCGAAAAATATGGTAGGCCTGTGTGCAGGGGGAAAATTCACTGATTCAGTTCAGATTGATTTGTCAATTCTAAATGTTGGAAATTTGTGGTTAGGCCTATGGGTAGGCTAGACAAAGGCCAAGAATGAACACTGCCTCTCTTCTGAGAATACAGATAGTCCTCTATTTACGACTGTTTGTTTAGTGACTGTCCGAAGCTGCAACGGCATTGAAAAAAGTGACTCACAACTGCCCCTTTATGGCCATCACAACGTCTCCATTGTCATTTGATCAAAATTCAGGCATGTTGGCAACTGGTATGTATTTATGACAATATCAATAAAGGAGAAATTTGTAGCTTGTGCATTGAAATGAGGGGGTTCTTGGTGCTCTCTGAGCTTGGCTGTTTTCTTTCTTTCTTTCTTTCTTTCTTTCTTTCTTTCTTTCTTTCTTTCTTTCTTTCTTTCTTTCTTTCTTTCTTTCTTTCTTTCTTTCTTTCTTTTTTAAATTTATATACTGCCCTTCTCCCTGAGGACTCAGGGCGGTGCACAGCCAGAATTAAAAAACATGGAATACAAATATTAAAAAACAATTAAAATATATATAAATTTGGCCCAAGATTAAAAATACAAACCAATTAAAACATTTAAAATTTTCTTGCAGACATTTCATTACCCAACTAGGTAACATCATCAGTGCTACAACGGTTTGAGAGCAAACTCCAGTCCTTCCTGGCACTGATGATGTTTGGGTAATGAAACATCTGCAAGAAAACAACAAAGCTCAGAGAGCACCAAGGACCCCTCGTTGATGAGAGATGCAGAGTCACATAATCGCCATTCGCAACTTTCCTAGAAGCCGGATTTGCTTCACGACCGTGTGATTCACTTAATGACTGCAGCAAAAAAAAAAGGTCGTTAAAATCGGACACGAATCGCCTCACTTAGTGATGGAAGTTCTGGTCGTCAATCCAGGACTATCTGTATTCCAAATAATCTGCTTACTTTGCATTTTGGTTCTTTCCCTAACTCATTTCTAGTGAATATTTTGAAAATAATGCTTTCTTGGAGGAAAATTGTATTGTTCAGCTGGATATTTTTTTTCCTGGGGCTTAACAAGGCACCTTACAAATGGCAGGTGTTTTTATGCTCACAGTAAATTTTCATCTGAGGCAGCCTCACATTCTGCTACCAATATTTCGTGCACAGAAAAGCGAATGAACAAATTTGCAATTTATTGGGCTGTTGGGATACCAAGCATCCTCTGTGGGAGATACAACTAGCAGAAAAACAGAATTGGAAGGGACCTTGGAGGCCTTCTAGTCCAACCCCCTGCTCAAGCAGGAGATCCTATATCATTCCAGACCAATGGCGGTCCAATCTCTTCTTAAAAACTTCCAGTGTTGGAGCATCCCCAACTTCTAGTGACAAGTCGTTCCACTGGTTAATTCCTCTCACCATCAGGAACATTCTCCTTAGTTTTAGATTGGTTCTCGCTTTGATAATAGAATAGAGCTGGAAGGGACCTTGGAGGTCATCTAGTCCAGCCCCCTGCTCAAGCAGAAGAACCTATACTATTTCAGATAAGCGACTGTCTAGTCTCTTCTTAAAAACCTAAGTTTAACCTGGATAACTCTTGGGAAGACGTAGGAATTAAAAATTCCTTGAATTTTAAACCTTTGAAAGGATAACCCTCATCTTCAAATGCTCCCTACACATTTCACTGAGGGACAGAATTCTTCCCATTTACTGGTAATCCACGACTTATGACCACTCCTTTAGTGAACCGTTCTAAGTTATGACGGTGCTGAAAAATGTGACTTGTAACTGACTCCTTGTACTTAAAACCGTCACAGTCATGATCAAAATCCGGGCACTTGGCAACTGGCAAGTATTTATGTTGGTTGCACATCTCGGAGTGACGTGATGACCATATGTGACATTCCCAGGTGGCTTCCGATAAGCCGAGTCAATGGGGGACGCTGGATTCACTAACAACCCCAGACTGACTTAACAACGGTAGCAAAAAAAGGGTGTAAAATTGAGCATGATTCACTTAATTTCTGCACTTTCTTTGTAATTGAACGTCTGGTCCCAAGTGTAGTCGTAAGTCGAGGATTACCTGCAATTGCTTCCCTTCAAAAATCTGCTTCTGGGGTTAGATTCTAGTCTGTATGGGTCATTCTCGACTTACGGCCACAAGTGAGCCCAACATTTCTGTTGCTAAACAAGACGGTTGTCAAGTGAGTTTGGCCCCATTTTATGACCTCTCTTGCCACAGTTGCTAAGTTAATTACTGTGGTTGTTAAGGGAGTAACACAGCTGTTACTTGCTTAACAACCGTCTTGTTTAGCAATAGAAAATTCTGCTCCCCGCCGTGGGACTGCAACAAAAAAGATAGCAAAATTGGGCAGGGTTGTGTGATGACTCACTTAATGATGGCATGCTTAGCGACAGACATTGTGGTTCTAATTATTGTCATAAGTTGAGGACTACCTGAATGGTATTCCACATTTCCCTTGAACGTGGTCCAATCAACATTATTGGATAGTCCACAACTGCTAATTTTCACAAAGTTGTTGTTCTTCCTCTTGAAAGGATCTCTGGATCATGAACATAGAATAACACAGTTCCAAGGGACCTTAGAGGTCTTCTAGTCCAACCCCCTGCTCGAGCAAGAGACCCTGGCCTATACCATTTCACACAAATGGCGGTCCAGTCTCTTTTGGAAAGCCCCCTGTGATGGAGCATTCACAACTTCTGAAGGCAAGCTGTTAAGCTGATTAATTATCCTCACTCTTAGGAAATTTCTCCTTAGTTCTAGGTTGCTTCTCTCCTTGATTTGTCTCCATCCATTGCTTCTTGTCCTGCCTTCGGGTGCTTTGGAAAATAAATTGACCCCCTCTTCTTTGGGGCAGCCCCTCAAATACTGGAATACTGCTATCGTGTCGCCCGCAATTCTTGTTTTCTTTACACTGGACATACCCAATTCGTGCAACCCTTCTTCATATGTTTCAGCCTCCAGCCCCCTAATTATCTCAGTTGCTCTTCTATGCACTTGTTCCAAAATCTCAATACCATTTTTATATTGTGCTGACCAGAACTGGATGCCGTACTCCAAGTGTGGTCTTATTAAAGCTGTGTAAAGCGGTACTAGAACTTCACATGATCTTGATTCTATCCCTCTGTAAATGTAGCTTAGGACCATGTTGGCTTAGGTAGGCCTGGAGACTAAAACACATGAAGAACAGTTGCAGGATTTGGATATGGCTAGTCTAGAGAAAAGAAGGACTAAGGGGGGACATGTATTCCAGGATTTGAGGGGCTGCCACAAAGAAGAGGGAGTCAATTTATCTTCCAAAGCACCCGAAGGCAGGACAAAAAGCAATGGATGGAAACTAATCAAGGAGAAAAGCAATCTAGAACTAAGGAAAAATTTCCTGACAGTGAAAACAATTAATCAGTGGAACAACTTGCCTCCAGAAGTTGTGGGTGCTCCATTACAGGAGGTTTTTAAGAAGAGGTTGGATAACCATTGGGCTGAAATGGTAGAGGGTTTCCTGCTTGAGAAGGGAGTTGGACCAGAAGACCTCCAAGGTCCCTCCCAACTCTTTTATTCTATTATATTTAATAGAGTCGTTGAAGAGATAACCCGCTGCTCCCAGAACGTCCCCAGCCTACCTCATTAATATCATAAAAATGAGAATAACAAGCACTGTTGTTAGAGACAGGAGTTTCTCATTGTTGGAAGTGTGTTTCGATTTGAAAGTGTGTTCTGCTAAGAGACTGGACAGCTACTTGTCTGGGACAGTACAGGATCTCCTGCTTAAGTAGGGGGCTGGACTAGAAGACCTCCAAGGTCCCTTCCAGCTCCATTCTGATTGACTGTTGGCTCATTTTTAAATGACCGTCCACTAGGACTCCAATTAACTAAACCTTTCTTTCCTTTGAGGCCTTCAGCCCGACTTCTTCCATCTCGTCAAAAGGCCATGCAAGGTTCCCGAAAGACCTTGGTGTGTCTGCGTGCATGCGTGTTAAGGACGGGCAGGGGTCACATTTGCCATTCTTATGAGTCACGGCGCTCCCTACCTCTCACATATAGGTTGGCGGGCGAAGAATAACGCACTCCGGCACTGTTGCTGGCGACGCACTCATATTTACCCTGGTCTGTCTCTTCGCTGCTCTCGATCTGAAGGCCACCTGGCAGGGAAGAGACAACAAGACAAAAAGGAAAGAGGAGATGCCGAGAAATATGTTAATTGTCGACCGAGGGCAGATCGGGCACAAAAGGGAGAAACGGCTTTAATATGCCGAACGCACCAATTATTACCGATAGCATATCCGGAGCTCAGGGTTGAACTGTGGGATCCTTGGTGCTCTCTGAGCTAGATGGGTTTTTTTTTTTTGCAGACATCTCATGATCCAACCAGGTAACATCATCAGTGCTAGAAGGGAGTGGGAGTTGCTCTCTTTTTTATTTATTTATTTATATGCCGCCCTTCTCCGGAGACTCAGGGCGGCTTACAATGTGCTAAGCAATAGCCTTTATTCTTTTGTATATTTATACAAAGTCAGCTTATTGCCCCCACAATCTGGGTCCTCAATTTACCTACCTTAGAAAGGATGGAAGGCTGAGTCAACCTTGAGCCTGGCGAGATTCGAACCTGCAGTAATTGCAGGCATCTGGTCTTAATAACCAGCTTAATAACAGGGTGCCTTAGACCACTGTACTACCAAGGCTCTATTTATATCCTTGCCTTGTCAGTGCTGATGGGAGTGTGGTTTTCCTCGCTGGTAGTTTCTTGATTAGGGTATCATTTCTAGTTTGTTTGTCAGGTGCTAATCCCTGTTTATCCGGGTATTGATTGATGATGGGAAGATGTTTTCGGCTTTTGGTTTCCTTTTTAGTTTTTTGATTTTGAACAACATATAAATAAATATAAAATGTGAGTCCACCTCACATCCTTCTAGCGCTGATGATGTTTTCTAGTTGGGTCATGAAACGTCCACAAGAAAACAGCCAAGCATGGAGAACACCAATGCAATTTATTCCTGTGCTTAACTCTTTCCTGCAATCCAATATACTTCCCTCTTCAGCCTTAAACAGCCACAACCGCAAGACGGTTATTCTGTGGTTATTCCAGCTGCCAGGTTGGGTTTGGTCACGTCCCAAAGCAACAAGAAGGAAAAAAACAACCCATGAACCAAACAGCTTTTGGGATGCTATACGGCTTTGGTTAAGAACGTAGCATTTTTCCCACTGTCAGTAAAATCAGTGTATTGCAATGTTCCATCTCCAAGGAAAGTTCTTGCAAACCAAAGCCGTGTTTTTAATCTGTGCAACTTTAAGATGTGTGGACTTCAACTCCCAGAATACCCCAGTCAGCATAGAATTCTGGGAGTTGAAGTCCACAAATCTTAAAGGGGCCCAGGTTGAAAAACAATGATGCGGACAAATACTACCTTTATTATAAAGTTATAGTAACAGAATCTGAATGTGCTTCCACCTCTCTATCTTTGCTGACCTAGGGTGGGCCTCGCCTGAGACATTTGCATATGTTACAGCCCTACCCTAGACTTGGGCTTCCCTTTATCTTCCTCCTATCCCTCAAGGCCATTTCATCTGTCCTCTGGAGTTATGGAAAATCGACCACCATATCATGAACCCTTCGAAGTTCCTGGTCCTCAGGATCTCACGACTCAAGGTTGACTTCCCCTATGCACAGAGGCTCAAGGTTGACTGTCTCTATGAATGGAGGCAGAGTTATGGAAGTTCCGCCACCAAACCATGAACCCTTCCTCGTCCTCAGCATCTCACAATCCAAGGTTGACTGCCCCTGTGCATGGAGGCTCTTAATAAAACTATCTTGGAAATAGCTCTGATCAGTGGTGGGATTCAGATAATTTAACAACCGGTTCTCTGCCCTAATGACCGGCTGGGTGGGCGTGGCCATGGGGTGTGACAGGCAGCATTTGGCCTCCTGCACCCCCAGCGCCCCATTTTGGGTCTAGTAGGTCTCCCTGCACTTACCTGGGAGTCAAAATGGGGCGCGGGGGGGACTGCTGGAAGGGGCGGGGTGAGGCCAGCCAGCAATTTAACTACCGATGCACCTGAACTGTCCCGAACCGGCTGAATCCCACCCTAATGGATCACAGCAACATTGCAAATTCTTCCTATCTGGAAAGAAGCAGCAGAAATAACTTTTTAATTTTTTTTCTGCTGGTCTTCAAGATTTGGTCTTTGGACCATCCGAATTAGGGTAGGGTTAATTTTCTGCTATTTAGCAAGGTAGCTAAAAATGAATCCTCCATCTTCAGAGAGGATTCCAAAGGTATCAGGAAAAATTGGCTTCTGCATTTTATTTTTAAACTTGTTTTGTTCTGATTCTGTACATCTCTTATATTTCCAGCATTGATTTCTCCTTCTGGGTTTTGTTTTTTTTTTCACACCAAAAAATACCACTGCGATTTCATTAAAAAAATAAAATAAAAATCCCACTTCTTGTGTCCTTCACTGCGGAGCTGTGTCAAATTAACACTTGTCATCTCGGTGGAAAGTGGAAAAGAGTTATTCTTAGATACCCACACCAAAAAAAACAAAAACAAAACAACAAAAAACAGACATGTCTACACCCATCCAAGCATCAGAGAAACCAGCTTTTTAAACCTGCAGGACCATAAATTGCAAATAAGACAAGCATTTAAGAAGTCTTCCACCCCCTTGTCAGAGGTGACTCAGTCCATCCAGCCAGGAGAAAAGAGAACGTTCCAGAAGGAACCATATATATTTTCCTCTGTGTGTCTGTGTGTCTGTGAATATGTATGTGTGTGTATATATGTATATGTTTGTGTGTGTGAGTGTATGTATATACACATATACACACACTCACACATATATACAGTAGTGGCCAAAATTGTGGAAACGTTTTTTTCTAAAACTAAAATCTAAAACTAGCTAATAACACCACTTTTTTTTTTTGAGCAGTAACCATAAAATTATATATCAACGGAAAGATAATTTAATCAAGAATGTAACGCAATCATTTTTATGAAGGATTTGCTATTAGAATAGCAGTTACAGTAGAAAGAAGAAAACTGAAACACATAGAAAAAAAATGAGCTATACAAAAATTATCACCATAGAAAAAACGAGAGATACAAAAATTATCACCAGTTAATACTTAGTTAGGTAACCTTTAGTATGAATTACGGCCTTACAACGTCTTCCCATGGAGTGAACCAAATCTTTTAGTCTGCAACTGTTATAATGTGAAACCAAGATTGAATGATGGCTTCTATTAACTGGGTTTTATTGCTGGGTCGCTTCTGACTAACAAGTTTCTTTAGTCGGCTCCATAGATTTCCAATTGGGTTAAGAAGGTCTGGACTATTCCCAGGCCATTCCAGCAGTGAAATAGGATTATCATGAAACTCCCAAAAACAAAAGTGGTGTTATTAGCCATCAAACCTCAAAAATACACTTTTCCCAAAAGGTTTCCACAAATTTGGCCACTATTGTATACATATATACATACACAAACACAGAGGAGATATATATAAATATATATTTCTATTTCTTATAGATATTTTTATATATAGGGTGATATTATACGTGTCCTGGGAAATAATTCAGAATTCAGAGGGCAGGAGGGCAATAAAAAGGGAAGGAACAGAAGACAGAGGAGATGCACAGAAGGCACGAAAAGACATTTTCCAACAGTGACAAGGTAACACAATTCTGGATTGGGAAAAGAAACAACAACAACAGGTCACGCAACTACATGGAACAATAACTGGTTATAATTGAGAGGAAACAGGGGTTTTTTTGGTTTTTTTTTTTTTTAAGGAAAGGGGTAATTGTGCTCTCCAGCACAAAGCAAGGGGATCTTACCTCGGATTGGAGTACCTTCTGTAAGAAAAAGAAACACAAAACAAACAAACAAAAAAAAAAGAACAACAAACACAGAAGTGAAAAGCCAAGTGGGGGAACAAACGGGAATTTTTTTTTCTTTTTCTTTCAGGACTAGCCAGTGGGAGGAAGGAAGGCACCCAGGAGAAAAATGGGCGAGTGAGTTTCTGAGGCTGCATCTCCGAGGCATGGTTTAGGGTGGGGTGGGGGGACACTTAGAGGTAGTCCTCAATTTACGACCGTCCGTTCAGTGACCGTTCGAAGTTACCACGGCCCTGAAAAAAAGGCGACTTGCAACCTGGTCCTCGCACTTACGACCGTCGCTGCATCTCTACGGTGACCCGATCAACATTTGGGTGCCTGGCAAACTGGCGTGTAGTTATGACGGTTGTCGCATCCTGGGGTCATGTGATTCGCCATTTGCGACCGTCCTAGCCAGATTCCCATGAGCAATGTCAAGGGGGGGGGGAAACTGGATTCACTTAACGACCCATGGCAAGAAAGGTCATAAAAATCAGATGCCGGTCCCTTAATAACCCGCCTTGCTGAACGACGGAAATTCTGCTCTCCGTTGTGGCCATACGTCAAGGACTACCTGCAATTCAGTTTTTGGTACTATGTCCACTTTGGTTAAGGGGGAATGAAGAAGTGGGGGGCGAGAGGGGCTACTATCATTGGAGTAAAATCTCCGAGTTTTAGAGAACAAAAATTAATAAGTTTGCCTCTTCCTTAGCTTGTTCCTTACTTACCCTGGCTGTTGCAAAAATATAATAATAATTCAGATAAGATTTAAGATCAAGCCCTATTTCAATCCAGATCTTGACTCAGACTCATGAGGACTAGGAACTTAAGTGGATCCGCTTTGCAAAAAAAATAAAAAATAAAAATAGCCTTCGCTTCTGTGAGTGCGCAGGGGAAAAATTAGGAGATTTTGAGGACCAGAAGGAGAATATAATTTCCTTTTTTTTTTTTTTTTTTGGTTACCCAGGAAACTTGCAGAAAAAACTTTGGCAATTAGCAGAATCCAGAAGTTGGTTTGTCCTCGGTGTTACTAAGAGAACCACATTGGGGGTGGGGGTGGGGAGAATCTGACTTATTTTAAAAAGCTGAGACTGAGTAGCATTGCCTAGCTTGTAAAATGCCATAAAGCGGTTTCTTGGCGAAGGGAGGCCCTCTGCACATGACCAGAAGCTCTTCTTTCCCCACTGCCCTCCTAGCGTGGCCCAGAGTGAAATTATGCCTGGTTTAGCCTTCCACTCACTCTGTAGGCAATAAATTTTGTTAGCCTGGGAAACATCACCCTTGTCCTTTCTCCCACTGGCTTTCCAAGGTTTATTTCTCAGTCAAGAAGTATATTTTGTAAAATTCTCAAAAAGGGGTTTTTTTTCTTTTTTTTTTTTACCCCAATCCTGAAAACAAAGCAAAGGATTTCACGGATTATTTTTCTGGATCCAGGTTCCCTGGGCATCACAGAGACTGTCTAATTTTTGATGGCCCATGCAAATATTTTTAAATGTCCCCACAGTGACTTGCCAAAACTTACGAATAATATCTGCAGGACAAGCAAGAATAATACCAATTCCACCCTCCCACAAAGCTTGCAGATTCACGAACTATTCATTTTTTTGCTTTTTCATTTCCTCCCTCAGTTTCTTTTTCTTTCTTTCTCCCTCCTTCCATGTTATCCCAAATGCACCATTTTCAGGATCTGGGATAAAAACGATGTGATTATTATTTCTGATTAGAGTGGGAAAGGGGGTTAGGTGGTTAAAGCTGGTTAAGGATCTAGTTAGATTTAGTTACTAATTAAGGAAGAGGTTAAACACATTATCTAAAGGAAGAGTTAGCATCTAGTTAAAACTACTGGTTAAGGTTAATCAAAGCAGAGCTTGTTAGCTTGTGGGAGGAAGGAGAGTAGGCAAGGAGGAGGAGAGGGAATAATGTTAATTTGGACTAGCTACTGTGAAGGAGCAGCTGGGGGGTTTTAAAGACAAAGGAAACAAGAGAGGGAGAAAGTAGGTTTATTGGGAGAAACAGGATACCCTCAAACAGAGAGAGGAAGGAAGGAAGGAAGGAAGGAAGGAAGGAAGGAAGGAAGGAAGGAAGGAAGGAAGGAAGGAAGGAGGAAGGGGGAAGGAAGGAGAGGGAGGGTGGGAGGGAAGGAGGGAGGGAGGGAAAGAAGGAAAGGAATGAGGGAGGCAGGGAGGGAGGAAGTGGAAGGAAGGAGGGAGCGCAGACGGAAGGAAGGAAAGGAAAAGGAAGGAAAAGGAAGGAAAAGGAGGAAAGGAAGGAAGAAAAAAGGGAAATAAAGGAAGAAAGGAAAGAAGGAAGGAAAGGAGAGGGAGGATGGGAGGGAAAGAGGGGAAGAAGGAAAAAAGGAAAGGAAAGAGGGGGCAGGGAGGGAGGGAAGGAAGGAGGGAGGGCGGGACAAAGGAAGAAAGGAAACTAAGAGGGAGTAAGGAAGGAAAGGAAAGGAGGGAGGAAGGAAAGAAAGAAAGAAAGAAAGAAAGAAAGAAAGAAAGAAAGAGAGAGAGAAAGGGAGGGAGGGAGGGAGGGAGGAAGGAAGGAAGGAAGGAAGGAAGGAAGGAAGGAAGGAAGAAAGAAAGAAAGAAAGAAAAAGAAAGAAAGAAAGAAAGAAAGAAAGAAAGAAAGAAAGAAAGAAACCCAGAGTGGAAAAAATATCTGCCATCTGTGACTCAGATCTGGAATGGTTTAGCAAAAACAATAAGAGGTTGACCAGAATGAGGAATGGATGCGAGCTCTTCCGAGACAAGCTGCCTTTTGCAATTGACGGATGGGGATTTTGTCAATGCCAGTGGTGTTCCAGAGATGCTCCAGATGTTTTGGGATTGCACCCAAGGCGCCTATCACTCTCGGGACTGTCTTTGCTTTGTTAATATATTTATTAAGCTACCTTGACGAGAGCAACCAAGAGGGGATGGGATGAGACCAGGAGAAAAAGGGCACAGATGGCAGATTTTTTCTTTTCCTGTTGGGAGTTTCACATCGAAAGAGCTCAAAGAAGGTTCGGGTTTTTTTTTTTTCCCCCAAAGTGGGGTGAGAAAAAAGCCGGTAGAAAACCCTGATTATTTCCTCAAATGCTGGGCCGAAAATGTCCAGTGCACACTTCTGAAGCAAGGGATAAAAGGCAGGGCTGAAACAGACCGGATCGTGGCCCAGATCAAAAATAAAAGTGACTTTTAATTCCCTTTTCCTTTAACGACAGCAAGTTTTCCCTCCCAAGCAGCAGGCTGCAGGAAGATCAGAGCGGAAAAAAAAAAACATCTGTAAAATAAATAAAAATCTAATTTCCTACAAATCGAGGTTGAGATAGCATCCTGGGCAAAATCCATATTTTCATTGATGGGTTAGGAGGGAGTGTGTGTTGTTGCTGTGTTCCCAGGATCTGTATTGCAATTTCCCCTGCGTTTAATCAATAGCAGAGACATTACCTGGTGGTCTCCCATCCCGAGACGAGACCGGTCTCTCTCTCTGCTTGGTTTGTGAGGCAAAGCCCTCGAGGGCGTCAACAAGAATGTCTCCTCTGGCTCAAACTCAACTCATAATGGCATCCGGGGTAGTTTCTACCATCAGCCCTGCGAGGTAGGACCGGGCAGGAGGCATGGATCGCAGGAATGTCGCTTTATTAAAGTGGAGGTACGATGGCAGGATCTTAAGTTATCTAAGTTTTTCTCTGTCCTTATGCTAAAGTAAATCAAGGCTCTGTTATCTTGAGTTTCTTTCTCAGCCTTCCTTCTATCTGGAAGTGGGTACTAGGTAGTCCTGGACTTACAACCACTCCTTCAAAGTTATGGTGGCACTGAAGAAAGTGACTTACGTCTGGTCCTCGCACTTGTAACCGTCGCAGAATTCCCATGGTCATGTGATCAAAATCAGGCAGGGGGAATCTGGCATGGATTTATGACGGTTGTAACATCCCAGAGACCTGCGATCACCATGTGCAACCGTCCTAGCTGGCAAAGTCAAGCCAGATTCATTTAACAACCTCATGATTCACTTAGCAACTGCAGTGATGTGTACAACGACCGTGGCCAAAAGAGGCGTTAAAATCGGGTGCGACTCCACCTTAATTTGCTCAGCCATGGAAAGTTGCGGTCGTAAATCGAGGACTACAGGCAGCCCTTGGCTTAACCACCACAATCGAGCCCAAAATTTATGCTGGTACGCGAGGCGGATATTAGGTGCGTTTTGCCCCATTTTACGACCTCCTTTCCCACAGTGGAGTCACTGCGGTTGATAAGTTAGTCATGCGGTTGTTAAGTGAATCCAACTTCCTCCGCTGACTTTGCTTGTCAGAAGGTTGCAAAAGGGGATCACGTGACCCCTCCCCCGGGGACCCTGCGACCGTCACAAATGTGAACTAGTTGCCAAGCGTCCAAATTCTGATCATGGGGCCACAGGGATGCCTCAAAGGTCGTAACTGTGAAAAACAGTCATAAGTCACTTTTGTCAGTGCCGCTGTAACTTTGAATGGTCACTAAATGAACTGTTGTAAATCGAGGACTATCTGTATCTTCCCCAAGTTCTCCCTGAATGGGTTTTTTTCCTCCCTTCCTGTAGAGTTTTAGCATCTCTAAAATCCTTTACAGCATTTATGGGCAGGCGATTTCTTCTGGATTTTTCTCCCCCAATTTCCTTATCTTGGCTGGGCGCCCTTCCAGATAATAACCAAGCCTGACCCTGCTTAGCTTCCAAACCCAGATAAAGATCTTCCAGGTGCTGCCAACCTTCCCATTACTTTGCATTCCTCTCCTACCCCTAGGCTGTGTTTGCAAGAGATGCTGGGACTCGAATCCTATCTACAAAGCCAGCATCTAAATCCCCATCACTTCGGGCAGCAATGAGAGGAGGAAAGGGAGAGGGAGGTTTAAGGCCCTCTGCTTATGCTCAGAGACACAGTCCTCCCTGCTTGGGACTAAAGGCTACCCTGAAATTACAGATTGAGGAGCTGAACACCCACACACACCCAATCCCATGAAGCTCTCGATGGGGAGGAAAAAATGCGGAAGAGATCCTTAAAGTACATCTGTGAGCTGAGCGGAGGCTGCGTCTCCATGGCAACCAAGGGAAGACGGTCCATAGCATCTGCTGATGGAATTCCCTCCAGGGAAACGGGAGTTGGATCGCTTTTCCTGTGGGTTCCTCTCCAAGTCATCTCCCTGGGGTACCTCCTGCAGAAGCACTGGCTCCCAAGTAGAGCAGTTGCTCCCCAAAAAAACGGTGCACTAAAAACATTAGAATATTTTATGGAGTTTTATTGAAATGCAGGCATCCTAGTGCCGAAAACATGCAATGTTCTATTGTGGGGTTACTTCAATAAGTCGCTGGTCCTTAAATGAAGGAAAGGCTCCCAGGGATTGAAAATCCCTAAGGCAGGAAAACAAGGGGGAGGGGGAGAAAAAAAACGGAATTCCTCTCCTCCCCCTCCGTTGAAATTTTGCAAAGTATTTTCCTGACCATCATTTATGCTTCTGCTTTGTCCTCTCATTGCTCGTGAAGGATTAAGTAGGGGACGAGCAAAATATGACCCCACTAGCTGAATACCTGTGCTCTGCTATGAAACTATGATTGGGCTTCTTCTCTCCGCTTCTCTCCCTCAGGCTGGCCCCACAGAAGCCTCTCCTCTCCCCTTTTCTCCCTCAGGCTGGACCCAGAAGCCTCTCCTCTCCCCTTCTCTCCCTCAGGCTGGCCCCATCAATTCTCTCCTCTCCCCTTCTCTCCCTCAGGCTGGCCCCATCGATTCTCTCCTCTCCTCTCCTCTCCTCTCCCCTTCTCTCCCTCAGGCTGGCCCCATTGATTCTCTCCTCTCCCCTTCTCTCCCTCAGGCTGGTGCCACAGAAGTCTCTCCTCTCCCCTTCTCTCCCTCAGACTGGCCCCATAGATCCTCTCCTCTCCTCTCCTCTCCTCTCCTCTCCTCTCCTCTCCTCTCCTCTCCTCTCCTCTCCTCTTCTCTCCCTCAGGCTGGCCCCATAGAAGCCTCTCCTCTCCCCTTCTCTCCCTCAGGCTGGCCCCATCAATTCTCTCCTCTCCCCTTCTCTCCCTCAGGCTGGCCCCATAGATCCGATCCTCTCCTCTCCTCTCCTCTCCTCTCCTCTCCTCTCCTCTCCCCTTCTCTCCCTCAGGCTGGCCCCATAGAAGCCTCTCCTCTCCCCTTCTCTCCCTCAGGCTGGCCCCATCGATTCTCTCCTCTCCCCTTCTCTCCCTCAGGCTGGCCCCACAGAAGCCTCTCCTCTTCCCTTCTCTCCCTCAGGCTGGCCCCACAGAAGCCTCTCCTCTCCCCTTCTCTCCCTCAGGCTGGCCCCACAGAAGCCTCTCCTCTCCCCTTCTCTCCCTCAGGCTGGCCCCACAGAAGCCTCTCCTCTCCCCTTCTCTCCCTCAGGCTGGCCCCACAGAAGCCTCTCCTCTCCCCTTCTCTCCCTCAGGCTGGCCCCACAGAAGCCTCCCCTATGCCATCCCATTCTCTCCAGAGTTCTTTTCAAGTTGGGAGGGGGAGTACATCTAACTAATTAGCATCAGAGTGTGTTATAATAATATAGGAAATATTAATGCTCTGATGGTCATTTCGAAAAATCCTTTCTTAGTGAGCACCTAGAAGCCAAGAGGAAGATACGTGGCAATTTTCAAGTCTGTAGGCTTTACGGTTCCGGAGATTTCGTGATTAATGCGTGAGTGGTTTTTGCTTTTATATATATAGATTTGAAATGTCCCATTTTGCATGATGCCTCCAAAAAATGAGAAAAACATGAGAAATATTTTGCAGTGCCTTCAAGGCTCGGTTAAGAAAAATATGAAAATTTAAAACATGGGAAAAACTTGATCCCGGCAAGCCCTTTTCACACCCCCTTTCCTGCAAACCAAAAACTATATTTTCCAAAAATGAAATCTTTAACATGTTTCTCTTTGATGTGAAACTCCAAACCTCGATTCCGTTTGCGGAGGCAAAGTAGAAAGAAGATAAAGAGAGGTGATTTTAGGGACCAAGCTGTGGATTTATTTGGGGAATTCCAGGTCAAAGGCTCTGCATTTTGTATTTATTTTTCCACCCCCACCCCCCAAACGGCAGGATTCTAGCCAATGCCAGAAAGTTTGCGGAAATGCAGATAGAAGTTCCAAGCTTCGGTTCAGTGAAAAGGGCGATAAAATTCAGGAGACTGGGGTTTTTTTTTTGTTTTTTGTTTTTTTTTGCAGCCTGCAATACCCCATTTCTGAGTTAGTTCAACCGGGCAAGATAACCCTACGGAAAATAAGGCGTTAGTAACGGGAAAGGCATGCCTTTAAAAGGAAAAAAAAAAAAAAAAAGCTATTGAGACAGAATTAGTTTAAGAGGTGGGAAGATACAGGACAGGGAAGATCTGGGCAGCAGCCGTTTTAGAGTTGTTAATTTTTTTTTACTTCTAAAAGAAGGATCGATCGATTTAAACAGAAACCTCACTTACCAAAGGTATCTGAAGGTAACAAAACGAAAAAGGAAACAGAAAAAACAAAATACAAAGGAGACGGTTGTTATAAGCCAGTTACTTGAAAAGGAATCAACACAACAACAACAAAAAATACATAAAATACATACCACAGAATATACATAGAAACACAGATTGTATAACAACAATTTAGACCAGGGATCTCCAACCTTGGCAACTTTAAGCCTGGTGGATTTCAACTCTCAGAATTCTCAGCAAAGCTGGCTGGGGAATTCTGGGAGTTGAAGTCCGTCAGGCTTAAAGTTGCCAAGGTTGGAGATCTCTGGTTTAGACCACCATGCCCAACGTGGTTAGGGGGAAAAGAGTTTTCATGGCACATTTTTACACTTTGGAAAAAAAAATCAGAATTCGAAACCAGACCTTCCTACGGGGTACCCTGAACAGTTGCTCTGAGTTCGAAACAGGCTGTTCCAACCACTGGGGCTGAATTTGAACTCCCGACCCTGCCAGCAAGGCTGAAGTGAGCCATTCGAGGCTCGAGATTTATTTCAAACGGGTTGCCTTTAAAGTCAAAGCAAATTCAAAATGGTATGACGCCCTCTTTTCCTTCCGTAGTGTGTGTGTGTGTGGGGGGGGAACCCTCCCTTCTTAGAAGAATGAAATATTTTGGGGAAAATAATAAGAGGCGGAATATTATATTTCCCTAAAAGAAAAAGAAAATGGAGAAACATGTTTTTAGAGGCAGAAAGCAGACTTAGTCTTTCTTAATAGCCCCAGCAGATATTTTGGGCCCATTAAGGAAGATTTTGGGCCAGCCTGTTCACAAAATAAAAGAACTTCACTTCCAAGGATGGGATTAAAATTTATATCCTCTGCCCAAATTCTAAGAACAGGACATGAGCCTTTAGGACAGGGGTGTCAAACTAAGGCCTGGGGGGCCGGATCCGGGGTGCCTAGATCTGGCCTGTGGGGCTGCCCTGAAAACAGCGAAGGAAGGAAGGAAGGAAGGAAGGAAGGAAGGAAGGAAGGAAGGAAGGAAGGAAGGAAGATTATAATGAGAGTGAGGGAGGGTCTCAGGGAAGTTGTGCCTTAGCACTTGGCCACCACAGGTGCCCCCGACACGAGCCCCTTCATTGTCACACCCACCATGGCCATGCCCACCCCCAGCCCTCCGAAGTCAAACACAACCCTGATGTGGCCCTCAATGAAATCAAGTTTGACACCCCTGCTTTAGGACATAATAGGATTAACCCACCACCCTTTAGCAACAGACACAAGCCCCTTCATTGCACAACGCCACCCCATCCAGAACAGTTCAAACTTCAAAGTCACAGGAACCTCTCAAGATCCATCCACTCGTTCAACCATTTCTTCAGCCGACCCAGAACTGCACGCTGTCTTTGTGGTTCTGTTCAATAAACCAACTTTCCAAATCAGCCTCCATGTTGTTTCCAGGGTCTTTCTCCCAGCTTGGAACTGAACCAGATGGATTCCAACACTTAAGGGTTGCCAGGTGTCCACTATTTGAGCGGACAGTCCACTTTTTTCACATTATGTTCACTATTCTTTTTTCCACAAAATAGTGGACATTTTTTTTATTCAAAAGCTTTATGACGAAATGGTACGTAATCTAAAGCTGTACAGTCTAAGAGAATAAGGATAGGAGAATCGCGTCTTGTCTTTTTTTTTCATAAGTTAGAATGAGACCAAGATCGAATATCCATGGAACTCGTATTCTCCGAAAAAAATTAATGATGAGATTAAAATAAAAATATATTATAAAATTATGTACAGTTCATATTTTTTAAATGTATTGTAGCTCGTGTCGACTGACCTAAAATGGCGTCAAGTGATGAGAGTGACAGCGGTGAGATTTCGAATTCTTTAAAACGAAAGAGAGGAGTGTGCAAATACACCAAAGACTGGGAAGCTACTTTTGCATGGATTACCAACAACGAAACCGACAGAACAAATACGACGGCCTACTGTAAATTGTTTGTAGGAAAATATATAATTTAATTGTATTTTTTTTAATATTTTTTTACTACTTAACACACACACACACACACCCCACTTGTCCACTATTTTCTGGAAGCAGACCTGGCAACCCTACTTGTAAGACGCGTGGATTTCAACTTCCAGAATTCCCCAGCCGACAAAGGCTAGCTGGGGAATTCTGGGAGTCGAAGTCCATGCGTCTTAAAAGTCGATAAGGTTGGGAAACCGTGCTGTAGGAGAAAAACCATAGAGACTAGGGTACTCATGGAGAGACACAACAGGAAGCATCCTCTAAAAATGAATATTTAGGCTTCACTTGTTATGGAAACATACATTTTCCCCACTCTTTCCCCTACATGCTAATGGTTTCCCCACGGCGCAATTTGCAAAAGGTGACTTGATGAGATGCAAAATATTCTCTAATAGCTTCCTGTCTCTTGTTCTCTTCTTCCTTATGGAGAATAAAAATCTTGAAAGCGACCGATCAAACAGCAGGGAGAAATCACTGCGTTCAGAAACGCAAACAGTCACAGAACCACATTGCTTTTTTAAAGGCGTCTAGGAAAAGCTCTCGAAATACAGGTCGTCCTCGGTTTACGGCTGTTCGTTTAGTGACCGTTGGAAGTTACAAAGGCGCTGAAAAAAAAGGGACTTATGATCTTTTTTACGACCCTTGCAGCATCCCTGTGGTCACCTGATCAAAATTCAGATGTTTGACAACTGACTCATATTTATGACGGGGGACATATGATCCCCTTTTGTGACTTCCGACAAGCAAAGCCAACGAGGAAGCCAGATTCACTTAACAATCGTGTTACTAATTTAACAACTACAGTGATTCGTTTAAGAACCGTGGCACGAAATGTTGTAAAATGGGGCAAAACTCACTTAACAATTGTCTCACTTAGCAACAGAAATGTTGGGCTCCATTATGGTCATAAAACGAGGATTACCTGTACTTAAGTTGCATTATACATTATATACATACATACATACATACATACATACATACATACATACATATAATTTAGAGCTATTATAATAGTACTAAATTTTTTTAAAAAGTAAGTAAGTAATAAAGAGGACCCATTTTCAATTTCCCAATGCAAAGTTTGGTCTCTGGCAGCTCACTCATGCCCTCGTCACTTCCCGCCTGGACTATTGTAATGCTCTCTACATGGGGCTCCCCTTGAGGAGCACCCGGAGGCTCCAACTGGCGCAGAGTGCGGCCGCGAGGGTGGTTATGGGAGCGACATGGCGCTCCCAGGTAACACCTCTCCTGCGCGAGCTGCACTGGCTCCCGGGTGCGCTTCAAGGTTTTGGTTACCACCTTTAGAGCGCTCCATGGCTTAGGACCTGGTTACTTACGGGACCGCCTGCTACCACCAATAGCCTCCCACCGACCGGTACGCTCTCATAGAAAGGGGCTCCTCCGGGTGCCGTCAGCCAAACAGTGTCGACTGGTGGCCCCTAGGGGGAGGGCCTTCTCTCTGGGGGCACCTACTATCTGGAACGAGCTCCCCCCTGAGATACGGAGGATCCCGGACTTACGCACCTTCCGCCACGCCCTCAAGACCTTTTTATTCCATCAAGCGGGCCTGGCCTAATCTTCATTTTCTCCCCTTTTCCTTTTAAAATGTAAATTTTAATTTGTTTTTAAATTATTGGGGTGTTTTAATTCTGTCTGGGGCCAAACTATTTAATTCGGTTTTATTCAGCTTTTAAATTTTGTATATATGTATTTTACTTTGTGGCTGTTTACCGCCCTGAGTCCTTCGGGAGTAGGGCGGTATATAAATCCAATAAACTAAACTAAACTAAACTAATTCACCCTTAGAACATAGAATCCTAGGAATGGAAGGGACCTCAGAGTTCTTCTAGTCCAACCCCTGGTCAAGGCAGGAGACCTTATTCCAGGGGTGTCGAACTCACGTCATCACGGCGGCGTAACGTGACATATCGGGACTTCCCCCCCCTCGCTAAACCAGGCGTGGACGTGGCCAGCGTGTAATGCATCTGGCCCACAGGCTGGAAGTTTGACAGCCCTGCCTTATACCATCCCAGTCAAAGGGCCTGGTGGCTCAGCAGACTGATAGCATTGTGATTAACACCAGCTGTCTGCAATTACTGTAAGTTCGAATCTCACCAGGCTCAAGGTTGACTCAGCCTTCCATCCTTTCTAAGGTAGGTAAATTGAGGACCCAGACTGTGGGGGCAATAAGCTGACTTTGTATAAACATACAAAAGTATGAAGGCTGTTGCTTAACGCACTGTAAACTGCCCTGAGTCTCCGGAGAAGGGCGGCATATAAATCAAATTAAAAAAAAAAGTTTTCCAATCTATTCTTGCAGGTTTCCAGCAATGGAGCACCACAACTCTGGGAGGCAAGCTATTCCACCAATTAATTGTTCTCACTGTTGGAAAAAATAGATCCACTTATTCTCCAAAGCACAAGATGACAGGACAAGAAGCAATGGATGGAAATTAACCAAGGAGTGAAGCAACCTGGAATTAAGGAGAAACTTCTTAACAGTGAAGGCAATTAACCGGTGGAACAGCTTGCTTCCAGAAGTTGCGGGTGCTTCATCATTGGAAGTTTTTAAGAAGAGACTGGACAGTCACTTGTCTGAAATGGTATAGGGTTGTGATGGCGAACCTATGGCACGTGAGCCGTCGCCCCAGTTCAGCTCCACTGTGCATGTGTGCACACCTCCTGCCGGCCAACTGTCTTTGGGTCTCTGTTGCACATGCACTGGGAGCGGGGCACATGCAGGGGCCCCTGCGCACATTGCATTCTGAGGGTTCGGGCACGCGTACACGCTTTGGGCACTCGGTCCAGAAAAAGTTAGCCATCACTGGTATAGGGTCTCCTGCTTGAGCAGGGGGCTGGACTAGATGACCTCCAAGGTCCCTTCCAGCTCTATTCTATTCTATAATCAAAGCGAGAACCAACCTAGAACTAAGGAGAAATTTCCTGACGGTGAGAAGAATTAACCAGTGGAACGACTTGCCACTAGAAGTTGGGGATACTCCAACATTGGAAGTTTTTAAGAAGAGATTGGAGCGCCATTGGTCTGGAATGATATAGGACAGTGATGGCTAACCCTTTTGCCATCGCGTGCTAAAAGCGGGGGGAGTGCGGGGTGGTCACACATGTGCGTGCCCACACCCATAATTCTATGTGCCCTGCCCCCCGCGCATGTGCACGCAACCCCCGCGTGCTCCTCCCGCTTTTGGCATCTGATGGCACGGTGGACCCAGTAGGCCCGTTTTTTTGCCCTCCCCAGGCTCCAGAGGCTTTCCAGGAGCCTGGGGAGAGCAAAAACAGCCTTCCCCATCCTCCCAGAGGCCCTCTGGAGGCCGGAAACAGCCCGTTTGCCAACTTCTGGTGGGCCCAGAAGGCCTGAAAATCAGCTAACCAGCGCATGCATGCGTGCTGGAGCTGAGCTAGGGCAACGCTTGTGTGCCCACCAATATGGCTCTGCCTGCCATCTGTGGCATGCGTGCCATAGGTTCGCCATCACGGATATAGGATCTCCTGCTTGATTAGGGGGTTGGACTAGAAGACCTCCAAGGTCCCTTCCAACTCTGTTATTCTCCCAGGGGGAGAGCCTTCTCTGTGGGGGCACCTACCATCTGGAAGGCGCTCCCCCCGGAGATTCGGAGGATCCCAGATCTGCGCACGTTTCGTCGTGCTCTCAAAACATTTTTATTTCAGCAGGCTGGCCTGGCCTAACTCTCCCTTTTAAATTTTTAAATCGTTTAATCTGTTTTACAAATTGGGTGTTTTAAATTTGTTTTCGGCCAAAATATTTAATAAATTTAATGGACTTTTAATGTTTGTATTATCTGTATTTTATCTTGGCTGTTCACCACCCTGAGTCCCTCGGGAGTAGGGCGGTATAGAAATTTGATAAATAAATAAATAAATAAATAAATAAATTCTGCTAGTTGTATCTCCCACAGGGTCTCCTGCTTGAGTAGGGGGTTGGACTAGAAGACCTCCAAGTCCCCTTCCAGCTTTATTCTGATTCTGATCCTTCTGGTTTAGGATTGTCAGTTGGAACTGAATTTTAAGCATTGGGCAGACAGGGAAAGTCCTCGGAGAATAGGCGGCATAGAAATACGAATAATAATAATAATATTAAAAAAAAAAGTGTAGCGATTTAGTTATATATTGTTTTCTCAGGGAAGGTGGGGGAAAAAAAATAAAATAAAACTTTCGCACCCTTGCTGGACTCCTGGCGCAGAACAGCCGAGTTCAAAATGCCGAAGGTGAAGTTCGCCAACACGGAGAACAGCGTAGGAGACGAGAAAGAAATGATTCAGCTTCAGTCACCCTTCAACGCAACCCACGGATTTTGTACCCACGGGTTTTGTGCCAGGCGAGAAAGAGGACGCCAATTAGCCTCTCTTGACACGTTTCCAGAAAACCCCAAGAGCCGAATTCTTCAAGGGGGTGGGAGGGATGGCGGGCTGCTGCTTTGAGGGAAGGGAGGTTCAAAATGGCTGCTCTGGAATCGGACTTCATCAATCTGAACGAACAGTTGCAGGAACTGGGTATGTCTAGTTTAATGGAAAGAAGGACCAGGGGAGACATGATAGGAGTCTTCCAATATCTCAGGGGCTGCCACAAAGAAGAGGGGGTCAAGCTATTCTCCAAAGCACCTGAGGGCAGGACAAGAAGCAATGGGTGGAAACTAATCCAGGAGAGAAGCAACTTAGAACAAAGGAGAAATTTCCTGGCAGTTAGAACAATTAACCAGTGGAACAACTTGCCTCCAGAAGTTGTGAATGCTCCAACACCAGACGTTTTTAAGAAGATGTTGGACAACCATTTGTCTGAAGTGGTGCAGAGTTTCCTGCCTAAGCAGGGGGTTGGACTAGAAGACCTCCAAGGTCCCTTCCAACTCTGTTATTCTATTCCATTCCATTCCATCCCATCCTATCCTATCCCTATTCCTATTCTATTACTATCTTGTCTTTTTATGTACACTGAGAGTATACGCACCAAAGACAAATTCCTTGTGTATCCAATCACACTTGGCCAATAAAGAATTCAATTCAACTGTTCTGCCCCAGCTCCGGATTCCCGAGGATATTGACACACACCAACAGTCCTTATCAAATTTATTAAGTAGCAAGAATAAACAAGACTGGCCAAGGTTGGCAACCAGCCCAGAAAACAAGATATGATAAACCAAAATACTCTGATAATAATACAAGTTGTTTCCAGCAAGAATGCACTAGCTGCGTGCAACTTAAATAGGCTAAGGGAGTGGCCAATTATCCTCAAGCCCTACGACCTCCTCCTCCTGAGAAGCCACTCCTGCCTTTTGGCAGCCCTGTGTGCTCGAGCACTGAGGAGAGGCTCCTCCACTTCGCTCAACTCTACTTGAAGGAGCCTCTGGAGGTTCTGAAGGCCCTGGCTGAGTCTCTCCCTCTGGCACCACATCCTCTTCGGTCTCCTCGCTGTCCGACGCGAGCGCTGGCTGCACAGGCTGCTGGCGCGACACCACACTAGCCTCCTCTTCGTCGGGATCAGCCACGATCCGCGCAGGCCGCTGGTGGGCCACAACATCAACATCAACTCAACTCAACTCTATTTATTTCCTTATTCCCTACCCTACCCTACCCTACCCTACCCTACCCTACCCTACCCTACCCTACCCTACCCTACCCTACCCTATCCTATCCCTATTCCAGGCAACTTTAAGAGAGGTAGATTTCTACTCCCAGAATTCCCCAGCCGACATGTTGAGTTTATTATTATGCTGATGTCATCACACAGTCAAGCCCAATGTTTACACGGACTTGACATTTTTATCCACCTATCAAGTTCTTCCCAAGGACATGGGATAGGCAGATATGAATGTTTGATAGGTGTCACAGATATCCTTGCAGGATGTCAGCTGTTTGAGGCAAGCTGCCTTTTGCAATTGACTGATGGGGATTTTTTTCAACACCGATGGTACTCAAGGGATATTCAAGATATTATGAGACTGCACCCAAGGTGTCTCTCACTATTGATGCTATCTTTTCTCTTATTATTATTATTATTATGGCTGTTAAGTATTATGAGTAATGTACAATTCGATTCACAGTCTAACACTGGTAGGTCCTAACCAAGGACCTGTTAGGAATTGTCTATAAGTAGAACCTTGATTTACGACCATAATTGAGCCCAAAATATCTGTTGCTAAGCAAGACACTTGTGATGGAGAATTTTGCCCAAATTCACTACCTTTCTTCCCACAGTTGTTAAGCAAATTCACTGTAGTTGTTAAGCGAGTCCCATGGTTAAGTGAATTTGGCTTCCCAATTGACTTTGCTTGTCAGAAGGTCGCAAAATGAGATCACGTGACCTTGGGACACTGCAACCGTCATAAATACGAGCCAGTTGCCAAACATCTGAATTTCAATTAGGTGACCAGGGGGAGGCTACAACGGTCGTAAGTGTGAAAAACGGTCCTCAATCCTCCCTTTTTTAGTGTCGTTGTTAACTTCAGTCACTATACAAATCGTTGGAAGTCAAGGGCCACCACAAAGCTTGTCGTGGAGCTGTTCAAATACAACCTTCAGTTTCTTTCTTTAACACACCTGCACTCTTAACCAACCTCCATCTAAAGTTTTTAATCCAGGCATGGCAACTTTAAGACTTGAAGATTTCAACTCCCAGAATTCAAAACTCAACATGGTTGGCTGAGGAATTCTGGGAGTTGAAGTCCACAAGTCTTAAATTTGCCAAGTTCGGAGGCCCCTGTTTTAATGGGCTTTTCTTTCTATATCCTTCAAGTATCAACCAGACAATCGCTTGTTCTTCCAATTTACGAATCGGTTTTTCAAGTGTTTCTTTTTGTACATTCAGCCTTCAACTTTGTGCCTTTCAAGAGTTTTTCCTTGATTGACTTCCTTCGACAAAGGGTTGTTAGCTTTTGTTGAGATACTCATTCAACGCACACTTTTCATTCTCCACGCTTTTTGTCTCAGCTGTAGGGACTTTTCTGCAGTTTGGGAAACAAAAACCGATCGATATTGCATTTGGACTATAGAGAGCCTTTTCTACTATTGTTAATTATTATGGTTTCTGACACGGTCAGCCAGATGTTGAGACTGGATTTGGCATTTTTGTCCGCCTATCACGTTCTTCGCAAGGAGCTGGGAGAAGCAGATGTGAATGTTGGATGGTGCTGAAGGTCTCGTCCCAGGATGTCAGCTGTCCTAAGCAAAGCTGCCTTTTGCAATTGACCGAGGGGGAATTTGTCAATGACGGTGGTGTTCAAAGAATGCTTTGGGATCGCACCGAAGACACCTATTGCTATTGGGGGCTACCTTTGCTTTCTTTTGACGCAGTCATTCTATTTGTATTTGGAGGTTTTTGAGAGAGGAAACCCCACACTCCCTCCCAGCCTTGATGATATTACCTAGTTGGGTCATGAAATGTCTGCAAAAAAAAAACAAAAAAAAAAAAAACCAAGGTCAGAGAGCACCAAGGACTCCTGTCATCTTCTCCAGTTCTTTTCTTCTCTTCTGCTGTCTCCAGATACTGCCATATCCACCATCTAGACTTTTTGGGTCTTTCTTATCGATAATTTTAAAGTCTGGGGTGTTACATGGCAGGTGTTCTGATCTAGGCTTCCCCAAACCACGAAGCAGACTCCTTGTCCAGACAAAAAACCCTTTTATTAAGTTACTGTGAATTCCTCTCATTCACATCCAGCAAAGTCTTTCAAGGGTGAATTTACAGTCACAGACCTTATCTGGCTTGGAGAGCTGCCAGGCCGATATCTTCAAAACTTGGCAAAGAGTCTCGGAGTGAACTAATTGTCTCCTGCAAACTCCACTCCCCTTTCGCTCCTCTTTTATTCCCTCCGGGAGAGGCCATTCACTGTCTACCTGTGGCTTTACTCCTGAGTCGACCCTTGTTCCTTAGCTGTTTCCTTCCCCTGGCAGCTCTGCACATGCACACATCGGGAACAGGCTCCAGCTGTTCTTCTACCCCACTGATGTCCGATTCCGAAGGCAGCTGATAATTGTCAGATGGCCCTGGCCCCATCTCTGCCTCCGATGCAGAGCCCTCATCAGAGCCTTGCCAAGACTCCAGGACTGGCCCATGTTCCTCCCCAATCTCCTCACTGTCTGAGTCTGCCACCAGCTCCGTTGGCTTCTGGCAGGCCACAACAGGGGGTTCAGTTTGTTTGGATTTACTTTAGCTTCTGCTTCTTCTCCTTCTCCTCTTCTTCTTCCCCCTCTTCTTTCTTACTGTACACATCAGCATGAAGACACAGCTGCCAGTTCTTTAGCTGGTGGTATTGCCCTTTGTTCGCACTGAATTCTTCCCAAGAACCGAGGATGCCGTAATAATGTATTGGCGGGGTCTGTGTGCGGATCCAAGTAGCCTGGCCTTTTTAATAGGCAGATGGGAATTCTGTCGATGTGCAGGTTTTCAAAGTGCCGTCCGAGATTTTCCGGTATGGCACCCAGTGTGCCGATAACCAGTTGGATCACCGCATCTGGTTTATGCCATAATTTTCAATTTCAGTGTAGAGATCACGATCCTTTCTGATCTTCTGCAGCTCTTTGTCTTCTATTATACTAGTTCCCGGCATTGCCACATCAATGTATGTGTATGTGTATCTGCATTGTAGTTCTCCGTGTAGAGTTAAAAAGACTGATTGCTTGCCTGGCTTTGCTTAGCACGTGTATGTATAGTTGTGCGTATGTATGTAGATAAACCACCGTTTGTAAAACAAGCCTCTGTGTTCTGTATTTTGCTCCTGGGTGGTCTCAAAATAGTAGTCACACTGTAAACACTCTCACATATCTCCTCCTCCTCCTCCTCCTCTTTCCTCCTCTGTTTCTTCTCCTCCTTCTCCAACAAAGATAACAGCAGGTTTCTCTTCCTTCCCAAGCAAGGTGCACTTTTCTCCCCATCAATTGAAGGAACAATGATCCTGAGATGCCTTTTATCCTGAGTGCACTATATATATACCTGTCATCTCTTTTATCTTTACAACTTGTCAGATGGATTTCCTCCTTTCCTTTCCTTCCTTCCTTCCTTCCTTCCTTCCCTCCATTTCTCCTTTCTTCCTTCTTCTTTCATTTCCTTCTATCCTTACTTCTTCCTCTTTCTTCATTTCCTCCCCTCCAGTTTTCTCTCCTTCCTTCTTTCCTCTCCTCCTCCTTCTTCCTATTTTTCCTGCTCTATTTCTCCTTTCTTCCTTCCTCTTCCTATTTTTCTTTCTCCTTCCTCTCCTCATTTGTCCTCTATTTCTCCTTCCTTCCTATTTCTCCTCTATTTCTCCTTCTCCTTCCTATTTTTCTTTCTCCTTCCTCTCCTCCTTCTTATTTGTCTTCTATTTCTCCTTCTTTCCTCCCTTCTTCCTATTTCTCCTCCTCTCCTTCCTTCCTTCTTTCTCCTTCTCCTTCCTATTTCTTCTTCCTTCCTTCCTCTCCTCCTCATTTGTCCTCTATTTCTCCTTCCTCCCTTCTTCCTATTTTTCCTCCTCTATTTCTCCTTCCTTCCTTCCTTCCTTCCTTCCTTCCTTCCTTCCTTCCTTCCTTCCTTCCTTCCTTCCTCCCTCCCTCCCTCCCTCCCTCCCTTCCATCCTTCCACTAACAGCTTCCCTTAGAAATGGCACTCAATTCAGAATTCTAGGAATTTCAAGAACACCTAGAAAACATTCTTATCCAGCCTCTGGAGACCATTAGCATCGGATTTGACAGCCCAACTCAACACAAGCGAAGAGAATTTTGACGACACTTTTCTTTTTTCCTTAGCAAGGGAAATGAAAGAAACAATAAACACAGCTTTGGAGTGACGCTTCAAAAGGTAGCAGCCATGCCTAGAAGTAAGTTTCAGGAACCAGGAGGGTGTAGAATCAAGGCAACATAGCACATCTATTTAAATTGAGCCCAGCTTTTATTTGAGCTGTCAATCCAGCTATGTTATCAAACCAGGAGGACAAAACCGCAGATGCAATTCCTTTGCGTCCCAATTGCAAAATTCTCTGGGTTTTTTTTTTTTTTTTGAAGGCCATCTCTCCCTGCAGACTTCACAACGCCGCCTCTGCCGAACAGTTTTAATTTACTCAATCTTTGCGTTTGATAGGAGGAAAAGGCTTTGCCTAACATGTACTCTCTTCATGAGCCTGCTTGATCTGCAAACGAGCGAACTGCTACCTACATCTCCCGATGGGGAAGCCAATGTTATCCTTATTAATGGCATTAAAAGAAGATCAAGGAAACTCCAGCGTCGGACAAAAGAGCCATCCAAACGGAAACACGCACAGAGGCACCAAACGCCAGGCACTGTACGCGGGGACACAAAACACACACACGGAAAGAGGACGCCAGAGGGAAAGACGACACGTTGCCGAAGAAGGAAACGTCAAACGGAAAGCAAGGGTGGGAATCAGCTGCCTTGGTTGATGGATGGAGGCAATGCTAAAACGCCACAATCCGCTGAATGTGAGCTGCGATTGTGGGGTCCTCGATGCTCTCTGAGCTTGGCTGTTTGCTTGCAGACGTTTCATTACCCGACTAGGGAACATTATCAGTGTGAGGGAGGGAGGGAGGGAGAGAGAGAGAGAGAGGGAGAGAGAGAGAGGGAGAGAGAGGGAGAGAAAGAGGGAGAGAGAGAGGGAGAGAGAAAGAGAAAGAGAGAGCAGGAGAGAGAGAGAGGGAGAGAGAGCGGGAGAGGGAGAGGGAGAGAGAGGGAGAGAGAGGGAGGGAGAGGGAGAGAGAGAGGAGGGAGAGGGAGAGAGAGAGAGAGAGAGAGAGGGATCCTGGGCTGTCCATCAGCCCTCAGATGAAGAGTCAACAGCCCCCAGGTCTGGAGGTGGCTGATGAGGAAGAGGAGGAGGAACAGCTGGGTCCAGTGCCTGACGCGTGGATGCGCAGAAGGCAGAGGAGAGGAGAGCAGTGGAAATCTATGGGCCGCTCCTTGGGATGGAAGAGCCACTGCTGCTAGCGAAGGCCCACCCTAACTCTGGGCATAAAAGGCAGGGGGCGGAGATGAATAGATGTGGCAGATAACTATTCATCTTCCAGCCAGCTGGACTTGCGGTGAGAGGGAAACTTTTTGCCGGGGCTGCCGCCACTCCTAAAAACAGTGGTTTTCTCCTTGGTTGTCTCTAAATTAGGGAATTGTTTTTTTCCCCCTTGATTGTTTGTCTGGTGTTAAACCCTGCTTCTCTGGGTGATGGCTGTTTGAGAGGTGGTCATAAGTCTATCGACACTGACAGAGCAAGCCACTAGTACAGGTAGTCCTTGACTTACAACAGTTCGTTTAGTGACCGTTCAAAGTTACCACAGCACGGGAAAAAGTGACTTATCACCATTTTTCACACTTATGACTGTTGCTGCATCCCCATGATCACCTCATCAAAATTCAGACACTTGGCAACTGACTCATATTTATGACGGTTGCAGGGTCCCGGGGGCAGGAGCGGGGGTTTCACATGATTGCCTTTTGCAAAACCAAGGGGGAACTTCACAACCGTGTTACTAATTTAACAACTGCAGTGATTCACTTAACAACAGTGGCAAGAAAGGTTGTAAAAGGGGGCAAAACTCACCTAACAACTGTCTCGCTTAGCAATGGAAATGTTGGGCTCAAAATGTGGTCATAAGTCGGGGACTATCTGTATCTTAAAAAGGGCAATTTCACTTCACTTTCACAACCGTGTTACTAATTTCACAACTGCAGGTGATTCACTGAACAACTGTGGCAAAAGGAAGGTCGTAAAATGGAGCAAAATTCACTTAACAACAGCTTGTCCTTCTGTTGTCTCGCTTAGCAACAGAAATCTGGGGCTCAGTTGTGGTCGTAAGTCGAAGACAACCTGTATATAAACAGAGAGCAAGCCCCATCTCCTTCTAGCACTGATGATGTTCCCTAGTTGGGCCATGAAATGTCTGCAAATCAACAACCTCACATGTCAACCCCTGATCATCTCTTCTATTTGAGCCGCCCTGAGTCTCCGGAGAAAGGCAGCATATAAATTGAACTACATAAATTTGTTCACCACAGTTTGCTCTCCGGCTTTTTAAACCAGTTTCAAACCAACAGAACAGGGTGAAAGGAAGGCTTGTTGTCGCCTGAATTTCTCCCGGCTCTGGAAAGTCCAGGCTGAAACACTGTGTGAAGAGCACAACACCACTCGAAGGGTAAAATGGCAACTACGCTGGGGAACATTTACCTTGTGGCGAGATGGGTGATCAACACGTTTAATAAATAGCCCTAATAATAATAATATCATTTTTTCACTTTCTAAAAAACGCAACGGCGACTCCCATCTTTACTGGGATTCGCTTCAGGTCCACAAAGGGTAGACATCACAATTCAGGTGTGAGACTGAGTAGCCCTGAGTCTTCAGAGAGGGGCAGCATATAAATTGAATTAATTAAATTAAATTAAATTAAATTGTTCTGTATCTACAGAGATCAGTGTGTGTTTTGTTCATGGCATTCATTGCTGCACGTCACTCTAAGGATCTTGGGAACTGTAGTCTGGGAACAGTCAGGCCTGTCGTTTCTACAGTAGTGGCCAAAATTGTGGACACCTTTTGGGAAAAGTGCATTTTTGAGGTTTGATGGCTAATAACACCATTTTTGTTTTTGGGAGTTTCAAGATAATCCTATTCCACTGATGGAACGGCCTGGGAATAGTCCAGACCTTCTTAACCCAATTGAAAATCTATGGAGCCGACTAAAGAAACTTGTTAGTCAGAAGTGACCCAGCAATAAAACCTAGTTAATAGAAGCCATCATTCAATCTTGGTTTCACATTATAACAGCTGCAGACTAAAAGACTTGGAAGACGTTGTAAGGCCGTAATTCATGCTAAAGGTTATCCAACTATTAACTGACATGGTGATAATTTTTGTATATCTCGTTTTTTCTACGTGTTTCACTTTTCTTCTTTATACTGTAACCGCTATTCTAATAGCAAACCCTTCCTAAAAGTTATTGCATTACATTCTTGATTAAATTATCTTTCCATTGATATATAATTTTATGGAACTACTCCCCAAAAAAGTGGTGTTATTAGCTAGATATAGAAAATACACTTTTCCCAAAAAGGTTTCCGAATTTTGGCCACAATTGTACCTTTCTAATGTGTTGGGACTGCAATTCCCACAATGCCTTGTTCTGATTGGGTGGCCTATCCCACAATCCCCCAGCCTGTTGCGACTTCACTCCTAAAACTCTGGAGTCACAATCCCACAAACCAGGATAGGGAAGGCTGAATTTCATAGCTCCCTTCCTAAAAATTTTGCCCAAAGAGAAAGGGAAAAAAAAACCAAAAAACGAGTGTTAAACTCATTTACAGTGTACAGGTAGTCTTCAATTTACAACAGCTTGCTTAGTGACCATTCACAATTACAACAGCACTGAAAAAAGTGACTTAGGACCATTTTTCACACTTATGACCGTTGTAGCATCCCCATGATCACGTGATTGACATTCAGATGCATCACCACTGACTCACATTTATGATGGTTGCAGTGTCACGTGAGCCCCCTTTTGCGACCTTCTGACAAGCAAAGTCAATGGGGAAGCCAGATTCACTTAACAACCATGTCATTAATTTAACAACTGGTATGATTCAATTGACAAATGTGACAAGAAAAGTCCTACAATGGGACAAAACTCACTTAACAAATTTCTCACTTAGCAACATAAATTTTGGGCTCAGTTCTGGTCATAAATTGAGGACTACCTGTACTACAGATATACACCGTGAGTTTCTTCTGCTCAGTAACAATACAAAATTCATTGCACACATTTGTCTGTGCAGCATTCACACACATACACAAACACTTTCTTGTACACCCAGAAAGCTCAATGTGTTTGCTCATATGATGGATCTTATATAATAATAATAATCTTATTACTAAAGAAAGTTAGTGTGATCCTCATTTCAACAACACTTGGAAGATCTGCAGAAGATGACGACTCTTTAAACCTCATTTGGGTGTGATTGCTTTATGAGACTTATAAGTTTAGATGTTGGGGTGTCAGCCTTTCAAGAAATGTCACATTACGACAGAGATAACCCCCATGGATTCTAGAAAAATTATTTTATACGTAGACTGACAGATTCTTGAAACCTTGTTCAAATGTCTTTTTATGCTTTGTTATCCTAAACCAGTGTTCCTCACCGTTGGCCATTAGAAGACATGTGGACTTCAATTCCCAGAATTCCACACGTCTTCAAATCAGAGTGGGCTTCACATAATTTAACAACCAGTTCGCCGAGCACCGAAAAAGTGAGTGTGTGCGCGGTTTGCATGCATGCACACGTCTTAGAAAATGTAGCTAAATAGGACGGCATAGCGCCAGGGTGAGAGGCCCACCCCACCTGCAAGTCGCTACTACCGGTTCGCCGAACCAGCTGAATCCCACCAGTGCTTCAAATAGTCAAGCTTGAGAAACACTGCTAAGAAAATCAAGGCAGGATATCTTGAGTTTCTTTCTCACTCTTCCGTCTCGCTCCGGATAAAATAACCACATCTCCAGGATCTTATTTCCCCCAAAAGCGAGCCCAGTTCCTAAAGCAACCCCTTAAGTTGCACTTGCCTGCAAGTTTTTTTAACTTTGCAAAAAATGCTAACGGAGCTCATATTCATCTCCGGAGATGAAAATAACATGGCGGTCTGGTGCTTTGCTTCACAGCTTCTCTTTAATTAAAGGGCCGGTAAGAAAAGAGATAATAAAATTGAGGCAACCTCGCCGGTCAGAAAGGTGAGGCCTGCTCTGCCGAAGGAAGGCCAGCAACTTTTGTTTATGGAATTTGAATTCACCACGACCGTTTCTCCTCCTTGATGCTGGAAGCCGATTTGAAATTAAATCGCCTTTTTTTCCCCCCTTATAGGAAGTCAAAGCTGATCTCATTGTCAGTAAAAAAGATAAACAAGGACATTTAAATAGAGAGGACAGGGAGGAGAAGGGGACAAAGCAGCTTAGACATCTGTCATGTACATCAAATATTCAGGGACAATCAGTTTGAATTCTGCCCCCCTCAAATTGTGGCACGTACTTTGCCGTAATCTCGAAAAAAATGCCAACACTCGCCAAAAAGGGGGTTTAATCCCTGCAAGAAAAGTGAGTATGCATCAGAAGGGTGAGGCTTCCAGAATGATCCCTCTATGTCCACAGTAATAAATGATTATGTGTAAAAACAACAACAATAACCCTAACATTTGCTATCATCTTGACAATAACAGGAGTCACGTCTTTGAGAAAGTCAACCCAAGATGCTTTCTGGACGTTATGCTGTCTGCTTGGAAACCACTTCTGGACTTTGTGCTTGAGGTGGGGAAAAAAATGAAATTTCGATTTTGGGTTTTGTTCATTAGATAGGGTTCTTTTTATAGAAATAGGTAGCAATGTAATTATTGTGCAAAAGTAAAAAGTGATTAGCTTTTTCTACTGTGCTAAAAAGAGCCGGAACTCAATGTTTGTTTGTTTTTTTTGTCATTTCCTTTTTACCCTACACATATTCCTCTTCCCTTTTTCCTTCCTTACTTTCCCATTATTTTCCTTTTTCTTTGTATTTTGTACTTTGATAAACCAATACAAATTTGTCAGTCGAAAAAACAGAGAATGTAAACCCAAGAGAGAGAAATAAAGGAAGGACAGGATACGTCCGTATACCTTACCGGATCTTAGTTGCTTGATTCGTCCATTGCTAGCACTGGGGTCAACAGGCAAGAAATCCTTAAACCAGGTGATCTCTGGATCTGGATTCCCGCTGGCCGCACATAGCATCGTAGCTGTCCGCGTACGTTCAACCACCTTCAGCTGAGGGCCCATGTCAATGACCGGGAATCCAGGAGGCAACTGGTCCTCTGTTAAAAGCCAGAAAAGAAGAGAATGGTTAGAATCCTCGGATGTATCAAAGCAGAGAGTTTGTCTGGGATCAATCCCTGCTTATCTGAATGTTGGCTAGCAGAGAGATAAATTACAGGGAGTCCTTGACTTACAAGCACAATTGTGTCCACGATTTCTCTTGCTAAGAGGGACAGTTGTGAAGTGAGTTTTGCTCCATTTTATGAACTTTCATACCACAGTTGTTAAGGGAATCACTGCAGTTCTTAAATTAGTAACACAATCCTTACACAATCTGGCTTCCCCATTAACTTTGCTTGTCAGAAGGTCGCAAAAGAGGATTATATGACCCCAGGACACTGCAACCGTCATAAATATGAGTCAGTTTCCAAACTTGAATTTTGAGCACATGACCATGGAGTAAGTGTGCAAAACGGTCATTGTCATGTTTTTCAATGCTGTTGTATCTTTGAACGGTCACTAAATGAACTGTTGTAAATCGAGGACTGCCTGTACCAGGAAGAAAACCACACCCCACTAACACTGGCAGGGCAAGCTGCTGTCTATAAACACAGAGCAAACGCCGTGCATATACGACAAACCAAGCTCAGAGATCAACCTTGAATGAGATCTAGTCCTCGACTTATGACCACAATTGGGACTAGCGTTTCTGTTATTAAACAAAGCGGTTGTTAAATGAGTCACACTCTATTTTACATTTCTATCCATCCATCTAGTCATCCATCCAGCCAGCCAGCCATCCAGCCATCATCTTTCTATCTGTTTATCATTAATCGTATATCTCTCATCTATCTATCTGTCTGTCTGTCTATCTATCTATCATGTTTTTGTTTATCTTTAATCATGTATATCTCTCTATCACCTATCTATCTATCTATCTATCTATCTATCTATCTATCTATCAATCTATCTATCATCTTTCTGTTTATCATTAAACATGTATATCTCTCTATCATCTATCTATCTATCTGTCTGTCTTTCTGTCTCTCTCATCTATCTGTTTATCATTAATCATGTGTATCTCTCATCTATCTATCTATCTATCTATCTATCTATCTATCTATCTATCTATCTATCTATCCCACCCCCAGGAGCAGCTCATAATATCTCAGGCTGAAGAAACAATGCCATGCCTCCCATTGGCTGCCGATGACATCGTGCCCCAAAGCTTCATTCCCATTGAAGCCCCCTTTTCCTGGCTTGAGCCCATTCTGCTTAATTTCACCAACTAATTAATCTAGCAAGGAAGGGTGGGGGTGGGGGGGGGCTCTCAACAGGCAGGGTGTCCATGATGATGAGTGTGGGCAGTGTTTGGGAAGGCTTACAACCCCCAGTTATGACCTCAGCCTTTCTAATTAAGCAAAAATGTTAATCTGGTGCCACATTGTGCAAAAATTCCTCTGAGTTTAATTAACACCAAAACCCAGCGTGGCTGGGGACAGGATCGGATTCGGAGATGCGGTCGGCGGGCAAACGGGCTTCCCCGAGGGGGAAAAAGCCCAATTATTCAAGTGGCCCAAGAGATAGGCGCTCTGTTGCCTCTATTGTGGACAACCACAATAACAAAAAAGCAGAACCGGTTGTTTTCTTGGAAGTAGTGGGTGGAGTTCTCTACAAGGAGTATCGGTCAGCCAACAAAGCCCATCAGCCAAGCCTGATGGGAGCTGGAATTCAGGAACGTATACAGCCGAGAAACTGAGTTGAGCTTGGTTGTTTTTTTGCAGACGTCTCATTATCATCATAGGTAACATCATCAGTGCCAGAAGGAAGTAGGGTTTATGGGGGGGGGAGGAAGAAGAAGAGGAGAGCTGTGGGATCCTTGGTGCTCTCTGAGCTTGGTTATTTTCTTTCAGACATCTCATTACCAAACTAGGTAACATCAGCAGTGCTAGAAGGGAGTAAGGTTTATGGGGGGGAGGAGGAGGAGGAGGAGGAGGAGAAGGAACACAACAACGACTGTGGGATCCTTGGTGCTCTCTGAGCTTGGTTGTTTTCTTTTAGACATCTCATTACCCAAATAGGTAACAACATCAATGTTATAAGGAAATGGGGTCTGCTCCAGGGGTGGGTTCTAAATTTTTTTACTACCGGTTCTGTGGGTGTGGCTTGGAGGTCATGTGACTAGGTGGGCGTGGCTAGCTGGTCAGAGTCATTTCTGGAAGGTCCTCGCACTTACGACCAGTCCTCACACTTACGATCTGACTTATTTGTTTGCTTTTAACACTGATCAGCTGTAGGGCGGCCCTTTGAAGCCCCACGGCAAGAGTTTAAACAGTTTTTTTCCCTTTACTCATCAGCTGGGACTCAGGAGGCAGCAATAGATTGGGGGTGGGACCAAATAAAAGGTAAGAACCGGTTCAGTGATGTCATATTGTCACCGCTACCGGCTCGGCCGAACCGGACCGAACCGGGAGGAACCCACCACTGGTCTGCTCATTATTCATAGGCAGTAGCTTGTTCTGCCAGTGTTGGTAGGACTGTTTTTCCACAATCCAGGAACTAACAAGCAGTAAACATCAGTCTAATGAAGGAACCAACAAGAACACTCCCACAGAGAGCAAACTCTACCCCCCTTCCAGCACTGATGATGTTACCTAGTTGGGTAATGAAATATCTGCAAGCAAATAAATCAAGCTCAGAGAGCACCAGAGATCCTGCAATGCAATTTATTCCTGCGTTTAGAAATTAACACTAAGATTAACATTAGCCTAGACTAATAACCAAGCCATTAAACAAAACCCCAATCAAGGAATTCCCAACTCAGACAAACAATCGAAGAGTAATCATCAGTCTAACCAAGGAACCACCATGAAGACAGAGCAAGCCACATTCAGTTTTAGAACTGGTGGTGTTGCCTACTTCTCCTCCATTCTACACCCTTCTAGCATTGATGATGTTACCTAGTTGGGTCATGAAACGTCTGCAGGAAAACAACCAAGCTCAGAGGGCACCGCGGTCTCCAAAACTCTCTCATTCTATGAATGTCTCAACAATCATGGGACTCTCCACCCTTGTGTTTGTCTAGCCCCCTCCCCCCTATTCTCTTCCTGCAAGTTGCTTCTGCGTTGGAATCTGAAGAGAATCTGAAGAGAAGGAACTCTCTTCTGTGTCTCCAGATGGACTGCCTCTGACCACGTCCACCAAGATCTAATGGCCATGAATGAATGGGCATCTCAAGTCAAATGGGAATGGATGTAGACCCAAACTTAAGGACAGAGAAGGAATGAGTGAGACACTAAGAGGGGTCTCCGAGAAAAGATGATGCAAGGAAGGGTGAGAAAGAAACTCAAGATAAGTCTGCCTTGATTTTCCTTTGTATAAGATGAGATAGAGAGAAACTCAAAGGAGTTTTCAAGATCTGGGAATTGTCCCCTGCGACAGGGGATTCCAAACTTGGCTACTTTAAGCCTGGAGGACTTCAACTCCCAGAATTCCCCAGCCAGCTTTGCTGTGTAATTCTAAACGGTCACTAAACGAACTGTCGTAAACCGAGGGCTGCCTGTTAAAAGAATTTCCCCCTATCAAAACAGCAATGTAGGCCCTGCATATTAATTATGATTGCAGGCCCTCCTGTATTTATTCTTTAGCTTGTTAGAATTAAGGCCCTTCAAATAAGATGGGGCAGGATTGTGTTTTCAATGCTATGATGTGGTTTTTTTTTAAAGTGTTCAGAAAAAACAACAACAAAGATGCCACCAACAATGTGATTTCTAGAGTTTGTGATGGAATTTATATCTTCCTTGTCAAAGAAGCAAAAAAAAAAAAGAGAAAGTAAGGGACAGCTGACATCAGATAAAGTAAAATGAAAGATGAAATCAATAGAAGATAAGGCAAAATTAAATCCAATGGAAATTAACCATCCGCGATAAAAGTAGACGAAAGGAAAAAAAAAAAAGAATTTGAAACTAGAAAAGATAAAAGGAATGATCTCTTTTGCAATACAAATGGACTCATTTGACTCAGCATTTTTAGCTACAGCTTCAATTATTTCTCAATCTTGGCAACTTTAAGAGGAGTGGACTTCAACTCCCAGAATTCCCCAGCCAGCATGGTTGGCTAGGGAATTCTGGGAGTTGAAGTCCACTCTTCTTAAAGTTGTAAAGGCTAAGAAATACTGATCTAGATCTTAAATGGTTAAGGAGACTTTTCTTAATCACCCAAGTGGGAATCGGCAGATGGGGGTCAAAAAAGTCAAAATGGCAGCCCCGACAATATGATTGAAACCCTGCCCGCTTTTGACGTGTCATCTTCATGAAACACCCAAAAGGGGACTGCAAGATGGCAGCATCCATCTTGAAATTTTTGAGCCTCGTCTCAAGTCACCCCATAATTATTCTAAATCCCAAATTAACTCAGACTTCGTTTCTCTCCACTGGGATCTTCCCTACTTTTCCTTTTTCAAAAATTTTATTGGCCAAGGTTCTCTGGTTGGAGCAGCGTAGAAAAATGAGGACAGGTAGTCCTCGAGTTACGACGGACCCAAAAAAACCCTTTATGGCCTGGATTTGAAGTTGTAGGAGTCAGACCTTCCCACAGTCATGTGACCTCAAGTTGGGGTGTCAGGCAACTGACCCGCATTTATAGCCATTCACAGTGTCCCGCAATCAAGTGACTACAATTTAAATCTATTTATCTATCTATCTATCTATCTATCTATCTATCTATCTATCTATCTATCTATCTATTTATCATTAATCATGTATATCTCTCCATCTCTCTCTCTCTGTTTATCTGTCTATCTATCATCTGTTTATCTATCGATCATATTTATCTGTTTATCTACCTACCTACCTACCTCTATTTGCTTATCATTAATCATGCATATCCATCTCTCTCTCTATCATCTGTTAATCTGTCTATCATCTATTTATCTATCTATCCACCCATCCATGCATCCATTCACCCATCCATCCATCCATCCATCCATCCACCCACCCATTTATTTTGCTAAAAACCATTTATTTCCAACAAAATCTGCCCATTGAGGACAATGAGTTCAATAAACAGATTCAGATTCACTTAATGACTGCCTCAAAAATGTCATAAAATTGAGTCAATCACATAATGGGCCACTTAATGACTGGCACAACGTAACAACCATAATTCCGGGCTCAACGACGGTTGTAAAAAAAATGTCATAAAATCGAGTCGCTGACATCACAGCCCCCTTAACAACTGGCACGACTTAACGACGGCGGTCGTTAAGTCAAAGGCTATCGATAAGCAAACAGATCAACCCAAAGGTGCTTTTTTATACAAGAGGCCACTGGACTTTTCTTGTTTTTCTTTTGAAGACGTTTCGCTTCTCATCCAAGAAGCTTCTTCAGCTATGACAAACAGACTGACTAATGCCCTACCACCCTTTCTAATAAAGTCATGGATTCTTGAATAAAGGAACATTTTGCTTAAGAACTGGTGTCTTCTTTTTTAAACATATGTATCACAAACAGGTCGATTAATCTCCTTTGGCGCATAAAAAAACAAAAACGGGGAGAGCAGATTTCAGTGGAAGAAAACACCGGCGGTTTGCAAATGCCCCTAAATTAAATTCCAGATCCTGCGGTCCCAAATGCATGCCTTTGCTTAGAATTTATTGCCTCTGCAAAACACGGCTGCAGCCTGCAAGAAGGGGCGGTGAGCGGCATTCAGGAAAGCAAAGCAACCTGATTGAAAAATTGACCCTTATCCTTTCCCGTCCATAGGATGGGGAAGATAAAGAGGTGCCACTCGGATGTACGTACAATGGACATGGGCAAGGAACATGTATGTACGTACAATGGACACGGGCGCTGCTAATCACGTGAAGTATTACTGCCGCTCAGAGGTGGGTTTCAGCAGGTTCTGACCAGTTCTGGAGAACCGGTAGCGGAAATTTTGAGTAGTTCGGAGAATCGGTAGTAAAAATTCTGACTGGCCCCGCCCCCATCTAGTCTCTGCCTCCCGAGTCCCAGCTGATCGGGAGGAAATGGGGATTTTGCAGTAACCTTCCCCTGGAGTGGGGTGGGAATGGAGATTTTACAGTATCCTTCCCCTGCCACGCCCACCAAGCCACGCCCACCAAGCCACACCCACAGAACTGGTAGTAAAAAATGTTGAAACCCACCACTGCTACTGCTTTACAAAACCCTAGTAAGACCACACCTGGAATAACAGCAACCGATTTTGGTCACCATACTACTTAAAAGATGTTGAGACTTTGGAAAAAGTGTAAAGAAGAGCAACTAAGATGATTAAAGGCCTGGAGACGAAAACATCTGAAGAACGGTTGCAGGATTTGGGTTTGGCTAGGCTAAAGAAAAGAAGAATTAGGGGTGACATGATAGCAGTGTTCCAGTATTTGAGGGGCTGCCACAAAGAAGAGGAGGGTCAATCTATTCTCCAAAGCACCTGACGGCAGGACAAGAAACGATGGATAGAAACTAATCAAGGAGAGAAGCAACCTGGAATTAAGGAGAAACTTCCTAACAGTGAGGACAATAATCAGTGTAACAGCTTGCCACCAGAAATCGTGGGCATTCCATCACTTGAACTTTTTAAGAAGAGTCTAGACCTGTGACGGAGAACCTATGGCACACGTGCCACAGGTGGCACGTGTAGCTATATCAGTGGGCACGTGAGCTCAGCTCCTCTGGAGGGCCTCGGGGGGGGGAGGCCATTTTCGCCCTCCCCAGGCTCCTAGAAAGGCTCTGGAGCTTGGAGACAGCAAAAACGGCCTTCCAGTCCCACCGGAAGTTGGCAAATCGGCCGTTTCCGGCCTCTGGGGGTGGGGAGGCCATTTTCACCCTCCCCAGACTCCTAAAAAGGCTCTGGAGCCTGGGGAGAGAAAAACGGGCCTACAGGGCCATCATGTGCCAGGAGCGGGGAGAACGGTGTGTGTGTGTGTCACACGCGCATGCGTGGGGGCGAGGCGCATAGAATTATGGGTGTGAGCACACGTGCGCGACCCCCCCCTGTGCTCCCCCCACTCCTGGCACATGATGGCAAAAAGGTTCACCATCACTGGTCTAGACCAGAGATGGGCATTGTGGCCTTTTTACAACCTGTGGACTTCAACTCCCAGAATTCCTGAGACAGCTTGGCCCTTTCCTTTTTTCCTACATTTTCCTTTCCTTTCTTTTTTCCTTTCCTTTCTTGTTTTTCCCCTTTTTCTTTACTTGGTGTTTCCATCCTTTCTTTTCCTTTTTACCTTTCCTCCTTGTTTCCTTTCTTTTTCTTTTTCTTTTCTTTTTCCCCTTCTTCCTTTCCTTTTTGCCTTTCTCCTTTTTTTCTTTTCTTGCCCTTTTGCCTTTCTCCTTCTTAGCTTTTGTTTCTGTCTTTCTTTTCTTGTTTCTCCTCCTTTCCTTTCCTTTCCTCTCCCTTCTCTTTTCTGCTTTCCCATTCTTTCCACCTATTTTCCTCTTTTTCTTCCTCTTTCCTTTGCCTACTCCTTTATTTCCTTTCTCCCTTTCTTTTCTTTTTCTTCTGTTTTATTTTTCCCCTTGTTGGTTTTTCTTATGTATGGTTTACCAATTGCACAGTGGCAGATAGGACAGCGCTCCAGAGAGTTTAACGTCATCGCCCAAAGGATCACTGGTTGCCCTCTCCCCTCTTTGGTACAGCTTTATAGCTTCCACTGCCTTAAGACAGTTCAAAACATTCTTAAGGAGCCATCTCATCCTGGATCTCACCTTTTTTTTTGAACTATTACCATCTGGCAGACGGTACAGGATAATAAAAACAAGGACAAATAAGCTGAAAAACAGCTTCTATCCCAGAGCAGTAACGATATTGAATTCTATAGTGTAGTGCAGTGATGGCTAAACTTTTTGCCATCGCGTGCCAAAAGCGGGGGGAGCGCGGGGGAGGGTGTCACACACGTGTGCCCACATCCATAATTTTATGTGCCCCCCCATGCTCCCCCTGCTTTTGGCACGTGATGGCACGGTGGGCCCGGTAGGCCCATTTTTCGCTCTCCTCAGGCTCCAGAGTCTTTCTAGGAGCCTGGGGAGGGCAAAAACGGCCTTCCCCACCCCCTCAGAGGCCCTCCGGAAGCCGAAACAGTGTGTTTCCTTACTTTTGGTGGGCCCAGAAGGCCTGAAAATCAACTGGCCGGCGCACGCATGCGTGCCGGAGCTGAGCTCGCGTGCCCACCAATATGGCTCCACGTGCCACCTGTGGCACCCGTGCCATAGGTTCGCCAGCACAGGTATAGTGCAATATTAATGCAATATCGGGTTTTCAATTTCAATTATATAGAATGTGAAGGATGTGTGTTTGCATTTTTATTTTTTATTGTTATGATGTACACTGAAGATGGCATTTAAATTTCGTTGTATGAGATGCAATGACAATAAAGTCATGCCTAAAATATTTTAATGGGTTATTTTATTTTAGATTATTGGCCAAATTATTTAATAATTTTAAATTGTTTTTAACTTTTATATTGTTGGTTTTTATCTTGGCTGTACACCGCCCTGAGTCCTTCGGGAGAAGGGCGGTATAAATATTTAATAAATAAAATAAATAAATGACGTGAAGTGAAGTGAAGTCAAGTCAAGTTTAAAACCACTTTGAAATTACTGACAGAAACAACCAACATGCAGATTCTGTACTAGAAACAGGATGGGGACGTGGGTGGATGCAATCTGTTTATATTCCCCCTTTTCTCTATTGAAAAAGCAGATATTTTTTTTCCTGGCATGGGGAAGGGAGGTGGTCTGGAGAGGGCACTGATCAGGTAACCCAGGGATGGGCAATGGCTCGTTTACAACCTGTGGACTTCAACTCCCAGAATTCCTGAGACAGCTTGGCTGTCTCAGGAATTCTGGGAGTTGAAGTCCACAGGTTGTAAACAAGCCACAATTGCCCACTCCTGAGGTAACCATTTCTGATCTAAATCAGCAGGAGGGAGCACCCTGATGGGGTCTCTCCATCCTTACTCCGTCCATCTGTCCTAAGATCATCAAGAGCTTTATTTTTCAATCTTTTAAGAATCAGGGAAGACATGGCTTTTTGGGTGGCAAACAAACAAACAAACAAACAAACAAACATGAGTCTGTTAGCATCTTTTCCCACTAACAGATTTTTTTTGGGTGAGGTAGTTGGTGCTCTGGGGTTTGTTTGGTTTTTTCCCCCCCAGACATTTCATGACCCAACTAGGCAACTTCATCAGTGCTACACAGGAGTGGGGTTTGCTTTCTGTTTATATTCAAGCGGCTTGCCCTGTCAGTGTTAGTGCGACAATTCTTCACAATACCACAATCAAGAAATTACCAATTTAGGCAAAGAATCAAACAGTAAACGGCAGCCTAATCAAGGATCTACCAAGAAAAAACAATGTTCCCCATCAACATTGACAGGCCAAGTCACTGCTTTATAAACTGAAAGGAAACTCAATACTCCCTTCTAGAACTGAAGATGTTACCTAGTTGGGCAATAAAACGTCTGCAAGAAAACCACCAAGCTTAGAGAACACCAAGGGCCCCACATTCTTCCTCCTCCTCCATACCCTTCTAGCACTGATGATGTTAGCTAGTTGGGTCATGAAACGTCTGCAAGAAAACCACCAAGCTGAGAGCACCAAGGGCCCCACACTCTTCCTCCTTCTCACTCCCTTGTAGCACTGATGATGTTAGCTAGTTGGGTCATGAAACGTCTGCGAGAAAACCACCAAGCTCAGAGAGCACCAAGGACCTCCTGTCTGCCTCCTCCTCCTCCCCTCCACAAACCCCACACTCCCTTATGGCCTTGAAGATGTTACCCTGAAGTTACTTTCGGTTTTTTTTGCAAAACTGGCCCAGAAACTACGGTATTCCCTTAATGACCATGGCTTTTGTTTATAAATTGCTGCGTTCATTTAACAATCATGGAGCCCACTTAACGACTACAGCATTCGTTTAACACCCGTGGTGTTTGCTTAATGGCCGCGACATTCATTTCACGATCATGACGCTCACTCAACAACCGCAGGACTCATTTAACGACTGCAGCGTTCACGACCACCAGAAAAAGGGTCGTAAAATCGGGTCAGTTGTGCGGAAGTCCCATTTTAGACCTTTGGGTTTAACGGAAGAAGACTTGGGGAAAAAAATTTGGAACTTTGAGGTTCTATATGTTGACGGCTGCAAGATTTCTTTACGCCCAAAAACGGAAGGCTATTTCGATCCCCAAAATGGACGAGGGGGGGGCTGCAAAAATTGAAGGAGTTAGCAGAGGTGGTGAAACTGACTGCTTTGATCGAAGAAAAAAAAAAAAAGCAAATACTTTTATTTCTACTTGGAAACCGCTTCTGGACTTTGTGCTTGAGGTAGGGGGGAAAAAATGAAACTTTGATTTTGGGTTTTACTGATCTGTTACTGTAGAAATGGCTAGTTTCTACTATGATGGAAAAAGAAAAAGTTGAGGTTTGATGACACCAAACTGGCAGGAATAGCCAACACTCTGAGAAGATAGGCTCAAGACACAGAAGGATATTGACAGACTTGAACATTGGGCATTATCTAACACAATGAAATTCAACGGTGAAAAAAGCAAGGTTCTACATTTAGGCAAAAAAACCAAAATGCACAGGTACCGTATACATGGTACTTTGCTCAATAGTAGTAACTGTGAGAGGGATCTTGGAGTCCTAGTGGACAACCATTTAGATAGGAGCCAGCCGTGTGCAGCAGCTGCCAAAAAAGCCAACACAGTTCTAGGCTGCATCAACAGAGAAATAGAATCAAGATCACGTGAAGTGTTAATACCACTTTATAATGCCTTGTTAAGGCCACACTTGGAATACGGCATCCAGTTTTGGTCGCCACGATGTAAAAAAGATGTTGAGACTTTAGAAAGAGTGCAGAGAAGAGCAACAAAGAGGATTAGGGGACTGGAGGCTAAAACATATGAAGAACGGTTGCAGGAACTGGGAATGTCTAGTTTAATGAAAAGAAGGACCAGAGGAGACATGATAGCAGTCTTTCAATATCTCATGGGCTGCCTCAAAGAAGAAGGAGTCAAGCTACTCTCCAAAGCACCTGAAGGCAGGACAAGAAGCAATGGGTGGAAACTAATCCAGGAGAGAAGCAACCTGGAACTAAGGAGAAATTTCCTGACAGTTAGAACTATCAATCCGTGGAACAACTTGCCTCCAGAAGTTGTGAATGCTCCAACACTGGAAATTTTTAAGAAGATGTTGGATAACCATTTGTCTGAAGTGGTGTAGGGTTTCCTGCCTAAGCAGGAGGTTGGACTAGAAGACCTCCAAGGTCCCTTCCAACTCTGTTATTCTATTCTATTCTATTGTTCTATTGATGTTATTATCTCATTCTACTGCACCAAAGGGAGTCAGAAGTCAATACCTTTTCTCCCCACCCCTTCTTCTCTACGTTTTTCTCTTCCCTTTCCCCTCCCCTGTTTTTCCTATTATTTGATTTTGTATTTTTGGACTTTATATTATAAACTAATTAAAAGGATTGACAAGGTAAATTGAGGACTACCTGTAATAATAACGATAAAACCAACCCCAAATTTAGCTTATTCAGCATTTTGAACTCAAAGGGTCTAATCAAGATGCCCCACTGAGGGAGATTCAGAAGAGGGTTTTGAAAATAAATGTATTTTCTTATGCAAAATCCCAAATTGACATTCAGGAAGCAAGCTCAGACGCTGGAATTATTTGATGATGTTCAGAAGAAGGCCATAATTTTTTTTCTCTACACTTCTCTTTTCTCCTTTCCCTCCCTTATTTTTCCGACTATTTGACTTTTGTATTTTTGCATTTTACATTGTAAACCAGGGGTATCAAACTCAAGGCCCCGGGGCCAAATCTGGCCCGCGAGGGACTTAGATTTGGCCCGCAGGGCTGCCCTGGAAAAAGCGAAGGACTGTCCCACGGTGCTTCTGCCAATAAAAACCGAGCTCCTTTTTCACTGGCAGAGGGTTGCAGGAGGCCGTGGTAGCTGAAAACAGAGCTTGGGAGCCCGTTTTCGCTAACAGAGCGCCCTTGACACGAGTGACGTCGAACTGGCCACGCCCATCCAGGTCCTGCCCCTTGAGGTCAAAGCAGTGGTGGAATTCAAATTTTTTTACTGCCAGTTCTGTGGGTGTGACTTGGTGGGTGTGGCAGGGGAAGGATACTGCAAAATCTCCATTCCTTCCCCACTCCTGGGAGAAGGATACTGCAAAATCTCCATTCCCCACCCCTGGGGGAGGGATACTGCAAAATTTCCACCTCACTCCAAAAGAAGGATACTACAAAATCTCCATTCCCTCCCCACCCCTGGGGGAAGGATACCGCAAAATCTCCATTCCCTCCCCACCCCTGGGGGAAGGATACCGCAAAATCTCCATTCCCTCCCCACCCCTGGGGGAAGGATATTGCTAAATCTCCATTCCCTCCCCACTCCTGAGAGAAGGATATTGCAAAATCTCCATTCCCTCCCCACTCCTGGGGGAAGGATACTACAAAATCTCCATTCCCTCCCCACTCTTGGGGAAAGGATACTGCAAAATCTCAATTCCCACCTCACTCCAAGGGAAGGATGCTGCAAAATCTCCATTCCTTCCCCACTCCTGGGGGAAGGATACCGCAAAATCTCCATTTCCTCCCCATCCCTGGGGGAAGGATACTGCAAAATCTCCATTCCCTCCCCACTCCTGGGAGAAGGATACTGCAAAATCTCCATTCCCACCTCACTCCAAAAGAAGGATATTGCAAAATCTCCATTCCTTCCCCACTCCTGAGAGAAGGATATTGCAAAATCTCCATTCCCTCCCCACTCCTGGGGGAAGGATACTGCAAAATCTCCATTCCTTCCCCACTCCTGGGGGAAGGATATTGCAAAATCTCCATTCCCTTCCCACTTCTGGGAGAAGGATATTGCAAAATCTCCATTCCCACCCCACTCCTGGGGGAAGGATACTGCAAAATCTCCATTCCCACCTCACTCCAAGGAAAGGATACTGCAAAATCTCCATTTCCTCCTCACTCCTGGGGGAAGGATATTGCAAAATCCCCATTCCCACCCCACTCTGGGGCCAGCCAGAGGTGGGATTTGCCGGTTTTCCGAACTACTCAAAATTTCCACTACCGGTTCTCTGAACTGCTCAAAATTTCCGCTACCGGTTCTCCAGAATTTCCACTACCGGTTCTCCAGAACCTGTCAGAACCTGCTGAATTTCACCCCTGAGGTCAAACACAACCCTGATGTGGCCCTCAATGAAATCGAGTTTGACACCCCTGTTATAAACGAATAAAAACTGTAAAATAACAACCATGGGGACTTGCGACCGTAATGGGCAGGCTCCATTACAGTTGTACGTTGACGCTTGTAATGCACTCAAGAAGCAACGTGGCTGTTTTCCTTGCTTTGATGACTTCCAGATCTGTGTTGGAAGCTCTGGAGTGCTGGAAACTCATGTGCCAACGGGCACAGAGGATATAACCAGGGCTGGGACTGGCTGCCATTTACACTCCGTTGCCTTCTCTGTGGCAATCCCTGTTGCTATCCCCGCACGCCTCCGTGCCACGCTGTTTGTTCCAAGCTCTCTGAATGCCAAACCATCGGCAGTCGGCGAGGATTTGAATGCCACCTCCTGTCGCGAATTCCTTCAGTCTTGGCAACGGGCCAGCGGGATCCGACTCCTCTTCGGTCCCGCCGTGCCCCGGGTGAGTGGCAACCTCATTTGCTAACCAGAAAGCCCCGGCAATTAACATGACGCTTAATGAGGCCTTCCGAGCCCAGCATGGGTGTTGGGGAGAAACTGTGCGCGACAGCATGGCGCCGCCGCATAATGAGTGTGCAGCAGCTGGTTGGGGCAGCGTCCTCTTGTCAAGCGGTCCCCGCTTGGCTGACACTCGCCTGTTTGCCAACGCCAACGGAGCGGCAACGAGTGGGCCTTGCACACTCGCCGGGATCCCTCTGCGGATAAACTAGGCGCGCCATCTGGTTTGCATGCCGATCCAGGGCTTGTCAAAGCGTGGTTATCAGGAGACACCCCTCCCCGCCTCTCTTTTCAACTCCCCGTCTCTTCTTCCGCATCGGTATCTATCTGTTTAGGAAACACCTGCTTCCCTGCACCTTGGGGTCCATGCAAAACACACCTGTTGGATTGGATTTGGCTTGCAATTGCTTTTGTGATGGCGCCTGGCAGTTTCTTTTTTTTTTTTCGTGATTGTTAAATTTATGTACAGCCCGTGTAACTGTTTGTGGGGTTGTTTCTCGATGGAATGGGCAGAGGGAAGGACCTCGGACAACAGGAGGAAGAACAGGCCACTGGGAGAAAGGAGGAAAAACAACTAAGGAAAAGGCAGATAATAGAAACCTGAGTCTGGGATGGAGCTGTACTGTGAGAAAACGATTTAGAGCAGAGTTCCCCAACCTTTACGGGTTGGTGGCCCAAAGTGGGGAGGGAGGAGAGAGAGGATGATTTTGTGGGAGGGGCAGGCGCGTGTGAGTGCATGCGTGCACACACTTGTGATGATTGTGGTGACACTCACACGAGTGGGCCCGCAATGAGATTCTTGCACAAATGGGCCCAAGGTTTGTGTGTGTGTGTGGATGCAAAGGCCCACAACAATGCTTGTGTGAGTTGGGCTTGGTTGAATGGGGCTGCAACCACCTGCGACAAGGCTTGTGAGAGTGGGGCCGTGAGTGGTTGTGATGACACTCACGCGAGCGGGCCAGACTGCCAGAGATGGTTGCAGCGATGCTTGTACGAATGGGGTCATGCATGTGTGCAAACGTGCGTGTACCATCTGCCTCTGATGTGGCCCGGTGGCGATTAGGCAACAGCCCGGTAGTGTGCCGTGGCTCACAGGTTGGGGACCCGTAACTTAGAGGTTCTCATAAGGAGAGGGAGAAAGTGGGGGACTTGCATTCAAACTTGCCAGATTCTGTTACAGGTAGTCCTTGACTTACAATCTTTTGCTTAATGAACGCTCAAACCTTGGGAAGAGTTCCAGTCTTGCCTTAGGCATGAAAGCCAGCTGGGCGACTTCGGGCCAGTCACCAGGAGACGGTGAGTTCTAGTCCCACCTTAGGCACGAAGGCCAGACTTTGGACTAGCATTCTCTCTCAGTTCAACCCACCTCACAGGGAAATCAGAAGAGGAAGGCGTATTCGATGCGTTTGCCACTTTGAATTATTTATAAAATAATAACGATGAAGTACGGGCGAAAGAAACCAGGGATCTAGATTTTTGTCCCCCCCCCCAGCTATTTATGCAGTGTTTCTCCTCCTTCTGCCACCTGGAATGTGAACTGAACTCGGGGAACCAGGAACCCCCCCCCCAGTGTGCTGGAACATCAGGTGTGGGAGGTGGTTGGAGACGCAGGCAGCGTGCCAGAGCGATGACGCTTTGAAACCCAGATTGCAATCCTTCCACAGATACAGATCTTTACATAGCTTGATTGCATCTTCTGGGCACAAGTGGGAAGGATCGACACGCACGCTCGATTTTTTTTTTTGCATAAAGTGTGTGGGGGGGCGTCCGTGGAAAAGAGCGGAAAACGGCACGATGGCAGCGTGGTCGCGCGATCAAAACCTATCCTGCCTTGACACGCGTTGGTACAAGGAGCGCAAAAAAAATCGTGGGGGGCAGAGGAGGAGGAGGAGGGAGCCAGTAGCAAGGGGATGGGGAGGGAGGGTCAGGATAGGCAGGGTCAGTGGGTTGGTGACCCTCACCCACTCTGAGTGGGGATGCAATGAAAGAGCCTGATAAAGAGATGGTGGGCTAGATCAGGGGTCTCCAACTTTGGCAACTTTAAGACTTGTGGACTTCAACTCCCAGAATTCCTCAGCCAGCTTTGCTGGCTGAGGAATTCTGGGAGTTGAAGTCCACAAGTCTTAAAGTTGCCAAGGTTGGAGACCTCTAGGCTAGATGACTTTCTCCATCACAATTATAAAGAGGACATGTGATTTGCAGGATCTAGCCTGGATCAGTCCCTGGGATCAGAGGTTCAGTCTTCTGAGTTTTCGGATTCATGCTGGAGCCCATCCTCGGGAAATTTCTCTCTCTCTCTCCAAAATGTGTGCTTTGGACTGTTCTATGCCTAGTATTTAAGTGGTGCCTGGTTGTGAGTGGCTTTTTAGTAGTTGATTGGGGTGTTAATGGCCGGTTATTAAGTCGAGTCTATGATTCTATGATTATCTGACCTCCAAGGTCCCTTCCAATTCTAGATATCTATGATTATCTGATCTCCAAGATCCCTTCCAACCCTATGAGTCTCTGTTTCTATGACCTCCCTGTTTCTATGACCTCCAAGGTCCCTTCCATCCATAGGAGTCTATGATTATCTGACCTCCAAGGTCCCTTCCAACCCTAGAAATCTGTTTCTATGACCTCCAACGTCCAACCATAGGAGTCTATGATTATCTGACCTCCAAGGTCGCTTCCAACCCAAGAAATCTATGATCTCCAAGGTCCCTTCCATCCATAGGAGTCTATGATTATCTGATCTCCAAAGTTCCTTCCATCCATAGGAGTCTATGATTATCTGACTTCCAAAGTCCCTTCCATCCATAGGAGTCTATGATTATCTGGCCTCCAAGATCCCTTCCAACCCAAGAAATCTATGACCTCCAAAGTCCCTTCTGTCCATAGGAGTCTATGATTATCTGACTTCCAAAGTCCCTTCCATCCATAGGAGTCTATGGTTCTATGACCTCCAAGGTCCCATCCAACCTTAGGAGTCTATGATTTTATGACTTTCAAAGTCCCTTCCAACTTTGGGATATCTTAAAGTGGCCAAGCTGGAGAAACACGGCAGTAAATGCAGACACCCCTTGTGATATTTCGGTTAATGTCTGATGGCAGCAATTTGGTATAAAATTCATCTGTGCAGATTTACTCTTCTATCTTCCCCCTTGGATCAGAAAAGGGGAGGAGCGGATCATAATGGCAAATTATAACTTTCAAAGTGGATTTCAACCACAGACAAGCCCACGTCGAAATACAAACCTACCATAGCCCATTCTGAGCTGCAAACATATAAATATTTACTCTGATGTAAACCACCGCTAGTTTCCGTGGACACAAAGAGGACATCAATCCTGATTATGCGGCAGCTCCACTGAGTCCGATAATTTGCATTTCGAAGTAATTTCAGATTCAGAAGCAAAGTTTTCAACCTCCAAAGGGCAACCGCCAGACACATTCAAGACTTATCCCATTCAATGGTTGCGTTTTTTTTTCTTCTTACCTCTCAGAACAGTCAGTTTAGCGTTGACTGTGATCTCCGCCACCGAATTCTGGGCAACGCATTCGTAAATGTTTTCATCTCGAGGCGTCCGGAGGGGTTGTATCCTCAAGACTGCTCCAGCACCTTCGTCGAATTCAATGGTCTGGATCGGAGAGAGACAGAGAGGAAGGAAATTAATTCCATTCAATTAATTAAAAGAGGAGATCCATCTATCCCTCTTTGCACACAGCCATTGTCCCGGGTCTCTCCCTCTCTCTCCCTCTCCCTCCCTCTCTCTCTCTCTCTCTCTCTCTCTCTCTCTCTCTCTGTGTGTGTGTGTGTGTGTGTGTGTATAAAAGCCACCACAATCTTTGCAACAGACCAGCATCCCAGAGCTGTGTGTATGTGTGTCTATTTATCCATCTCTCTTTGCATACAGGTTGTTTCCAAAGAATGTGTGTAAGTATGCATTAAAAAAATCCACAATCTTTGAAAAGGATCCGTTTCCTAGGAACATGTGAAGGGGTGGGATTCAGCCGGTTTGGACAATCCGGATGTTAATTTTAATCTGGTTCGCCAAACCGGTAGTTGCAGGGACTGGCTGACCCTGCCCACTTGTGGTCACAAGTCGAGGACTATGGTAGCTTTGCATTAAGCCAACTTCATGAAAGTGGGTTTGGTGAGGTAGGGATTTATTTTACGAAAATCAGTCTTGGTAAAGCTAAAAAGTCCGCTGAGGCAGAAGCCACGGCTGACTGTGAAAAGGGACTCGCTTCCCTGATCTCTCTTTTTCTTTGGAAATTCTTCCAGGCTCTCCCTCCGGCTTTTGGGAGAGTGGGGGCAAATGGGGACAATTAACCAGTGGAACGACTTGCCACCAGAAGTTGTGGGTTCTCTATCACCGGAGGTTATTAAGAAGAGACTGGACAACCATTTGTCTGTAATGGTGTAGGGCCGTGATGGGGAACTTATGGCACGTGTGCTACAGGTAGCACACGGAGCTATCTCTGCGAGCACGCGAGCTGTCACCCTAGGTCAGTTCCACCGCCTCTCACCAGCCAGCTGATTTTCGGGTCTCTGCCGCGCATGTGGGAGACGTGCGCGCATGTGCTGGGTGGGCACGGTTGCGACCTCCCGCACCCCATTTTTGGTCCCAAGAGGCTTCAGGGAGGCCTGCTAGGCCCAAAACCAACCACAGGGAGGTGCCCCCTCCATGCCGTTTCTGGCCTAGCAGGCCTCCCTGAAGCCTCCTGGGACCAAAAACGGGGTACTTGGGGAGTGTGTGTGCACATGCAGGGGAGCATGGGGGGGGTCGCAGGCGCATGCACAGGGGGGCAGGAGGGCATTGCATTATGGGTGTGGGCACACGCATGCACACGCACTTTTGGCACCCGAGGAAAAAAAGGTTTACCAAAAGGTAGGGTTTCCTGTTGTTCTGCCCCAGCTACGGACCCCAAAGAATGCAGCACACATGGAGTCTGTACAAACCTTAGTTTATTAAATTAAAACAGTCTTTTTCAAACAAAGGCTGTTAATTCTTTTTCTTTTTCTTTTCTTTTTTTCTTTTTATTTGATTTCTATACCACTCTACTCCCGAAGGTCTCAGGGCGGTGCACAGCCAAACAATAAAACACATACATACAAAATTTAAAAGTAGAATTAAAATCAAATTAAATAGTATTGGCCCAGGCAAATTAAAACCCCAAACTATTTAAAACCAATTTTAAAATTTGAATATATAAAATACTAAAAGATATTAAAAAAGATATTAAATTAAATTTTGTATGCTTTGTTTTTACTTAGGCTGTGCACCGCCCTGAGTCCTATTTGGAGAAGGGCGGTATAGAAATTTAAACAAATAAATAAATAAATAAATAAATAAAAAATTAAAAATCTTTTATAAAAGAGGGAGAAAATTAGGCCAGGCCCGCCTGGTGAAATAATAAGGTCTTTAGAGCGCGGCGGAAGGTGCGCAGATCCGGGATCCTCCGTATCTCTGGGGGGACCTCGTTCCAGATAGTAGGTGCCCCCACAGAGAAGGCTCTCTCCCTGGGGGCCGCCAGCCGGCATTGTTTGGCTGACGGCACCCGGAGGAGCCCCTCTCTATGGGAGCGTACCGGCCGGTGGGAGGCTATTGGTGGTAGTAGGCGGTTAAAGTTAATTAACTTTCTTAACAGCCTACAAGAATCCAAAGAATAAATAATCTTAATCTTATTATGGTTGGCAGAAAACCCAGAAGCAATTTGCAGAGAACTAAGATCAAGACGCGAAGGAGAGTGAGCTAAAGTTGTTCTCTACAGCTTGTTGCAAGCAGCATTCCTTCTTAAATAGGCTAAGGGAGTGGCCAATTAGCCCCAAGCCTTACTCTCGAGGAGACCTCCTCCTGAGGAGCCACTCCTGCCTTTTGGCAGCTCTGCGTCCCTTGGATCGAGAAGAGGCTCCTCCTCTTCGTCCTCTTCACTTATGGAAGCTTCTGGAGGTTCTGAAGGCCCTGGCTGAATCCCCACCTCTGGCACCACATCTTCTCCAGCCTCCTCACTGTCCGACTCGAGTGCCAGCTGCACAGGCTGCTGGTGCAGCACCACACCAGCCTCCTCGCTGTTGGAATCAGCTACTAGCTGCACAGGCTGCTGACGGGCCACAACACCTGTTTGAGCAGGGGATTGACCTAGAAGACTTCTAAGACGCCTTCCAACCCTATTATTTTGTTTTCTTACCTCAAACCGCTGTGAGTTCACTTTCTTTCCTTTCTTGTTCCAGGTGACCCGGGGTTTGGGGTCTCCCGTCGCTTGGCACACAAAGGACGCCACGCCTCCCGACACCCCAATCTGGTCCACGGGGTGCTTGATGAACTGTGGGGGACCTGTGGCCACGGATGGGGGGGGAGGCAGGGAAAAGGGAGAGAAACAAAAGCAACACAGACTTTAGATAAGTTGAGGTTTAGCAGAGTCCCCTCTGTGTCATTTATTTATTATCAATTTTATTAGGGTTATGTAGTCCTTTCAGCAGTTCCAAAATAGGTTCCACACCTATTTGCAGTCTGATTCAGGTGATCCTGAAGCAGGGGTGAAATGCTTCCAGTTTGGACCGGATCGCCTGATCCAGTAGCAATGGAGGCGGGTGGTTCAGAGAACCAGTAGCAAAAATCCTTGCCCCCCCCCATGCCCAGCTTTTTTTAAAAAAAATTTAAAAGCATTTTTTCTACAACCTCTTCGGCCGAAAAAATGCTTTTAAAAGTAAAAAAAAAAAGCCTCTGATGATTGCGCGGCTCAGCTGGGATCGTCAAAGGGATCGTCAGCTGATGTTCCCAGCTGAGTTGCCTGATCTGCAGAGGTTTTTTTCCTTTTAAAAGCCTCTGATGATCCAAGCTGAGTTGCCTGATTGGCAGAGGCTTTTAGGCCAAAGTGTGTAATTCTTTTAACAAATTTTAAATTTTGTATTGGGATGTTTTTATTTTGGCTGTGCACCGCCCTGAGTCCAGTAGGAGAAGGGCGGTATACAAATTTAATAAAATAAAATAAATAAAATAAATACATTACTTGGAGCCTGACAGGTTCCAAGTATCCAGGGGAGGGGCACTCATGTCATCACCATTTTTGAGGCCTTCCCAGCTGGTTTGTAAGAGTCAAGGGGGGGGGGGGACGGACAGATTCATTTAACAACCATCTGATTCAGTTAACAACTGCAGAATGTCAGGGTCCCAACGAAAGAAGACTCCAAGGCTAGAAGTTCCTCAAAGTTCCCTTTTATTAGAGATGTCATATTGGCACATCTGGGAAAACCCGGATCTGAAAGCTTCCGGGTTTTCCCCACCCAAAGGAAAGTCCAACTCCCTGCCCCTGCACCCACATGTCCATCACATGGTCCAATCAAAGCACCGTCCCAACTGGAGATGCCTCCCAGTCACATCACTCCAGGTGCAGGGCAAGATGTCCTTGACTCTCTGAGAAAGGAATGTTATTTTGACTACATATCTCCCCAGCTCCATACAATCCCCCCTCCCAGTTTCCCACAGTACTAAATGTGGCAGGCCTGAAGGCCCAAGGCAGAAGATGGCCTCCAGGCCTGACACAGAGATTCACTTTGCAATTGCAAATAAATTGCAATAAAGGTTGTAATATCAGGCGTGGCTCACTTAAGAACTGCCTTGGTTAGCCACGGAAATCCTGCTCCCAATTATGACGGTAAGTCAATCAAGGACTATCTGTGTCTCTAACGGTTTATCACCAGGTGGTCTCCTTTTCAAGGATGTATGAAGTCTGAACTTGCTTAGGTTTCTTAAGGAAATCAGCCAAGGTCTCATGGGTGCTCCAAGGTGCCTCAGCTGACCTCTCCTCCTACTTTCTGAAGCAAAACGCGGCTCAGCTAAGGCTTAATAAATCTTCTAAAAATAAATGTGAATGTTAGATTAGAAACCGCAACCTGTAATAACAGCCAGCACGCCTTAATCACACTTCCCCCACATCATAGCTTGCAAGAATAGAACTGTCTATATTGCACGCTTAAAGAGCGTCCATCACGACACACCGAGCACCACAGATGGTCCAAATATTTCTCCAGAACTCATCTGTAGAGATTTTCAGTCATCCAGGTTATCCCAAAGGTGGGTTTTTTTTTCCCCAAGAGGCAACTGGACTTCCTGTTTTTTCTTTGAAGACGTTTCGCTTCTCCTCCAAGAAGCTTCTTCGGTTCCGACTGGATGGTGGGGAATGGAAGGATTGAAATTCCTTGCAATCAGCTGGTCATCTGCATTTTTTTGAGAGAGTCGTTGAGGCCACTTGGAGGATTGTCTGTGTCCTCAGGGTCACCTGAGTGGTGCAAATGGTTCCTGTAGCCTGCAGTTGTTTTTTCTGGAAATCCGTTCATACCCCCACACCATTCAAAGGCTGTACAGATCTACAGGTATTTAGCTATGCAATTTGGGACAAACATCCTTTGAATGGTGTGGGAGTATGAATGGATTTCCAGGAAAAAAAACAACTGCAGACTACAGGAGCCATTAGCACTACTCAGGTGACCCTGAGGGCACAGACAATATATATTGTCTGTGGAAAGAAAACAGGGAGGATACATGGGATGAGGGTGTGGCTAACTGATGAGGACTTATAAGTCCGAAATAGATCTATCTTAGTCTCCTTAGTCTCCCAATGGGCAGCAGAGGGTTTGCTGGCTGCCAGGAAAAAAAAAAGCCTAGAAACTAGATATGCCCATTTGCTGGTTTCAACCTCTTTCAATGAATTTATTCATTATCTACTCCAGCTGCCTTCTGCCTCAGAGTTTCTATCTCCCTCCCACCCACCCCTCCCGACCCATGATATTTTGGCTTTAAAAAAAGCCAAAACCCCACCAAAGATGGACAATTTTGTTCCCTCTGGCTGCAAGATTTCCAGAGAACCATTTAAAATTTCCCTTCTGGATATTATTTAAAAGGGAGTCAAATGGCCTAGTGTTTTTTTTTTTTAATATCATTTGGGGAGGGGGAAGTGCATGTAGAATGGGTTTCTCCCACCCCCCCCCCCGTTATGTCCCCTCCTGGCACCCCTAAGCGTTTAACATGGCTGCCACATGAAACTGAATGCAAAGATTTGACACGGCCCGAAGGTGCTTTTCCAAAAGGCAACAGACGAAGAATAGAATAGAATAGAATAGAATAGAATAGAATAGAATGAAAGATGATAGGATAGGATAGGATAGGATAGGATAGGATAGGATAGGATAGGATAGGATAGAATAAATGGAATGGAGGATAGGATAGGATAGGATAGGATAGGATAGGATAGGATAGGATAGGATAGGATAGGATAGGATAGGATAGGATAGATGGAATGGAATGGAATGGAATGGAATGGAATGGAATGGAATGGAATAGAATAGAATAGAATAGAATAGAATAGAATAGAATAGAATAGAATAGAATAGAATAGAATAGAACAGAATATGGAATGGAATGGGGAATGGAGAATGGGGAATATGGAGTGGAGTAGAATAGGAATAGGAATAGGAATAGAATATAGGGGAATATGGAATAGAATAGAATAGAATAGAATAGAATAGAATAGAATAGAATAGAATAGAATAGGGAATGGAATGGAATGGAATAGAATAGAATAGAATAGAATATAGGATATGGAATGGAATGGAATATAGAATGGGGAATAGAGAATGGGGAATATGGAGTGGAGTAGAATAGGAATAGGAATAGAATATAGGAGAATATGGAATATGGAATATGGAATATGGAATATGGAATAGAATAGAATAGAATAGAATAGAATAGAATAGAATAGAATAGAATAGAATAGAATAGAATAGAATAACAGAGTTGGAAGGGACCTTGGAGGTCTTCTAGTCCAACCCCCTGCTTAGGCAGGAAACCCTAGTACAGCATTTCAGACAAATGGTTATCCAATCTCTTCTTAAAAACGTCCAGTGTTGGAGCATTTAGGATCAGCTGGGAAGCCAAAAGGACAGCCGTGAAGGATGGGGGTCAGACCCAGAAGACCTCCAAGGTCCCTCCCGGCTCTATTGATTCCGAGCAGGCAACCGCAAGCCACGTCTCTATGGTTTCTGAGGGAATCTCTATGGCTGAGGCACCATTAATTGAGTTTGGCTCCAGGGAAATATCGTATTCCGAGGTCAGAGGGAGAATATGCTATTACTGGGAAGTTTGTAATTAAATCGCTGGCGCTCCTGACCAAGGGAAATGAGATCCAGGGGACACATTTCAGGAGACAAAAGGGCAGAGATCCCTCCCATACATTCCTGGAGGGAATGTAATTGCCCCCAACAAACACACAAACACAACACACACACACACATACACACCAATGGCGTTTGCAGAAAGAGTAACAAGTCTAATCTTGATCCTCGGAACCAGCCTTACTGGTGGATCAGTAACCTGCTGAGTGGCTTGCTATATATAGATAGTCCTCAAGTTACGGCCAGAATGTATGTATGTCACTAAGTGTGCTGTCTCACTCACGCACACACCACAGGTGTAAGGAGTCTTTCTTAAGGCTTCCAAGTCTGATTTGGTATTCCCCAGCAATTCCCTGGGCCGGCACCAGTTCTACTCCCATGGCTACTCAAAGGAAGCCAACACTAGTCCTCATGACAATGGAGATTTTCTCAGTCATCCAGGTCAAGGTTGTCCCACAGGTTCTTTTTTCAAGAGGCAACTGGACTTCCTGTTTTTTCTTTGAAGACGTTTCTCTTCTCATCCAAGAAGCTTCTTCAGCTCTGACTGGAGGGTGGGGAAGGGAAGGATTTACACTCCTTGCAGACAGCTGGTTATTTGCATCCTTTTTAGAGAGTCGTTGAGGCCACTTGGAGGTTTATACATATCCTCAGGATCACCTGAGTGGTGCAAATAGGTGTGGAGCATTCTTGGAACTGCTGAAAGGGCTACTGTTCTGGAGCTGTACTTTCTGCAGGACGGTTGTTAACCAATCGGTTGTAAACCGAGGACTGCCTGTGAGTGGGATAACAGCTCTGATGCGTTACCTAAATGAAGGTTTCTTAAGGGCAGCAACTTTAAGAGGAGAGGAGTGGAAAGGGAAGGAAGGAGAAGGCGAGGAGGGGAGGGAGGAAAGAAAGGAAGGAGAAGGAGAGGAGGGGAGGGAGGAAAGGAAGGAAGGAGAAGGAGATGGGGGAGGGAGGAAAGAAGAGAGAAGAAAGAAGGAAGGGAGGGAGAAAGGAAGGAGAAGGAGAGGAGGGGAGGGAGGAAGGAAGGAAGGAGAAGGAGATGGGGGAGGGAGAAAAGAAGAGAGGGAAGAAAGAAGGAAGGGAGGGAGAAAGGAAGGAGAAGGAGAAGCAGGGGAGGGAGGGAGGAAGGAAGGGAGAAAGAGAGAGGGAGGGAGGGGAGGAAGGGAAGAAGGGAGGGAGGAGGAAGGGGGAGAAAGGAAGGAAGTAGGGAGAAAAAAGGAAATAGAGAAGGAAGGAAGGAAGGAAGGAAAAGTAGGGGAGGGAGGGGAAGGAAAGAAAGAGGGAGGGAGGAAGGAGAAGTAGGGGAGGGAGGGAGGGTAGGAGAAAGAGGGAGGGAGGGAGAAGTAGGGGAGAAAAAGGAAAGGAAATAGAGAAGGAAGGAAGGAAAAGTAGGGGAGGGAGGAAGGAAATAGAGAAGGAGAAAGAAGGAAGGGGAGAAGGAGAAATAGTGGAGGAAGAAAGGAAGGAAATAGAGAAGGAAGGAAAGAAGGAAAGTAGGGGAGGGAGGGAGGGAGGAAGGAAGGATAAATGAAAAAGGGGAAAAGGCCCCGAATTTCTGGGGCTAAGCAAAGTGGTTGTTGGTAATGTCACTAGACTGGGTTCAGCTTGAAGAACAGAGTTTCTAGTCCCCATGGTGTGCTCTGAGGCATAAAAATCCAGGTTTTATGCAGCAAGTGGCGAGACAGAATCGGTTTCCTCCCATCCTTGTGGGCCACCAAGCGTCTCTCATCGTATTTCCGCGAGGCTCTTGCCTCCCTCCCAGCCTGCCTTAACCCAGGCCAAAAAAAACGCCGAATTCCAACCGTTTGGCCCAGCAAATTTGCAAGGGGAGCTTTTTCTGCAGCCAGGCTGTTTTTCGAGAGGGCCGAGGAGGGACGTTGGCGGTGGGAAGAATAGGCCAATTTATTTCGCGCTCCCTTTGAAAATGGCCACAAGCATTTGTGCTATTCAGAGGCCCTCCGAACAGACATTTCATTGTCTCCGAGATTTTTCATTCGCTTTTAGCTCCTGGAGGCGACAGAGGGGCAGCCAGCTGCCCGCGCCCTGCTTGAAAGAATAAATTGTTTGCCGTGCCCGCCAGCGCTGTTTTGCAGGCGGGAGAGGCCGCTTCGGCGCATAGAGGCACCGCGCATTGTCCAGTTTGTCAGAGCGGTTGGAGGGGAGCATGAGGACAGGAACCGCTCGGCTCGCTCGCGAAGCAGCCCGAGATGCGCCTGGCGTTCTCTCCTCGGTTGGCGATGCCTTCGCTGGCCAAACAGAAGCGGCTTTTATTTTGTTTTTTCTTTTTTTTTTTCCCAAGGGCCCCTCTCCATCTTTAGTCTCACTGGGTCTTCTTTGTTGTTTTCAGAAAACAGCATTTTGCATTGGCTGAAGGAACCTGGGAAGGATTTGCTTTTCTCTTTTCTCTTCTTTCTCTCCCACTCCTCCCTTCTCACCCTCTCTCCTTCCTTCCCTTCTTTCCTGTCTCCCTTTTTCCTTCCTTCCTTCCCTTCCTTTCTCCCTCTTTTTCTTCCTTCAAGTCCCCTCTTCTTCCTTCCTTCCTCCTTTTCCTTCCTTCTTCCTTTCTCCCTCTTCTTTTTCTTCTTTCCTGTCCCCCTCTTCTTCCTTCTTCCTTCCTCTCCCTTTTTCTTCCTTCCTTCATCCTTCCTTTCCTCTCATTTTTCTTCCTTCCTTCCCTCTTCCTTTTCCTTCCTTCCTTCCTCCTTTTTCCTTCTTTCAACTTTCCTTCCCTTCCTTCCTCCCTCCTTTTTCTTCCTTCCTCCTTTTCCTTCCTTCCCTTCCTTCCTCCCTCTTCTTTTTCTCCCTTCCTTCCTTCCTTCCTTCTTCTTTCCTTCCTTCCTCCCTTTTTCCTTCTTTCCTTCCTTCCCTTCCTTTCTCCCTCCTTTTTCTTCCTTCCTCCTTCCTTCCTTCCTTCCTCCCTCTTTTTTCTCCCTTCCTTCCTTCCTTCCTTCCTTCCTTCCTCTTCTTCCTTCCTTCCTTCCTGTCTTCTTCCTTCCTCCCTCTCTCCCTATTTATCTAGCCATCCATTAAGACTCTGGCCTGTGAATCCGATGTGTAAAAACCCATAAGAAGGAGGAACTCAAAGGAAAGCAGGATGTTTGCAGGGAAACCATTTTTGCCAACTTTTGCAAACCCCCTAAGAGCCCCTTCCCCCACATTCCCCCTGGGCAAAAAGCCCAGGTTTCCAGACACTCTTAAACCCCCCCCCTTCTGTCACTAGGTCCATATTTCTTACTCCTTTTCATTTACCTTCTACTTTCCCTCAAAGAGATCCAAAGCAGGGAAGGGAATCTCTCTTCCTGCCTTCCCCTCTTATCCCGCCTTAAAGCCGGCCATTATTTCGAGGCCTTTCGTAACAAACCGCCCATTCAGGCAGATCTTGCCCATCTTCCAAGACCTAAAATCTCACTTTCTGGAGTTTTCCCTTTCGTCCTCCGCGTTCTCGCATGCGTTTAGGTTCCCACACAATCAACTCTGGTCTCTTTTGTCTCCTCGTAGGAGGGAGAGTCGTGTTAAATTCAGGTCGCCCGAAAATGCGGAGGTGGCTCTTCGCACCTTTTCCCAAAAAACAGTTTGACGAAAATGCAGATTTTTTTTCCCCCCTCCCTCCGGTTAGTTCACGAAACCAACTGTCAAGCCAAAAATCTCTTTTCTTTGCCATCTGCCGGCAGATCCTCCTCGACTTACGACCGGTGCTTGTTCGAAATGACAACGGCGCTAAAAAAATTAACGTGACTGACCGTGGGTCCTCGCACTTACGACCATTTCAGCACCTTCAGTCACACGATGAAAAAGGCGGGAGCTTGGCAACTGGCAATGTACAGGCGATCCTCTATTTATCACCATTCACTTAGGGACCGTTCAAAGTTATAACAGCACTGGAAAAAAAGGGACTTGGGGCCGTTTTTTTCACATTTTACGACCGTTGCAGCGTCCCCCTGGTCACGTGGGAAAATTCAGATACTTGGCTCAATTGACTCGTATTCATGACGGCTGCAGTGTCCCCAAGGTCACGTGATCCCCATTTGTGACCTTCTGACGAGCAAAGCCAATGGGGAAGCCAGATTCACTTAACAACCGTGTCACTAAGCTTAAAATTGAGGGGGAAAAATTGAGAATAGGGGCCCTCTGATAGCCAAGAATTTGCTGAATGTTACCCTTACAGCAGAGGTGGGCTGCTGAGGGTTCAGGAGAACCTCTAGCTAAGATTCTGTGCAGTTCGGAGAACCCTCAAATCCCACTCCTGGATGGCTCTGCCCACCCCGCCTCACGCCTCCTAGGAGTCCCCCGTGGCCTGTTTTGGATGCAGGTAAGTGCAGGGCATGCGCGGAGGCTCGGGGAGGGCGAAAAACGGGCCTACCGGAAGTTCGGGAAGGCCCTCCAGAGGGCCTCCGGAGCCTGGGGAGGTGGTTTACGCCCACCCAGAGGCTCAAGGAAAGCCTCCGGAGCCCGGGGAGGGCAAAAACGCCCCGCCCCAACACCGTGGTGCAGGAGGCTGGCTAGGCCACGCCCACCATGGCCACGCCCACCCAGAAACAGGGCAGAGAACCCCTTGCTAAAATTTTTGAAGCCCACCCACCTTACAGATTAAATCCCCTAATTAAGCAAATTATTGTATGTATGTATGTATGTATGTATGTATGTATGTATGTATGTAATTTATATACCGCCCTGCTCCCGAAGGACTCAGGGCGGTGAACAGCCAAACAGTAAAAAATACATAGATACAAAATTTAAAAACGAAGTAAAATCGAATTAAACAATTTGGCCCAAACAGATTAAAACCCCAATCATTTAAAAAACCGATTAAAATTTGCATAATTAAAAAGAGAGAAAAGATTAGGCCAGGCCCGCCTGGTGGAATAAAAAGGTCTTAAGAGCGCGGCGGAAGGTGCGCAGATCCGGGATCCTCCGTATCTCCGGAGGATAAATTAAATTTATCCTTATAGAATAAATACAAATCAAATGTCTGAAAAGGACTAGAACTCTCTCTTACTCCCCCTAAAAACATATTCCTGGATTGCTTTTTCCCCCCTTTTCTTCTTCCCTCCCCATCCCGTTTCCTCTTGTGCTGTGACTCTTCAATTGTAATGTAGAACAGGGGTCTCCAACCTTGGCAACTTTAAGCCTGGCGGACTTCAACTCCCAGAATTCCCCAGCCAGCAAAGCTGGCTGGGGAATTCTGGGAGTTGAAGTCCGCCAGGCTTAAAGTTGTCAAGGTTGGAGACCCCCGTTCTAGAAAGTAAAAAATATCTGTTAACATTAAGAGTTTCCTGAACATCCTCCGCAACAAATGAAAATGGCTTTAAATCAATACATAGATATAGCAAGTGATTTCTTAATAACCTTCCCAGCCCAGGAGGTGTCGTTTCCCACCCCCACATTTTTGGGGGGGGGAACTATAATTCCCACAAAGCTCAGTGGGTGACTGCTTCTAAATTTGAACCCAAGTTTGAATAGGTTGGCTAATAAGGGTGTCTGTTCTGGAAAATAATAATAAAAAAAAGCTTTATTTCCCCCCGTTTTCCAATTAAGGGACTTTTAAGATAGAAAAGGGGATTTTTATGTCAAAAATGGGCTCGGCAGAGCCTAAACTGCGGCTTTCATTCATCAGACAGAAAGTGGAATAATAACAATCCTAACAGCAACAAGCATCCTCAGCTAACCTGTTTCCGAACTCCTTAGAAAGGAGGCCCTCCAGCAACTGAGATTCCCTTTACAACTTTCAAAGGGTAATAAATTATTCCAATAGCAGCTCATGTGTCTCTTTCTGTCTTGCATTTTTCCTTTGGAGGCTCCAAAATATTTTATTTACACAGATGTATGCTTGGAAATAAGTGCTTTCCTTCCTCCCTCCCTCCGTCCCTCCTCCCTCCCTCCCTTCTTCCCTTCCCTCCCTCCCTTCCTTCTTCCCTCCCTCCCTTCCTTCCTTCTTCCCTCCCTCCCTTCCAGACAGGAAGCAGCAGGTGAAGCTAAGCAGAATCACATCAGATATCTCTACAATTAGCACAGGGCCCCCCAAGGCTGTGTGCTCTCCCACTTCTCTTCTCTCTATATACCAATGACTGCATCTCAAACGATCCATCTGTTAAACTACTGAAGTTTGCGGATGACACAAGAGTGATCGGTCCCATCCGAGACAATGATGAATCTGCATACAGACGGGAGGTTGAACAACTAGCCTCGTGGTGCGACCGGAACGATCTGGAACTGAACACACTCAAAACCGTAGAAACGGTGGTGGACTTTAGGAGAAACCCTCCCATACTTCCACCTCTCACAATACTAGACAACACAGTATCAACAGTAGAGACCTTCAGATTTCTAGGTTCTACCATATTCACGACCTAAAATGGACACCCAACATCAAAAATGTCATCAAAAAAGCCCAACAAAGAATGTTCTTTCTGCACCAACTCAGGAAGCTCAAACTGCCCAAGGAGCTGCTGATCCAGTTCTACAGAGGAATTATTGAGTCTGTCATCGGCACCTCCATAACTGTCTGGTTTGCTTCTGCAACCCAACAAGACAGACACAGACTTCAGAGGATGATTTAGAACTGCAGAAAAAACAATGGCTACCAACCTGCCTTCCATGAGGACCTGTATACTGCACGAGTCAAAAAGAGGGCTGGGAAAATATCTACAGACCCTTCGCATCCTGGACATAAACTCTTTCAACTCCTACCTTCAAAACGACGCTATAGAGCACTGCACACCAGAACAACTAGACACAAGGACAGTTTTTTCCCAAACGCCATCGCTCTGCTAAACAAATATTTCCCTCAACACTGTCAAACTATTCACTAAGTCTGCATTACTATTAATCTTCTCATCGTTCCCACCACCCACCTCCTCCCACTTATGACTGTAACCGTGTTGCTGGTATCCTTATGATTTATATTGACCCTTTGACTATCATTAAGTGTTGTACCTTATGATTCTTGACGAATGTATCTTTTCTTTTAAGTACTCCGAGAGCGAATGCACCAAGACAAATTCCTTGTGTGTCCAATCACACTTGGCCAATAAAGAATTCTATTCTATTCTATTCTATTCTATTCTATTCTATTCTATTCTATTCTATTCTATTCTATTCTATTCTATTCTATTCTATTCCATTCTTCCTTTCTCTCCTCCCTCCCTCCCTCCCTCATCCATCCATCCTCCTCTCCTCCGTTCTCTCCTTCCTTCCTCTTTCCCTCCATTATCTTTTCTTTTCTTCTCTTCTCCTTCCCCCTCTCCCCGCTCCCTTTCCTTCCTCCCCTTCCTCCCTTCTAACCCTCCATCCAACCATCCTCCTCTCTCCTCTTCCTCCCTCCCTCCTCCACTTCCTCCCTCTTTCCCTCCATCTTCTCTCTTCTCTTCTCCTTCCTTTCATCTTCCCCTCTCCTTTCTTCGTTTCTTTCCTTTCCTTCTCTCTCTTATCTATCTATCTATCTATCTATCTATCTATCTATCTATCTATCTATCATCTATCTATCTATCTATCTATCTATCTATCTATCTATCTATCATCTTTCCTTTCCCTTTCATTCTTTCACTCTCTTTCTTTCTTTCCTTCCTTCCTTCCTGTTCCTTCCTTTTTTTTAAAAACAATTAATCAGTGGAACCGCTTGCCTCCAGAAGTTGTGGGAACAAATAAGCACTTGAAGGCAGGACAAGAAGCAATGGGTGGAAACTAATCAAGGAGAGAAGCAATCTAGAACTAGGGAGAAATTTCCTGACAGTGAGAACAACTAATCAGTGGAAGAACTTCCCTCCAGAAGTTGTAAATGCTCCAACACTGGAAGTTTTTAAGAAGATGTTGGATAACCATTTGTCTGAAGTGGTATAGGGTTTCCTGCCTAAGCAGGGGGTTGGACTAGAAGACCTTCAAGGTCCCTTCCAACTTTGTTATTCTCTTATTCCTTCCCACTCTGGTATTCTGTTAATGCCAACAAAGCATTAATTCAGAAGAGGCAGTTCCTTGACCGTAGCTGATCTCAGGAAAGGCTAGATCTGGTTTGATCCAACTTGGATGGGAGGCCACCCAGCGATTAACTATTTACTTGTTTATCAAATTTATGTGGCCAGCCATCTCACAAAAAAGCGAGTCTGGGCAGCATACAACAATTAAAACAGTTCCTAGGGGAAACTCCCCTAAGAAAAGAAAATTCCCAGAAAAAGCTTTTTGCAACTCTGAAAGCTGCATGGATAATTTCTGGTAGCCATCAGGAACTGAGGGAGGCTTTACATTTAATAAAGAAACTGCCTTTTAAGTCGTGCACAGAATTTCTGGCACCAACTAACACTTTTGAGCCGCCAGTGGGAGGGAAAAAAAATCAATTTTAAGCCTTTGCCACATAATATTTTGAGATATCAGTGCAATAAGCAACCTCAGTAAACTCCTTGCTCAGGATTGAGGGTGCAGAATGGAAGGATTTAAGAGATAAACTCCACTTTACACGCCATCCGAGGAAGTTTCAAGGCATTAACTTTTAAATACCTTACGATTTAGGAGCCTGGAAAAAAATACCATTTGTTGACTTTAGTAGTAAAAGGTATAGGCCTGTACACAACTTCCTTCCTTCCTTCCTTCCTTCCTTCCTTCCTTCCTTCCTTCGTTCCTTCCTTCCTTCCTTCCTTCCCTCCCTCTTTCCTTCCTTCCTCCCTCACCCCTCCTCCCTCCTCCCCTTTCCTTCCTCCCTCCCTCCCTCATCCCTCCTTCCTCCCTCTTTCCTTCCTTCCTCTCTCCCTCACCCCTCCTTCTTTCCTCCCTCACCCCTCCTTCCTTCCTCTCTCTCCCTCCCTCTTTCCTTCCTTCCTCCCTCCCTCTTTCCTTCCTTCCTCTCTCCCTCACCGCTCCTTCCTTGCTTGCTTGCTTGCTTCTTGCTTCCTTCCTTCCTTCCTTCCTTCCTTCGTTTCACAGCAAGTTGAGTTAACAGAACAATTAAACAGAGATCTGTAATCCAATAAACAAAATTTTTATATTTACGGACTGTATAGTAAAGCTAAAGATAAAGGTTCCCCTCGCACATATGTGCTAGTTGTTCCCGAGTCTTGGGGGCAGTGCTCATCTCCGTTTCAAAGCCCAAGAGCCAGCACTGTCCGAAGACGTCTCCGTGGTCATGTGGCCGGCATGACTCAATGCCAAAGGCGCATGGAACGCTGTTACCTTCCCACCAAAGGGGGTCCCTCTTTTTCTACATGCATTTTTTACGTCCTTTTGAACTGCTAGGTTGGCAGAAGCTGGGACAAGTCACGGGAGCTCAGAGAAAAAAAGAAAAGAAATGGGGAAGGAGGAGAAATTTAGATGGGGTCCCTCAATCTTTTCCATTTTCCATTATTCCATTTCCCAACAAAGCTGGGAAATTCTGTTGGCTGGGGAATTCTGGGAATTGAAGTCCACACACCTGGAAATGCCAAGGGTGGGAAAACTCCGTTTTAATCATTTATAACCAGCCTTGCAAATGAACTGCCTGAGTTTGTATACAATCGGAATGAAAAACAAGGAGCTTTTTTATTTCATTAAAAGTTTGTTATGCCGGCCCTCAGCAAAGCTTTTCGAGTAGCTTACACAAAACCAGATCCATCATAACTAACCAAGATAATAAATCACTTTTTTCAATGCCGTTGTAACTTGGAACGGTCACTAAAAAAACAGTTGTAAGTCGAGAACTACCTGTCGTTCTTCCTTTGTAGAAATTCTCCCTTATCTTGCAGCTGTAAGGGCCTACTAACATCCTGCTCCCCATCTTTCCTTCCCCAGTCCTGGGTTCTAATCTTGCCATTTAGAGCCACATTAGAGCGTCCCTTCCCCGTCCCTTCAGCCCTAAACCAATCAGCTTCTTCCTTTCCGTGTCTCCCGCAACACTCTGCACATGTTCAAAGTGCTCTTGTCCTCTTCTTGGAAGGACAAGAGCATCCTGAACATGTGCAGAGCGTCTTCCGCGCTATTGCATCCAGATGCCAAGCGAGCGGAGGACGGACTGGAGAAACATGTCCACGAGCTCCGGGTTTTTTGCCAAATCGGGAGTGGGTGCCGTGTTCGAGACTTACTTTCGGTGGCGCAGCCGGTCATCAGCCAGGAGAGCAGGCTGGCAACGGGGATGACCAGACACACTGGAGAACTGGGATTCATGCTGAGGGCCGGGCAGGGGACTCCGACCTCGGCTGGGCCGCCTGCCCACCTCACCGGGGCTCACAGGTCCTCTGGAATCGGGTCAGAACCTAGAGCAAAAAAGGAGGAGAAGGTGTGTTAGAAACCCATAACGCCAGGTCTTTCCAGAATCTTCCCTAACCAGATTCTTTCCAGCCCGCCCGCCTTCTCTCCTTCCCCTTTCCATCTGTCACTCTTTCCTTTTTTATCTTTCTTTTCTCTTCCTTTCTCGCCTCCTCCCACCTTCTCTCCTTTCTTCTTCCTCTCTTTTCATCCTTCCTTTTTATCTTTCTTTCGTGTTCCTCTTCCTTTTCTTCCTTGCTTTCTCTCCTTCTCTTCCACCCCTCCCTCCTTCTCTCCTTCCTTTTTTTCCTCCTTTCTCTCATTTCTTTCCTTCCTCCCTCTCTTTCATTTTTATCTCTCTCCCTCCTTCTTTCTGCCTTCCTCCTTCTTTGTCTTTCTTTTCTCCCTCGGTCCATTTCTTTCTCTCCTCTCCTTCCTTCCTTCTTCCTTCCTTCTCTCTTTACCACTTCCTCTTCTTCTTCATCCTCTTCCTTCCTAGTTGCTTGCCTCTTTCTCTCCTCCTCCCTCTTCCTTCCTCCTTCCTCTCCTTTCCTTCCTCCCTCTCTTTCATTTTTATCTCTCTCCCGCCTTCCTTCTGCCTTCCTCCCCTTTCCTTCTTTGTCTTCCTTTTCTCTTCCTCCCTTCCTCTTTTCTCATTTTCTCCTTCTTTTCATCCTTCCTTCCTTCTCCTTTCCTCCCTCTTCCTCTTCTTCTTCCTCATCCTCTTTGTTCCTTCCTAGCTCCTTGCCTCTTTCTCTCCTCCTTCCCTCCCTTCCTATTCTCCTTCCTTTCTTCCTCTCCTCTCCTTTCCTTCCTTCCTCCCTCTCTTTCTTTTTGTCTTTCTTTACCTTTCTTTCCTCCTTCTCTCCTTCTTTCTTCCCTCCCTCCCTCCCCTCTATCTCACAATGTCTCTGGACAGCAGTAACAGATTCAACATTGTCCCAGATCAAAATGGGCAAGTCGCTACCCCATATTCAACCACATTTCCTAGCAATCTCCTCACCCCACTGCCTGCCCCACGGCTCAGATTCTCCACCTCCCCAATTAGTGGGGCCAGAGAGAAGCACACACCCCCTTCCAACCCTTTGATCCAATCTGGGCTGTTAAAAGTAAAAAACAATCAAGACATGCTCAGAGACACCCTGATCGATATTTCTACGCGAGTCCTCCCCGTATCGAAGCTGTCTTTTGAGTTTGGGGGTCACGATGGGGCAGAGAAGCCAAAAGAGAACAACAAAGAGGGCCAGGCTTTGGGGCACAGTCCCCATCTCCCACCCCCCACCCCCAAATCCCAGCTTCAACCTATGCATTTAGCTAAGATTATTCCCTATTTTTTTCCACTTTGAGAAAACATCCCAAAAGAGCTCACCCGTTCCCAGCTCCGAAACTGCTATTTTAATTCTTTCTCGCCTCGGCAAATCGCCATCCCTTTTCAACACAACACAACACAACACAACAACACAACACAACACAACACAACACAACACAACACTTCTTTGTTCAATGTCTCCATTGATACATTCCTCTCCGCCTGGCTAACAATTGTTAAAACACAGCATAAAAAAAACCAAAACAGAGATGCAAAAAAAACCATACAATCAGCAGCCGGCATAAAAACAAACTTAACAGAAAGTTAACAGAGTAACAGCTGGAAGGGATCTTAGAGATCTTCTAGTCCAACCCCTGCACAAACAGGAGATCCCCATACCATTTCAGACAAATGAAACTCAGCAATAAAACATCAGCGCAATCCGTAAAAAGGATCTTCAACTTCCCTGATTCTATTCTCATATATAGAGATATATATATACATTTTTGCATACGAGAGTCAGTTTTTCCAAACAGCACAGCTGGCTCAGAGTGTCTGGTCTCAATTTCTCCAAATATAAATCAAACCTCCCACATCTGTAGCACTTTCTCAGAAGTGGCTTCCCACCCCAGTATTGGCTGCTTGGATTTCTTTCTGGCATCCAAAACCCGCCAGCAAAACGTTGGCATTAAAAGAACAGATGTTTTAATCCAGCTGCATCTGCTTTGAAGGAGGTTTTTCTGAGCCTCAAATTCCTATAGTTTTTTTGTTTTTTAAAAAACACAGATAGACCTGGACTTACAACCATTTGTTTGAAGTTACGACGACACTGAAAAAATAAAGTGATTTACAAAAGGGAGTTGCTTTTAGTGAAATGGGCATAAAATAATATAATAGGATAAAAAAAAATATAAAATGGGATAAATCAATAAAATCGTGGCAGTAGCTGAGAACTGGAGAAGTTCACAAAATACAAGGATCTGAAAATAGAAATAGAACGACCGTGGCAGAAGAAAGCAAAGATAGGAGGACCAAGAGAGATAGGCAATTTAGGGCTATACCAAAACATCTGGGGCATCATTTGAACTCCAATGGCATTGACAAATTCACCATCAAGTCAATTGCAAAAGGCAGCTTTGCTCGGAACAGCTGACATCCTGCGATGAGACCTTTAGCTCCCTCAAACATCCACATCTGTCTATTCCAGGGGTGTCAAACTCACGTTGTCATGGTGACATCACGTGATGTATCTGGACTCCCCCCCCTTTGCTAAACCAGGTGTGGGCGTGGCTAGTGCATGACACATCTGGTCCGCGGGCTGGGAGTTTGACAGCCCTGGTCTATTCCCTGGTCTTTGAGAAGAACTCCAGAGGTGGAGAAAAATGCCAAATCCAAAGATCTGGCTGACTAAAAAATAAAATAAAATAATAAAATAATAATAATAATAATAAAAATAAATAAATAAATATTATATTATAAAATAAATAAAATATATTATATTATGAAATAAAACAAAATATAAAATAATAAAAATACAGCTAGTCCTCAACTTATGCTCATAACTGAGCCCAAAATTTCCATTTCTAACTGAAACTAAGTGAATTTTGCCCCATTTTACAATTTTTTTTTTTGCTACAGCTACAAATGTGACTGTTAAGTCGGAAACACGGTCGTTAAATGAATCTGGCTTCTGTGGGGCAAGGCTGAGGGAGAGAAGGAGATAGGATAGGGGAGGCTTCTGTGGGGCAAGGCTGAGGGAGAGAAGGGGGATAGGATAGGGAGAGAAGAGGATAGGATAGGGGAGCTTCTATGGGGCAAGGCTGAGGGAGAGAAGGGGGATAGGATAGGGAGAGAAGAGGATAGGATAGGGGAGGCTTCTGTGGGGCAAGGCTGAGGGAGAGAAGGGGGATAGGATAGGGAGAGAAGAGGATAGGATAGGGGAGGCTTCTGTGGGGCAAGGCTGAGGGAGAGAAGGGGGATAGGATAGGGAGAGAAGGGGATAGGATAGGGGAGACTTCTGTGGGGCAAGGCTGAGGGAGAGAAGGGATAGGATAGGGGAGGCTTCTGTGGGGCAAGGCTGAGGGAGAAGGGGGATAGGATAGGGAGAGAAGGGGATAGGATAGGGAGAGAAGAGGATAGGATAGGGGAGGCTTCTATGGGGCAAGGCTGAGGGAGAGAAGGGGATAGGATAGGGGAGGCTGCTATGGGGCAAGCTGAGGGAGAGAAGGGGATAGGATAGGGGAGGCTTCTGTGGGGCAAGGCTGAGGGAGAGAAGGGGGATAGGATAGGGAGAGAAGGGGATAGGATAGGGGAGACTTCTGTGGGGCAAGGCTGAGGGAGAGAAGGGGATAGGATAGGGGAGGCTTCTGTGGGGCAAGGCTGAGGGAGAGAAGGGGGATAGGATAGGGAGAGAAGGGGATAGGATAGGGGGGGCTTCTGTGGGGCAAGGCTGAGGGAGAGAAGGGGGATAGGATAGGGAGAGAAGGGGATAGGATAGGGGAGGCTTCTGTGGGGCAAGGCTGACGGAGAGAAGGGGGATAAGATAGGGAGAGAAGGGGATAGGATAGGGAGAGAAGGGGATAGGATAGGGGAGGCTTCTGTGGGGCAAGGCTGAGGGAGAGAAGGGGATAGGATAGGGGAGGCTTCTGTGGGGCAAGGCTGAGGGAGAGAAGGGGGATAGGATAGGGAGAGAAGGGGATAGGATAGGGGAGGCTTCTGTGGGGCAAGGCTGACGGAGAGAAGGGGGATAAGATAGGGAGAGAAGGGGGATAGGATAGGGAGAGAAGGGGATAGGATAGGGGAGACTTCTGTGGGGCAAGGCTGAGGGAGAGAAGGGGATAGGATAGGGGAGGCTTCTGTGGGGCAAGGCTGAGGGAGAGAAGGGGGATAGGATAGGGAGAGAAGGGGATAGGATAGGGGAGACTTCTGTGGGGCAAGGCTGAGGGAGAGAAGGGGGATAAGATAGGGAGAGAAGGGGATAGGATAGGGAGAGAAGGGGATAGGATACGGGAGGCTTCTGTGGGGCAAGGCTGAGGGAGAGAAGGGGGATAGGATAGGGAGAGAAGGGGATAGGATAGGGGAGACTTCTGTGGGGCAAGGCTGAGGGAGAGAAGGGGGATAAGATAGGGAGAGAAGGGGATAGGATAGGGAGAGAAGGGGATAGGATACGGGAGGCTTCTGTGGGGCAAGGCTGAGGGAGAGAAGGGCGATAGGATAGGGAGAGAAGGGGATAGGATACGGGAGGCTTCTATGGGGCAAGGCTGAGGGAGAGAAGGGGATAGGATAGGGGAGGCTTCTGTGGGGCAAGCCTGAAGGAGAGAAGGGGAGAGAAGAGGCCGATGGTAACTACTCATTAATTTTCAAGCTGTAAGTATTGATTTATCAAGCCCGATCACATAGTTTCGTAGGGAAGCACGGGTATCCAGCTAGTCATAAATAATAATAAAAAATAAAACAAAACAAAACGACGGATCCTGCAGCTCAGCCACAGGATGAGGCCCAAAGTCCTTCCCTCAGCCTCAGTTTCCCCATCGTCTTCCCTCACTTAGCAAGTCCTGCCAAGACCACCCTAAGTGGCCGTCCTTGGTCCACCCAATTACACAACCATTTAGGATTGATTTATCATCCAAACTTTTTGCTCATGATCCTGTTAGTACCTCACGCAATGCAGCCTTCCCTAAATTGGTGATCCCACCCTGATCGTCTCGGATTGTCGCTCCACAGAATCGGTCACCGAAGATGTGAAAAATGGGCAACTCCATCCTGGCCCAAAAGCTCCAGAAAGAGAGGAACCCTCACTCAACTGAATAAAATTAGCCGAAAAATAAGCGTACTTTCATAAAATGACACTGGATCGGCAGCCTGGCAAAAACATGGCCACGAATTGAACAAGTAACGCAATTCCTTGTGTAAAAAAAAAAATTGCGCAATTTCCACAAATTCAACACCACGTATTATACAGGTAGTCCTTGACTTACGACAATTGAGCCCAAAATTTCTGTTGCTAAGCAAAACACTTCAGTGAGTTTTGCCCCACTTTATGACCCTTTCTTGCCACCGTTGTCAAGGGAATCACTGCAGTTGTTAAGTTAGTCGCACGGTCGTTAAGTGAATCCAGCTTCCCCATTGACTTTGCTTGTCAGAGGGTCGCAAAAGGGGATCACGTGACCCCAGGGCACTGCAACCGTCATAAATATGAGCAGTTGCCAAGCATCAGAATTTTGATCACATAACCATGGGGTTGGTGCGACCGTCATAAGTGTGAAAAGGGGCCCTAAGCCACTTTTTTCTGTGTCGTTGTAACTTTGAACAGTCACTAAACAAAAGGTTGTAAATTAAGGCCTACCCGCATTAAACAGGATTTATTTAAACATGTTTATTATATCAATTGCAAGTCAAATCAAATCCAAACCAACCATCAACTGGCCAGGCCAGAGTGTTGAAAAAAACACAGCCAAATCGGCACACTGAAATAATGCAGTCGGAGGAACCTAAGAGATCATCTAGTCAAGCCTCCAGATCCTGGCATCTATTTTTTTGTCAACCTTAATGGAGCTCCATGGGAACTCGGCCAATTTTCAAGTCCTCCTACAACTTTGCTTCTTCATCGGGGTTGTCGGGAAATAAATAAATATATATATATATATACACATACATACATACATACATACACACACTTTTAAGTAGCGGGTTCTGAAGCGAGGAAAAGTTTGAACCCCACAAACACACACCCACTAAAATGATTCAACATGCAGGTCATATTTGAAAGAGGCGGCAAAGGAGGCGAGAACAGAACGGATAACGGTTCGATACACCAGTTTCTTGACAACTCAGGTGTAAGATAAAAAAAAAAAATACTTGTCTGCTTTTAGAAAGGAGCATCTGTGGGCAAGCAATTCTGAGTCCCTTCTTTGTTCCATTTTGATCAAAACAGGCGATGTGCCAAGACTTTAGACACAGCATCAAATAGAAGTAAAATCTTTCTTTTTCCCCCCATCTCTCTCTCCCTCCCTTTCTCTCCCTCCCTCCCTTTGTAAAAGTTCGTAAAATTGAACACTTCTTCTCCCTCTCTCCCTCCCCCTCCCTCCCTTTCCCCCCTCCCTCTCTCCCTTCGTAAGTTTGTAAAATCGAACACAACTTCTTCCCTCCCTCTCCCTCCCTTCCTCCCTCTCTCCCTTCGTAAGTTTGTAAAATTGAACACAACTCCTTCCCTTCCTCTCTCCCTTCCTCCTTCCCTCTCTCCTTTCCTTCCTCTCCCTCCCTCCCTCCCTCTGTAAGTTTGTAAAATTGAACTCCTTCCCTCCCTCCCTCCCTCCCCCTCCCTCCTTTCCTTCCTCTCCCCCTCCCTCCCTAAGTTTGTAAAATCGAACTCCTTCCCTCCCTCTCCCTCACTTCCTCTTTCTCCCTCCCTTTCTCTCCCTCCCTCCTTTCCTTCCTCCCCCTCCCTCCCTTCGTAAGTTTGTAAAATCGAACTCCTTCCCTCCCTCTCTCCCTCCCTCCTTCTCCCTCCCTCTTTCCTTCCTCCCCCTCCCTCCCTTCGTAAATTTGTAAAATCAAACACAACTCCTTCCCTCCCTCTCTCCTTTCCTCTCCCTCCCTCCCTCCCTCTGTAAGTTTGTAAAATTGAACTCCTTCCCTCCCTCCCTCCCCCTCCCTCCTTTCCTTCCTCTCCCCCTCCCTCCCTAAGTTTGTAAAATCGAACTCCTTCCCTCCCTCTCCCTCACTTCCTCTTTCTCCCTCCCTTTCTCTCCCTCCCTCCTTTCCTTCCTCCCCCTCCCTCCCTTCGTAAGTTTGTAAAATCGAACTCCTTCCCTCCCTCTCTCCCTCCCTCCTTCTCCCTCCCTCTTTCCTTCCTCCCCCTCCCTCCCTTCGTAAATTTGTAAAATCAAACACAACTCCTTCCCTCCCTCTCTCCTTTCCTCTCCCTCCCTTCCTCTTTCCCTTTCTCTCCCCCCTCCCTTCCTTTCCCTCCCTCTCTCCTTTCCTTCCTCTCCCTCCCTCGCTCCCTTCGTAAAAGTTTGTAAAATCGAACCCAACTCCTTCCCTCCCTCTCTCCCTTCTTCTCTTCCTTCCTTCCTCTTTCTCCCTTCGTAAAAGTTCGTAAAATTGAACACAACTCAACAACTGCCTTGCTTGGCAATGGCAGTTTCACTCCCAATGTTGGTCGTAAGTCGAGGACTACCAGTTTAAGCAAACGGGAGAGAATTCCACCTTCTCTCCCTTCGGCATCGCCCAACGCGATTGTGATCCATCAGGCTGTTTGCCGGCTGTCAGTTTCCAGACAGGAACCCGATCCGTTCTCTGAAGGGTAATTTTGATGTATCCGAAGGAAAGAGAGAGAGACCAAGAACGACTGCCTGGCGATGCGTGTCCAGCCATCCTTCAGCACAATTCCTTTATTTGACACGAGCCTTTACGGTTTCATTAAAGAGCGCAACCAGATTGGAGGAAAAGGTTGGACAGCGGAAACAGAGGCCGGAGGAAAGATGGCCGCTACGTTTCGAATAAATTCTACCGACGTAGAATTGGACCTCTTTCTGCTTTGGGTCACAGAGAATGTTTCTGCGGTCGTTATACGAAGCCAGAAGCAAACCCCCAGGGAAGCCACAACGGGATTAGCTGAGAGCCTCTGTGACATCACAGAAGGATCTACTCTTCAACTCCCAGAATTCCCTAGCCAGCAAAGCTGATCAGAAAATGGGATGTGGCATAGTTTTTTTTAAAAAATTTGATTTATATGCCGCCCTTCTCTGGAGACTCAGGGCGGCTTACAGTGCGTTAAGCCTTCATACTTTTGTATATTTTTATACAAAGTCAGCTTATTGCCCCCACAAACTGGGTCCTCAATTTACCCACCTTAGAAAGGATGGAAGGCTGAGTCAACCTTGAGCCTGGCGAGATTCGATCTTACTTTAATTGCAGACAGCTGGTGTTAAATTACAGTGCTTAGTCTGTTGAGCTATCCAGGCTCAACAGACAATGATGTTGGAAAACATCATTTGCCCAGCTCCTTCCTTCCTCCCTCCCTCCCTCCTCCATCCATCCACCTATCTCTACATCTATCTCTCTATATCTATCTATATGTATGTGTCTATGTATCTGTCTGTCTGTCCATCCATCCATCCATCCATCCATCCATCCATCCATCTATCTTTATGTACCGTGTTTCCCTGAAAATAAGACCCTGTCTTATATTTTTTTGAACCCCAAAATAAGTGCTTGGCCTTATTGTCAGGAGGTCTTATTATTTTGGGGCGCATGGAGCAAGACGGGGCTCCTCTTGCCATCTTACCTGATTTCCAGCTGTTTCCCTAACCAGAGGAAATGTCGGGGACCGGGTGTGCACGCACTTAAATATTTTCAGGGGATGTCTTATTTTAGGGGAAACAGGGTATGTGTCTATGTCTATGTCTATGTCTATGTCTATGTCTATGTCTATGTCTGTCTGTCTGTCTGTCTGTCTGTCTATCTATCTATCTATCTATCTATCTATCTCTATATCTATCTCTATGTATGTGTCTATGTCTGTCTTGTCTGTATATCTTCTGTCTATTATCTGTCTATCTCTACATCTATTTATCTCTGTCTATCTATCTATATGTTTATGTCTGTCTATTTATCTAGCTATATCTATAATATCTATCTATATCTATCTATATCTATAATATCTATCTATCTATCTGTCTGTCTGTCTGTCTGTCTGTCTGTCTCTTCCATCAATCTATCAAACTATCCATCATCTATCTATCTATCTATCTATCTATCTATCTATCTATCTATCTATCTATGTCCGATCTTGGCAACTTTAAGTCATGTGAACTTCAATTCCCAGAGTTCCCCACTCAGCCATGCTGGGGAATTCTGGGAATTGAAGTCCACACAGATTAAGAGTTGCCGAAGTTGAGAGACCCTGATCTGCCCTACGGCCAAAAATGGCAAACAGTAAAACTTCAGACCATAAAGGTTGCTTGAGGGGAACTTTCCATTCTGTATTCACAGTTGCAACATTGTGCAAAAATCAAAGATGCTGCTTTGATTTCTTATTCCACTTTTTAGCAGGGCCAGTTGACTGGCAGAGCATATGTCCCCAGAGCATAGGAGGAAGGGGAAATCGGTGGTTAATGCAAACCATAATGCATGAAAAGCTGTTTGCAGGAAACTCAAAATGCAAAGAAAATGCACGGCACATCTACAAGGGAGGGAAAAATAGCAATACCGTATGCTTTTTACCGGAAAAGACCTTTTAACATTTTCTTCGGAAGAGTGGCTCACCAAACTGTGGGAGTACGCTTCGTTGCCCAGAATAATGTTGTATTTAAAAAGCAAATCTGTTGTAGAATTTAAATTTAATTGGAAATCCTTCTTGGATTGTAACTTCATATTTAAATTTGTGCTAAAATGTGGGTTCTTTTATGCACAGGGCTATTTTCTAAACTGGCTTACAACTTTTGTGTAATGCTTATTGTAAGTTGTTTTGTTAGTGATGTCCTGCGTTAATTGAGGAGGTTTAACTTAAATGTTCCATAAGGATATTTGGGTCTGGTTTAGGGAAAGGATCCAAGGTATTTTGCGGTATAAATGGGAACATAACAAATGTTATATGTGGTTTATTATTATACGTATTGTGCTTTTTCTTCTTACTTTCTTACCTTCTTACTTTCAGTGTTTCATAAATATCCAGGTAAATAATGTATAAAGGGAGGGGGGAGATCAAGAGAAAGAGTGGGAGAGAAGGAAAGAGACAGACAGAAAGAGACATATAAAGAAAGAAAAGAGAGAGAAAGAGATAGCTAAAGGAAAGAAGAGAAAAATAGAAGAGAAAGGGAGGGAGGGAGGGAGGGAGATCGAGAGAAAGAGAGGGAGAGAAGGAAAGAGACTGAAAGAAAGAGAGAGAGAGATATAAAGAGAAAAGAGAAAGAGATAGCTAAAGGAAAGGAAAAAAAATAGAAGAGAAAAATAGAAGAGAAAGGGAGGGGGGAGGGAGATCAAGAGAAAGGGAGGGAGAGAAGGAAAGAGATAAAAAGAAAGATATAAAGAGAAAAGAGAAAGAGATAGCTAAAGGAAAGAAAAGAAAAATAGAAATGAGAGAAAAGAAAGAAAAGAAAGAAAAGAAAGAAAGGAAGGGAGGGAGATCAAGAGAAAGAGAGGAGAGAAGGAAAGAGACAGAAAGAAAAAGAGAAATATATAAAGAAAGAAAAGAGGAAAAGATATAGCTAAAGGAAAGAAAAGAAAAAGAGAAGAGAGAGAAAGAAGGGAAAAAAGAGGGAGGAAGGAAAGAAGGAAAGAAAGAAAAAGAAAGACAGAAAGAAGAAAGAAAGGAGTTGGAGGGAGGAGGAAAGGAAGGAAAGAAAGAAGAAATGGATAGAAAGAAAGAAAGAAAGAAAAAAGAAAGGAAAAGAAAAGAAAAGAAAAGAAAAGAAAAGAAAAGGAGGCTCTGCCTTCCTCCGTGCTGGCACAGAGCCCGTGGAGAGAAAGCCGGAGTTGGGGGGAGGGACCTCCACTTGGCAACCGAGGCTGTTTTTCCTGCCATCTGGGCACCTCTCCTGGCTGCGTTTCTCTTTCTCGATCAGAAAAAGAGGAATTGAGGAATTTCTTTTTTGAATTAAAGGCTTCCAATTTTTTTTTAAAAAGTCAGCTGCAACGCCAGTTTATCTCGGAAACTCTGACCCTGAACGTTTTAGTTTTTGAAACCACAACTGGAGAACTCATCACACCCAAGTGGGAGGGAGCAGTAAGGAACAGGCCCGCTTTCCACATTCCTAGTTACGCTATCCTTTTTTCCTTAGAAACCATGAGGACTAGAATCTCAGGTCACCTTTTAGGAAAAGGGCCATAGCCGACGAGTCATCTACAGTGCGCATGAGAATTAACTTTGACGTTTGCCTTTAACTTAACAAGTTTTAACTTGTTCTTAACTCTGCCTTTAATTGGTATTTTCATTCAGATTTATATCATTTTATTCAGCTGACTACAGAGATTCTCAGGCCTCCAGGTCCTGGTTGTCCCAAATAGGCTTTTTCAAGAGGCAGATGGACTTTCTGGTTTTTCTTTGAAGACCTTTCGCAGGGGTGGGTTCTAATTTTTTTTTACTACCGGTTCTGTGGGCGTGGCTTATTTTGTGGGTGTGGCTTGGAGGTCGTGTGCCTAGGTGGGCGTGGCTAGCTGGTCAGAGTCATTTCTGGAAGGTCCTCGCACTTACAACCAGTCCTCGCACTTACGACCCGACTCATTTGTTTGCTTTTAACACTGATCAGCTGTACGGCGGCCCTTTGAAGCCCCCCAGCAAGAGTTTAAACAGTTTTTTTCCCTCTAGTCATCAGCTGGGACTCAGGAGGCAGCAATAGATTGGGGGTGGGGCCAAATAAAAGGTAGGAATAACATGGGTGGGAGGGCGGGGGGGGAGAACCGGTTTGGTGACGTCATATCGTCACCGCTACCGGCTCGGCCGAACCGGACCGAACCAGGAGGAACCCACCACTGACCTTTCGCTTCCCATCCAAGAAGCTTCTTCAAAGAAGGCAAAGTCCAGTTGCCTCTTGGAAAAAAAAAAAAAACCTTTGGGATTTTATTCAGACGTTTGTATCGTATTAATATGCTGTTTTAAACTACCCAGAGTTACCTGGTGAGATGGCAGATATAGAAAGGTAAATAAATCAATTCTGAAGGTTGTCACTGGATTAAATAGAAGAACCCACCTCTGCCCCGTTGTATAACTCTCGCATCTGAGCTATTTCTCTGTAAACTTTAATGTCATATTTATTGTTTTACCGTTTTAATCACGTTGTAAGCTGCCCAGAGCCATGTGGTGGTAAAATGGGAAAAAAGAAAGAATGAAAGAAGAAAGAAAGAAAGGGAGAAAGAAAGAGTGGGGGGAGGAAGAAAGAAAGAAGGAGGGAGAGAGGGAGGGAAGGAAACAAAGAAAGGAAAGAAAGAAAAGGAAACAGAGAAAGGAAGGAAGGAAGGAAGGAAGGAAGGAAGGAAAGAAAGAAAGAAAGAAAGAAAGAAAGAAAGAAAGAGGAGGAGGAAGGAGGGAGGGAGGGAAAGAGAAAGAAAGAAAGAGTGGAAGGGAGGAAAGGAAGGAGGGAAACAGAAAGGAAAGAAAGAAAAGGAAACAGAGAAAGGAAAGAAAGAGAAAGGAGTGAGGGAGAGAGAAGAGAAAGAAACAAAGAAAGGGGAGGGAGGGAGGGAGGAAGGAATAAAGGAAGGCAGGCAGGCAGGCAGGAAGGAAGAAAGGAAGGAAGGAAATAAGAAAGGAAGGAAAGTGTCATGGGATCACCATTTGCAACCTTGCCAACCAGCTTCTGGCAAGAAAAGTCAATGGAGGTAGCCCGATTTGGTGAATGACCTCATGATTCACTTAACAACAGCATGCTTTACATAACAACCAGGGCAAAAAAAAGCTCGTAAAATTCGGTATGACTCATTTTAACAACCGCCTCGCTTAACAAGAGAAATTTGGCTCTTCATTGCAGTCGTAAATTGAGGACTACCTACAAAAACACCTCTTGAGGCCTCCTTCCCACAAACCCCAGCCATTTCCCCTCCCAAAAATGTTTTTGCTCTCTAGATAGATAGATAGATAGATAGATAGATAGATAGATAGATAGCATGTTTCCTCGAAAATAAGACCCTGTCTTATATTTTTTGAACCCCGAAATAAGCGCTTGGCCTTATTTTCGGGGAGGTCTTATTATTTTGGGGTGCGTGGAGTAAGATGGGACTCCCCTTGCTGTCTTACCCGATTTCCAGCTCTGTCCTAACCCTAATTGGAGGAAACTGATTGCGCATGCATTTAAGTATTTTCAGGGAGGGCTTATTTTCGGGCGGGGCTTATTGCAGTGCATGCGCTCAAAAGCCTGATTGGGCTTATTATCCGGGGAGGTCTTATTTTCGGGGATACACGGTAGATAAGATATAGATAGATAGATAGATAGATAGATAGATAGATAGATAGATAAATAGTTAGCAATATCTATATCTATCTACATCTACATCTATGTATCTATCTATCTATCTACATACATAGATATATAGATGTAGATAGATAGATAGATAGATAGATAGATAGATAGATAGATAGATTAATAGATAAGATAGATAGCAATATCTATCTACATCTATCTATCTATCTATCTATCTACATACATAGATAGATGTAGATAGATACATGGACGGATGGATGGATGGATAGATAGATAGATAGATTTTTTGCATAGATAGATAGATAGATAGATAGATAGATAGATAGATAGATAGATACAGAAAGACAGACAGACACACTTACACATATATACGAGTTCCAGGTATATTAGTAAAGAAAGAAGCAGACATCCTGCGAGCTCCGGAACTTAAAATGTTTAAAATTTTAAAATCATTAAAGCTAAATTGCAGGATGTCTGCTTCTTTCTTTACATATATATTTATATTTCACTGATAAAGAAATAAAGGGAGACATACATACATACATACATACGTACATACATACATACATACATACACAGAGAGAGAGAGAGAAAGAAAGAAAGAAAGAGAGAGAGAGAGAGAGAGAGCGAGATCAACCAGAAAGTAAAATGTAAATTTTCTGTTTTACTTGACTTTTTTCAAAGTGGGTCAGACAGATTTCGCTCCCAAGCACCAACCTAACGCATCCTGTTCCTTTTCAAAATCCAGCTTCTGTCCAAGTTCTCTGAGCATTCTTAGAAATAACATTTTATCCTTGAGGTTGGATGCTTTCGATTCCAAGCATTTCGGTTTAATTAGAACAATCCGATCAAATCAGATGGGCCCACCACCCAGGAGATATTATATCTATATAGGTGCCACGCCGGATTTGTGCGTGGGTGGGAAAATATGGATTTATCTTAACACATGGATACGGCAACAGCTTCTAGACAGCTCACAGCCGCCCCCAAATTAAATGGAGAAATCAACAGCAAGAATCACGCTCTCAAGCCAAACCAAAAACACACTATTAAATAAAGCAGGCAATTTTAAATAAATGTTCTAAATTGGATTTAAGAATGCGCTGGCCTCAATCTGAACTGGAGGATATTTTATAGCGCAGGATCTGGCCCAGGGAGGGGTGATATTCTACATTTCTCTGAATAAATTTGAGGACTGCAAAAGGCTCCATTAGCCCCCTCTCCCTCCTGCCAAATGTGGTCCCATCATAACCCGATTAAACACCGATATTGCCGTGTTCAACAATAAATGCAAGATGCGGTTATTTGCCATAAAACCTTCAATAGAGGGATTTATCAAGTCAACAAAGACATTTTGCTGTCGAGAAATTCTCTTAAGGAGCTCAACCTGGCTGGAAGGACATTCGTTTCGGGAACGCCGCGAGTTTGGAAAGCTTTGCCGGCTTCAAAATCGGTAGTCCATTTTTACTACCTTTCTTTGCCAGCATTGTTAAGTGAATCCCTGCAGTTCTTTAAGTTAGTAACCCGGTTGTTAAGCGAATCTGGCTTTTGTGACTTGGCTTGTCAGAAGGTTGCAAAATAGGAGCGCGAGACCCTGGGATACTGTCATATATAGGGATCAGTTTCCAAGAGCCTTGGTGGTGCAGCGGACTAAGTGCTGTTATGTAGCGCTTAGCTGCCAGCTGCCTGCAATTAGTGCAAGTTCAAATCTCACCAGGCTCAAGGTTGACTCAGCCTTCCATCCTTCCGAGGTAGGTAAATTGAGGACCCAGATTGTGGGGGCAATAAACTGACTTTGTAGAAACACCGCTTATGGGGGGGGAGGCAAAAGCCCTAATAAGCAGGTATATACAAAAGAATGAAGGCTATTGCTATAAGTGCATTGTAAGCCCCCCTGAGTCTTCGGAGAAGGGCGGCATATAAATTGAACTAATAAATAATGAACTAATAAATAAGTGTCCAAATTTTGATCATGTGACCATGGGGCGGAGGAGAGTGCTGCAATGGGCGTAAGTTGAGGGCTACCTGGAAGATGCTGGAGGAAGAGAGGGAGACAATCATTTTAGTGACAACAGCACAAGGCATCAATTTATCATCATCATCATCCCATTAATTATTATTTATTAATAAATTGATTATTAAATTAAATTACTATGCCGCCTATCTCCCCTACAAGGTGACTCATCCTCAGAGGTGGGCTGCTGCCGGTTCAGACCGGTTTACCCGTACCGGTAATTCCGACCATCGGCTGGGCCCGGGCTCCCCTCCCGCCCCGGTGCTATCCCGTCCTATATATTTTACTCTCGCTCGCTCGTCCAACCCACGCAGCCCAGTTGATTTCCGTGCCTCGCCCGCTCTACTCACTGCAACCGCCCGAGAAGGTGTGGTGGAAGCCGCGCGCATGAAATCGCCATGTGTTTTGAGCCGCGCGCAAGGCGCACGCTCACATTTTCTGTTCTGCACTAGAGGAACCGGTTGTTAAAATTATGGGAAGCCCACCTCTGCTCATACTGCATGGGTGAAGGGGCTACCTGTGCTACAAAATTTGTCCTGTTATGTGGACACAAGAGATGTGCACACACACACTCTCCCTCGCACACACGCACACACACATTGTTTGTTCACTTCTGAACAAAGAGCAAAATTCTCAGTGAAAGAGTTGAAGGTCAAAAGGGGTACTTTATAGGTTTACCATATTTTTCGGAGTATAAGACGCACCTCTCCCCCCCCCAAAAGGGGGTGAAAATTTAGGTGTGTCTTATACCCCGAAAATAGCCCCGCCCACCCACTGGCCCCCACCCTTTGGCCTCTGCCTCCCAGCAATTTAACTCCTTGCAGCAAGCAGCAAGAAAAAACAGCTTTCAGCTTCAGCACAAGTTGATTGGATCGGCCTCCCGACTTTCAGCTATTTTACTCTCAGCTGTTTTGCCAGGGCCTCTGCTGCTTGCTGCAAGGAGGTAAATTGCTGAAGCAGATTATTTTTCCCCTTGTGCTAATCAAGCTAGGCTGAAAACGAAAATGAAAGTAAAGCAGGCTGTTTGCTGCAACAAGGCAAAATTGCTCAGAGGCAGAGGGAGATTTCTTTTTCTTTTCCTCACCAAAAAAGGTAGGTGCGTCTTATACTCCGATGCGTCTTATTCTCCGAAAAATACAGCAATTGATGTTTTTTAATCTTGGTCGCTTTAAGAGGTGAGGACTTCAACTCCCAGAATTCCCCAGCCAGCAATACACTTCTACATCCTTTGTGCTGGTGGAGGAGCTGACTCAGTGGTGAAATGCTCTGAAGTTTGCTACCGGCTCGCTGCACCCGTGCATGCATTGTGCACGCCAAACACGTGCTTCATGCACGCATGCGCACCACAGGTGCTACCGTGCAGCACTGAAAAAGGAGGCTTAAGAAGCCTTTTCTAAGGTAAGTAGAACAGTGAGGGGGGGGAACAGCTGTGCCGCGCAATTTAGATTCACTAGAAATCTAGCGAATATAAATCGTGCAGCACAGCTGATCGTCGGAAATACCAATTTGTCCGAACCGGTAGCATTTTTTTTTTTTACTACCGGTTCATGCGAACCGGTTCAAACCGGTAGCATTTCACCCCTGAGCTGACTGCAAATAACCTTGTAAGGAAAGTTTACAAGTTTTAAGCTTTGAATTTCGAGAAAGGATTAGAAGTGTTTACACTGTGTTCCCATTGCTGGCTGGGGAATTCTGGGAGTTCAAGTCCATACATCTTAACGTGTCAAGCTTGAAAAAAAAAAAACACTGGTCTTAACATTTCGACTATTTTAAATGACGGAGACCTATTGAAAAAGACTGTTAAAGAGAAATGAACAGGCAGGGGTAAGACACTTGCAATTTTGACCACACTGGTAGTCCTTGATTTACGAACGTTCATTTAGTGACCATTTGAAGATACGACAGCATTGGGAAAAGTGACTGATGACCAGTCCTCACACTTACAACATCCTCACGGTCATGTAAACAAGGTTCAGTGCTTGGCAGTTGGCACGTACAGATAAATCTTGACTTACAACAGTTCGCTTAGTGACCGTTCAAAGTTGCAACGGCACCGAAAAAAGTGACTTATGACCGTTTTTCACAGTTGCGACCACTGTCGCATCCCAATGGTCACGTGATCAAAATTCAAACGGCTGGCAACTGGTTCATATTTATGACGGTTGCAGTGTCCCATGGGTCACGTGATCCCCTTTTGTGACCTTCTCTCAAGCAAAGTCAATGGAGAAACCGGATTCACTTAACAACCGTGTTATTAACTTAACATCTGCAGTCATTCGCTTAACAACGATAGCAAGAAAGGTCGTAAAATGGGGGCAAAACGCACGTAACAACTGATTTGCTTAGCGATGGAAATTTGGGATTCGATTGTGGTCGTAAGTCGAGGACCACCTAAATATATCCCCATGTCCATCAATGCACAGATTTCCTGATTCTAAACATGTCTTCTGTGATAGGCAAGGAGGTTTGGTCTCTTCACTGATCTTTAGAAAGCTTCCAACTGGTTCTTTAGATGACCATCTCCTAAATAGTCAATCTCAATCAGAGAATCAGAGTTGGAAGGGACCTTGGAGGTCTTCTAGTCCAGCCCCTTTGCTGAAGGAGGAGACTCTATAACATTTCAGGCAAATAGTTGTCCAATCTTTTCTTAAAACCCTCCAATGTTGGAGCACCCACAGCTTCTGGTGGCAAGCTGTTCCACTGGTTAATTGTTCTCACTGTTAGGAAATTCCTCCTTAATTCCAGGTTGCTTCTCTCCTTGATTAGTTTCCATCCGTTGCTTCTTGTCCTGCCTTCAGGTGCTTTGGAGAAGAGGTTGACTCCCTCTTCTTTGGGGCAGCCCCTCGAATATTGGAAGATTGCAATAGTGTCATCCCTAGTTTTCCTTTTCATTAAACTAAAAAAAAGTAAAGATTCCTCTCGCACATATGTGCTAGTCATTCCAGACTCTAGGGGACGGTGCTCATCTCCGTTTCAAAGCTGAAGATGTCTCCATGGTCATGTGGCCAGCATGACTCAACGCCAATGGCGCACGGAACGCTGTTCCCTTCCCACCAAAGGTGGTCCCTATTTTTCTACTTGCATTTTTTACGTCCTTTCGAACTGCTAGGTTGGCAGAAGCTGAGACAAGTCACGGGGGCTCACCCCGTTACGCAGCACTAGGGATTCGAACCACCAACCTTTCTGATGGACAAGCTCAGCGTCTTAGCCACTGAGCCACCGCATTAAACTAGACATACCCAATTCCTACAAAATAATAAACTCTTCCTTTATGAGACCAACCCAACTGGGGACGTGGCCAAACCTAGAAATAAACCCACTTCCAGACTTTGGACCAGCTACCTAAACTCCAACATGAGTCTTTTCCTCGAGTCCCGAGTCTTCCAAAGTTTTCTTAGGAAGATTTATTAAGCTGCGAGGAATCGACTTACATGAACTGCAGCAACTGAACTCATTTCCATGTAACATCAATACATCCTCACGCCTATTAGATCCTGATCTTCTTTTTAACAGCCTTCTGGGATGTTGGCCTGTTTGCCGATCACGGGAAACCTTGCAAAGCGCCTGTTTTCCAGAATCTTCACGACTCTGGGAACCAATCCTTACAGGCAACCTCATTTAAAGTGGGCCACAGCCTTTTAAGTGCGAGACGACGAAGAAATGAGTCACCGCTTTAAGAGGTTCCACATCCCAGAAGGTCCCGTTATATTATGGCGAGATTCAGACATAATCACACCATTCTTCCCCTAAGTAAAGCCATCGCTTTGGTGCAGCTAAGGACAACTTCAAGGCGTCTCGCTATTCGGATGGGTGTGAGATGAAGGCAGCAAATGGGACAACAGTTAAACAAACAAAGGACCCAGATTGTGGGGGCAATAAGCTGACTTTGTATAAAAAAAAAAAAGAACACCGCTTTGGGGGGGGGCGAAAGCCCTACTAAGCAGGTATATACAAAAGTATGAAGGCTATTGCTTAACGCATTGTAAGCCGCCCTGAGTCTCCGGAGAAGGGCGGCATATAAATCGAAACAATAAATAATAAATAAACAAACAAACAAGGTTTCCAGGACACAAGTGTGTCATGGTTAGACGGACATCAAATCTAGATCTCATCAGGGTAAATGGATAGATTATGAGCTGAATAGATGAAACTGCTAAATTAGGATTTATTATATAATTTTACAGTTGAATGTTGCTTTGAAATGTATAGTATAAGGGGGATATAATAATATTGTTAGAAAGAAAGGGTCAGTATATGGGGGGTGGAGTAAAAGGATGGTAAAGTATTATATAATCTGTTATTAACTTGGGTTTTATTTTGGAGAAGCCATAGGGGGAGGGGAGGGGGAGGGGGGTTAGGGAGGAGGGGGGAAAAGAGGGGGAAAAATTTGTATTTGAAAAACTTTTTCAATAAAAAAAAAAATCTAGATCTCATCAGGGTGACCATCGTACAATTTATCATCCAAACTGGGACATAGGGTCAACGTAGAGCAGTGTTTCTCAATCTTGGCAGTTTGAAGATGGGTGGACTTCAACTCCCAGAATTCCCCAGAATTGCATAGACTTCAATTTATAGAAATTCCAACTGGATGCATGGACTTCAACTCCCAGAATTCCCTAGCCAGGATATCAGTAACAGTAACAGTGTTGGAAGGGACCTTGGAGGTCATTTAGTCCAACCCCCTGCTCACGCAGGAAACCTCTACTAGGGATTCGAACCGCCAAGCGGCCGACCTTTCTGATCGACAAGCTCAGTGTCTTAGCCACTGAGCCACCTAGTCAGATCCTCTGCACTTCAACTCCCAGAATTCCCCAGCCAGCATACATGCATGGACTTCAACTCCCAGAATTCCTCTGAAGGCCATCCGGCATAACCATGCTGAGACCAGGAAAGACTGTTTAGGATGGCCAAAATTAAAAATAAAAATCCGAAGGTGGCCGATTTAATTCAATGCAGAAGTTTTCGCCATCACGCTCCTTCTGTAACGGCTCAGAAAAATCGCTGGGTGGCCCCCACTCCTCCAAATGAAAAGCCACCAAAATGCTTCCCCATTGCAGCCTCGCTATTTTGTGCCATGGCTTTCCGCCGGTCGTTCAGCTAGGTATATCCAGCCCAAACAATTCCTGAGGACTTTGAATTAAATCAATGAAGTCAGCTCCATCAGTGCTAACGGTCACTCGGAGACAGACTGACATTTAAATTAACGACAGCAAGTTTGATAGCTTTGCAATTTTAGTTTAGACATTGAGGTCTCCGGCTGCCAGATTGGGGCGGCTTAGAAATCTAATCAAGAAATTAAATACAAACCCCGACACAACAGCAGGAATGAAATGCAAAACGTTCAGCTTCAGAGACGCCCCCCATGGAATTGTGGTTGCATAGCAGCGATAATACAAATAGTCCCCGACTTACAACAGTTCACTTAGTGGACCATTCAAAGTTACGACGGCACTGTAAAAAGGGACTTCTGATCATTTTTCACACAGTTGCAGCCTCCCTGTGGTCTCGTGATCCCAATTCAGATGCTTGGCAACTGACTCATATTTATGACCGTTGGGGGGTCATGTGCTCCTCTTTTGCGACCTTCCGACCAGCCAAGTCTGCGAAGTCTGCCTGGATAGCTCTGCAGACAAGGCACTGTAATTTAACACCAGCTGTCTGCAATTAAAGTAAGTTCGAATCTTGCCAGGCTCAAGGTTGACTCAGCCTTCCATCCTTTCTAAGGTAGGTAAATTGAGGACCCAGTTTATGGGGGCAATAAGCTGACTTTGTATGAATATACAAAAGAATGAAGGCTATTGCTTAACGCACTGTAAGCCGCCCTGAGTCTCTGGAGAAGGGCGGCATGTAAATCAAATTAAAAAAAAATAAAATCCTCGACTTGCAATCACCATTGAGCCCCAAATTTCCATTGCTAAGTGAGACAGCGGTTAAGTGGGGTTTTGCCCCTTTTTACGGCCTTTCTTGCCGTGCTTGTTAAGTGGATCACTGCAGTGGTTAAATTACTAAGGCAGTTGTTAAGCGAATTGGGCTTCCTCGTTGACGATGCTTGTCGGAAGGTCGGAAATGGGGATCGTATGACACCCCCCCCTGGGACAAAAATACATCCACATTTTGATCAGGTGACCACGAGGAGGCTGCCACGGTTTTACTGTAAGTGTCGAAAATGTCACAAGTCACTTTTTCCAGTGTTGACATAACTTCGAGTGCTTACTAAATGAATGGTTCTAAAACGAGGACCACCTACATATAAGCAAAATGTGCCTCGTTTTTATTTTCTCTCTTATTTAAAAAAAAAAGAAAAGACAGGCATGGGGAGAAAAGGAAGAAAACGTAGAATAAACGAGATGAGAAAAGTCGTAAAACGAGGCAAGACTCACTGAACACATTTCTCGCTTAACGCCATCAATTTTGGGCTCACTTGTGGTCGTAAACCGAGGACTACCTGCAGTACTGATGCTTTTGCGGCCTTTATTTGCCTCCTGCAAACTTTCAGATTTGCAAGTGAGCTTTGCAGCCGGATGTCCTCCCTCCTGTTCGATTACCGGCTAATCTACACCCTGAGGCACAATTATCTTCCCATCAGATCCCTCTTTACGCTCCAGAAAACATCTAATTTTCCTAGCCAGAAACATAATTAAAAAGAGAACCTCTCGGCTGCCTGGAACTGAGATTTCCTCCTTCTTCTGAGTCATCCCAATCGATCAATCGGAATAGAGCTGGAAGGGACCTAAGAGATCTTCTAGTCCATCCTGCCATCAGGTGCTTTGGAGAATAGGTGGACCTCCTCTTCTTTGTGGCAGCCCCTCAAATAATGGAAGATTGCTGCTGCCAGTTCGGAGCGGTTCGGGCGAATTGGTCGTTCCAACAATCAGTTGGCCCCGCCCATCCGGCCCCGCCCTATCCTGTCCTATAGTTCCTTCTTTCCGGCTCAGCTGATTCGCGCAGCACAGCTGATTTCTGCACCTCCGCTGTTCTACTTACCGGGGCTGCCTTAGAAGGAAAGCAGCTGAGCTTCAAATTGCTGTAATTTGAACGCGGTGCGTGCATGCGTGAAACATGTGTGCGCCCACGAAGAACACGCTCGCAGGACCGGTTACAGCCCACCACTGCCCCTAGTCCTTCTTTTCATTAAACTAGGCCAGGGGTGGGCAAATGTGGCCCCTTTACAACCTGTGGACCTCAACTCCCAAAATTCCTGAGACAGCCAAGCTGTCTCAGGAATTCTGGGAGTTGAAGTCCACAGGTTGTAAAAGGGCCACATTTGCCCACCACTGAACTAGGCACACCTAATTCCTACAACGGATCTTGATATTAAAAGTTTCTTTTTTAATGTGTGCCGGTTGCCAAGCGGCAGAATTTTGGACCAGGGGGATGCTACAAAGGGCATAAGTGACTTTGAGCCAATCACCAGGAGACTGGGAGTTCTAGTTCCACCTTAAGTATGAAAGCAACACTGGGTGACTTTAGACCAATCACCAGGAGATTGGGAGTTCTAGTTCCACCTTAAGTATGAAAGCAACACTGAGTGACTTTAGACCAATCACCAGGAGATTGGGAGTTCTAGTTCCACCTTAAGTATGAAAGCAACACTGAGTGACTTTAGACCAATCACCAGGAGATTGGGAGTTCTAGTTCCACTTAAGCATGAAAGCCAACTGGGTGACTTTGAGCCAATCACCAGGAGACTGGGAGTTCTAGTTCCACCTTAAGTATGAAAGCCACACTGGGTGACTTTAGACCAATCACCAGGAGATTGGGAGTTCTAGTTCCACCTTAAGTATGAAAGCCAACTGGGTGACTTTGAGCCAATCACCAGGAGACTGGGAGTTCTAGTTCCACCTTAAGTATGAAAGCCAACTGGGTGACTTTGAGCCAATCACCAGGAGATTGGGAGTTCTAGTTCCACCTTAAGTATGAAAGCAACACTGAGTGACTTTAGACCAATCACCAGGAGATTGGGAGTTCTAGTTCCACTTAAGCATGAAAGCCAACTGGGTGACTTTGAGCCAATCACCAGGAGACTGGGAGTTCTAGTTCCACCTTAAGTATGAAAGCCACACTGGGTGACTTTAGACCAATCACCAGGAGATTGGGAGTTCTAGTTCCACCTTAAGTATGAAAGCCACACTGGGTGACTTTGAGCCAATCACCAGGAGATTGGGAGTTCTAGTTCCACCTTAAGTATGATAGCCACACTGGGTGACTTTGGGCCAATCACCAGGAGATTGGGAGTTCTAGTTCCACCTTAAGTATGAAAGCCACACTTTAGACCAATCACCAGGAGATTGGAGGTTCTAGTCCCATCTTGGACACAAAGCTGGCTGGGCAATCTTGGGCCAGTCACTCTCTCTCAGCCCTTGGAAGCAGACAATGGCAAACCTCTCCTGAAAAACCTTGCCAAGAAAATTGTAGGGACTTATGTCTATGGAGATTCTCGGTCATCCAGGTGGTCATAGTTGTCCCAAAGATGATTTTTTCAAAAGGCAACTGGACTCCAAAAAGACCCAAGAGGAGCTCCACCATAACAGACAACGAAGAGAACAAAAAACGAAGCAACATTGTCATTCCATACGTTGCAGGAATATCGGAAAAGCTCAGGAGGACCTTCAGCCAACACAACATATGTGCACCCTTCAAACCCTGAGAATACAAAGGCAGAAGCTTGTCCACCCCAAGGATAAAACAGCCAGATACAAACGGAGCAACGTGGTATATGCAATGAGCCATATGCAGATCTGTATATTGGGGCAGTGGTGAAATCCAATTTTTTTACTACCGGTTCTGTGGGCATGGTTTGGTTTGGTGGGCGTGGCAGGGGAAGGATACTGCAAAATCTCCATTCCCTCCCCACTCCAGGGGAAGAATACTGCAAAATCCCCATTCCCTCCCCACTCCTGGGGGAAGGCTATTGCAAAATCTCCATTCCCACCCCACTCTGGGGCCAGTCAGAGGTGGTATTTGTCGGTTCTCCAAACTACTCAAAATTTCCACTACTGGTTCTCTGAACTGCTCAAAATTTCCGCTATCGGTTCTCCAGAACCTGTCAGAACCTGCTGGATTTCACCCCTGCATTGGGGAAACAAAACAACCACTTCACAGATGCATGGCACAACATAGGAGAACAAATCAATCAGGACTACCGTGTTTCCCTGAAAATACAACCTACCCCAAAAACAAGCCCTACCCCAATTTTCATGCCTGCACCTAATATAAGCCCTACCCCCCAAATAAGCCATGGTTAAGCCCCGCCTACCATCTGGTTGTATGAGATGGGGCGAGGTGCATGAGTAAAAGTCAAACTAGGGCGAGGGTGGAGCTGCCCCATGCACCCTGCACCAGTTTACTTTAGGACCGCCACATCCAGGTCTCCCATGCCCTGACACCTAGTCACACTGCTGCCCAAATTTTTCTGCGGCCCTTCCGGCTGCTTGTGGCTAGATGCTACATGGCACGTTGTGCCAGTGCCGCTGCTCACAAGATACCACATGGCATGTCGTGCTGCCATTTGTAGCAGGACACTGCATGACACATCGCGCCTGTGCCACCGCTCGAGCACGTAACCGCACCACATGCCACGAGAGCGGCCGCAGAAATCTGGCAGCGGCATGACAGGCGTCAGGGCATGGGAGGCCTGGCTGCGGTGGTCCTAAGGTAAGCGGATAAGACAGCCCCTGAAAATAAGAGCTGGTGTTTATTTTGGCGCCCAAAAGAAAACAAGAGTAGGTCTTATTTTCAGGGAAACACAGTAAATTCAGCAGTCCAACTGCATTTAAAAGAAAAAGACACTCTTTTGAAGACAGCCAAGTCCATATTTTGCACAGAAAGGACCAAGTTTGGCTCCAGTTAGAACTTGAAGAAGCTTCTTGGATGAGAAGCGAAATGTCTTCAAAGAAAAACAAGGAAGTCCAGTTGCCCCAGGGGGAAAAAACACCTTTGGGACTTATCTTTATCTTTCTTTATCTTTTATTAGATTTGTATACCGCCCTTCTCCTTTCAGACTCAGGGCGGTGAACAGCCAAAATAAAAACATTTGCACACAAAAGTTAAAATAATTTAAAAAATAATTAAATGAAATTTGGCCCATAATTTAAAACATTTCAATTAAAAATCAGTATCAAACTTTAAAACCAACAGGGAATCAGGCCAGCCCGGCTAACTGAAAAAAGTAAGTTTTTAGGCCCCACAAAAAGTCCGGAGGTCTGGGATCACTCGTATCTCTGGGGGTAGATCGTTCCAGACGGTAGGTGCTACCACAGAGAAGGCTCTCCCCCTGGGGGTCACCAGCCGATGTTGTCTGGCTGACGGCACTCTGAGGAGGCCCTCTCTGTGGGAGCGAACCGGCCAATGGGAGGCAATTGGTGGCAGAAGGCGGTCCCATAAGTACCCTCGCCCTAAACCATGGAGCGCTTTAAAGGTGGTCACCAACACCTTGAAGCGCACCCGGAAGTCCACTGGAAGCCAATGCAGCTCGCGCAGGAGAGGAGTCACATGGGAGCGCCCCGTCGCTCCCATAATCCCCCACGTGGCCGCATTTTGCCCCAGTTGGAGCCTCCGGGTGCACCCCAAAGGGAGCCCCATGTAGACAGCGTTACAATAGTCCAGGCGAGAAGTGACGAGTGCTTGAGTGACCGTGTGTAGGGAGTCCTGATCTAGAAAGGGGCGCAACTGGTGTATCAGGCAAACCTGACAGAAGGCCCCCCTGGCCACGGCCGTCGTACGCTCTTCTAAAGACAGCCGTGCGTCCAGGAGGACGCCCAAGTTGTGGGCCCTTTCCATGGGGGCCAGTGATTCGCCCCCAATAACCAGCGATGGCACCAGATGGCTATACTGGGACGCCGGCAGCCATAGCCACTCGGTCTTGGAAAGGTTGAGTCGAAGCCTGTTTCTCCCCATCCAGACCCGCACGGCCTCCAGGCACTGGGACATCACTTCCAAGGCATCGTTGGGATGGTCTGGGGTGGAGATGTACAGCTGAGTGTCGTCAGCGTACTTATCCAGGCAGTCTCCAAGAATCAGACACCACTGAACATCAGAAAAAAAAAATTATCCACAAGGAGGGGGAATGTCTTTGTAGACCCCCAGGATGTCCACCCTTGTTTGCACCCGGCACAAGGCGGCTGTGCCAAAAGACCAAACGAAAACACAAAGCCAAGCTTCCAGGGCTCGCCTGAACTTGCCGGTGTTCAAACTGGCCCGTTTCCGAATGTCTAGGCGGGTGGGTGGGTGAAACGATTCTTGCAGCATTTTTAAAAAAACTATGAGTCGGAGAGAGGCGTTGACTGGCGCGGGCGTGCGGGGGAGACAGAGAGAGAAAAACTTAGCCTGGAGGATTAAAAAAAAAAAAAAAATACAACTTCAGCGTCAAGGAACAAGTGACAGCTAGCCAAGCACGTTTCTCCGACGGGAAGCAGAAACTCTGCAAATTTAACTGTATTTTAACTGTATTTTAATATTTGTACTTGATGTTTTTACTTGGCTGTTCACCGCCCTGAGTCCTCAGGGAGAAGGGCGGTATACAAATTCAAAATAAAATAAATAAAATAAATAAAAATCAGGGAAGTTGTGTGATGTGGATTTCTCTTTTCCCTTAAAAAGGGGTGCAAGATGGCAGGGACAGAGCTGTACCATGGGGTCCTCTCCCCTCCCTGCCCATCGGGTCCTTTATTTCCTCCTGGACCCATGCCACTGCAGGTAGTCCTCAGCTTACAACAGCTCATTTAGTGGCCGTTTGAACTTACAACAGTGCTGAAAAAAGTGACTTATGACCATTTTTCACACTTACGACCGTTGCAGCATCTCCAGGGTCACGTGATCAAAATTCAATGGCTTGGAAACTGGCATGTACTTATGACAGTTGCGGTGTCCCGGGATCGTGCGATCCCCTTTTTGTGACCTTCTGACAAGTAAAGACAATGGGAAAGCTTAAAAACGTTTAACGCATTACTAACTTAACAATGGCTGCAATTTCCATGACAACGCTGGCAACAAACAAAGATTGTACAACGGGGCAAACTTATTTAACAACTGCAGTGATTGTCTGCCTCGTTTAGCAACAGAAAGTTTGGGGTCCATTGTGGTCGTAAGTTGAGGACTACCTGTAATCAGCAAAGGTATAGTGCAAGTACCACTGGAGATTCCAGTCGCTATAGGTAGTCCTCGACTTACAACAATTCACTTAGTGATCGTTCAAAATTACGACAGCACTGAAAAAAGTGACTTATGACCGTTTTTTACCCTTACGACCGTTGCGGCATCTCCACGGTCACATGATTTGCGTTCACATGCCTGACAATTGCCTCACATTTATGACGGTTGCAGTGTCCCGGTGTCATGTGATCCCCTTTCGCGACCTCCTGAGAAGCCACAGGGAAACCAGATTCGCTTAGCAACCATGTTACTAATTGAACAATTGCAGCGATTCGCTTAACAAATGTGGCAAGAAAAATCGTAAAAATGTCATAAAACTCATTTAGAACAAAAAAATTGTGGTCCTATTATGGTCGTAAACCAAGGACCACCTGTAATCGTGAAGCCTTGGCTTTCCAAGCCGTATATTTTCTTCCTTTTTTTTCCTCTCAATTATCTCCTGCTTTTTTCCTCACAAAGATTTGCAAGCTTGCCAGCTTTACTGCTCTCACACGAGGCTGTTTTTCCACGCAGCCCGTTGAGTTCTGCTTCGTTCTTCTATTATTATTATTTTTCTTTGATTGCCTCAACCAAAAAAAAAAAAAAAAACGAAAAACGATGGAGTCAAAATATGTCCAACTCCAAACAACAGGATTTTATTTTTAAAAAAAGAAATAACTCAGCGAGCAGTCAAAAAACCCCACTCAGAACAGATCAGAGCCTTCAGCCTCACACGAAACATCTATAAAACCTTATTTATCTTCAAAATGGCTTTCAGCCTTGCACAGACCCGAGATCTGGCTGAACAGAGAATTTTTCCGACTAGAAAGACGCTTTTTAAGGTGTATTTCCTCTCCCTTTTTAATTCCTCTTTCTCTTATCAACAAGCGCGACTGGCGTCTCGGAATAAAACCTCGGTGCATATGTACATTAGCAAAAAACACGCACGCACGCCGAGGGGGAACAGAAGCCGTTCTTTGGTCGTTCGGAAAAAAAAACACACCACACCGCAATTATACGCTTTGCTCGCAACGGATGGGACTTGAGAAGGTTTCAAAGCATTAAAAACACCGTCAGTTATTTATTTATTTGGCTCCCCCCTCCCTCTTCCCCTCCAGTCATTTTTTCAGAAAAGACGAGTAACGGATGTGCCTCGAACACGATGAAACTTTACGGAACAGAATACAACAGTGATGGCTAACCTTTTTTTCCTCGGGTGCCGAAAGCGTTGCGTGCCCCCACACCCATAATGCAATGCCCCCCGCACACTCCGGCCCCTGTGCATATGTGCGCAACCCCCCCCCCACATTCCCCCACCCCCGCACATACATGCGTGACACCCCCCTCGTGCCCCATTTTGGGCCTAGCAGGCATCCCTGAAGCCTCCTGGGACCAAAAACGGGGCGTAGGGGGGGCACACCACATCCCCCAATCCCACGCATGCGTAAGCGTCTCCCGCATGCACGGCAGAGACCCGTAAAGCAACTGGCAAGAGGTGCGCGCACATGCGCGGCGGAGCTGACCTAGGGTGACGGCTTGCGTGCCCGCAGAGATGGCTCCGCCATTACAGTAATACAAGGACTTTTGATGTGGTCATCTCTGAACCTACACGCTGAGGAGCTAAGTCTGGCTTCCCTTCAGACAACCTCTCCAGTTTGACCTTGGAAATACGTAATGTCTGCTCCGTATCGATTTAGGTTGTAGAAAGTTAGCATCCACCCCTTTCCTAGAAGAATGAAATATTTTGAGGAATATTTTTTTAAAAAAGGCAGGATAAAGTATTTCCCCTAAAAGGAGACAGAAACTCTGAGCCTCAGCTCCCTGCCTTCCCCCCACCCGCCCCCACCACGCAGATACTTAGCTGGGGCAGCTTTAGAAATGCAGATTTGGTAATCCATTACTCCCTGCAGCAAGGTCTGAGCAAAGGTAGGATTAACCCACTACCATCTAGCAGCAGAGCTCCCCACATTGCACAATCTCCTAAGGACATTGCATCACCTTCCAAACTTCAACCAAACTTTAGCTCAGACAAACATGACCCCCTACATGGCCCCATGGGAGTCTGACAACAGCCAATAGAACACATGTTCTTGCACAGAAACAGGAAGCTCAAGTTCAAAGCCCCAAGAGACGGTATAAAAACCCCTCACTCTCAACTCCATGTGGCCGGCTACACCAGAATCACATATGTTTTGGTGGTTCTCCTTCATCAATAAACCATCTTTCCAATCAACCTCCATGTTTCCGGTTGTCTTTCTCCCAGCTTGGAACTGAACCAGATGGATATTTCTTCCAACGAGGTCGTCAATGCAACTCTGCAACTCATCCATCCTGGGGAGTCATACAACCGACACGTCACAAACGTTTTTTTTTTAACCCCAACACATGTTTTACAAAATAGTTTACAACATTACAACAGCCTTTTGGGTTCCTAGTGGGCTACCATTTTAAAGACCCAACCATTAATCAGACTTTCTCGCCTTGAAAAGTTTTTCAGAAGTGTGGACTTCAACTCCCAGAATTCTAAGCAACGGCCAGGCAGCCGCAGGAAGTCTGGGAACTGTGTTTTGAGAGCCTCCTTCGGGTTCCCAGAATTCTCAGTAAAGGCCAGGCAGGCTGGGGAATTCTGGGAACTGAAGTCCACGCACTTCGAGGGCCTCCCAAGTGCATGGATTTCAGTTCCCAGAATTCTTGCGGAGCCGAAAGCCACAACTTTAAGGGCCTCCTTCAGGCAGCCTGGGGAATTCTGGGAACTGAAATCCATGAACTTTGAGAACTTCCTTCAACTTCCAGAATTCTCAGCATAAACCAGACAGCCTGGAGAATTCTGGGAGTTAAAGTCACAGTGTGAGAAACAATGATTAAAAATTCCTTTTTTTACCGGTTATCGGAAAGTTGTTACTTAAAAGTGGTTTGTGTGAAAAGAAAAATCAAAAACCAAAAACACTTTTATCCAATTTGGGGTAATTTATCCAGACTTGGAAAGCACATCTCTAAGCAGCAAGCCTCCCCAAATACAGAAATCATTGAAAACTAATCTGACGCATTATATACAGTTAGTCCTCGATTTATGACCACAACAGAGCACAAATTTATGTTGCTAAGCAAGGCAGCTGTGAGTTATGCCTCATTTTATGAGCTTTTCGTCACGGCTGTCAAGCAAATCACCGTAGTTGTTAAGTGAATCATGCGGTCGTTAAGTGAATCTGGCTTCCCCATTGTCAAACGGTCACAAAAGGGGATCACATGACCCCGGGACACTGCAACCGTCATAAATATGAACCAGTTGCCAAGCTGCCAAATGTCGGTCACGTGAATCATGGGGATGCTGCAACGGTCGTAAGTGTGAAGAACGGTTGTAAGTCAGTCTTTTCAATGGTCGTAAGCGGAGGAGAACCCGTACGATCCAGTGCAACCCCATTCACACACGCCCCAACGCTACAGCTGATTTGCTCCATTAAACTGATTGTCGCATCACCTCCCTCGTGTTGTTTTCTCCAAAAATCAGGGAGTAAAGCTTGCCAAGATTTGGCTCAACTTGATTAAAACAGCAATTTTAGCCTCTTTGAGTTTTGCTTTGTTGTCACCGAAGGGCTAAATTATAGTTTACCAGGCGAAGTCAGGAAAGACGCCGATCTAATAAATTGTTGGGGGTTATTTAGGAATCGTTGTGGCTCCTTCTGTGCCTGGCTTCCACTTTGCTCCAAATTATTATCTCTTGTCATTCCTCAATTTTCCCCTTTTGTCAGATAGCAAAAAAAAAAAAAAAAAAAAACCACCTTCCAACAAACAGCAGTTTTGTTAAAGCTAATTTTTTGCAGGATGCTTTGAAATAGGCCCATATGAGTCTTGATCCACAAAATCTGTCTTTTGGGTTGAACCAGTGGTCTGCAACCTTAAAGAGCCATTTGGATCCGTTTCCCACAGAAAAAAAAACCACCGGGAGCCACAAAACCTGGGTGGGCGTGGCCAACTCGATGTCACTCACTCCCACCAGTCACATGACGCCCCCCCAGCCACGCCCACCCAGGTTTTGTGGCTCCCGGTGTTTTCTGTGTGAAATAGATATCTCTGTCTGTCTTTCTCTCTCTCTCTCTCTCTCATCTCTCATAGGCCAGTCTACGGTCCAGACAGCCGTAGATTCAGCCGATAGGGAGTCACGCAATGAGACGAAAGAGCCACATGCGGCTCCGGAGCCGCAGGTTGCAGACACCTGGGTTAAACCTTATCATTTTCACTAAATAACTTTAACTAAGGGAACTGAAAATCAAATGGTTGCTTAAAAATGTCAGCCAGAAAAATTTGCGGAGGAGAAGACAGGGCTGGGTCTCAGCACTGGACGGTTTCCTATATAATTTACTCAGAGGCATGAGGACTAGAACCTTAGAGGAAGTTTTGCGGCTGGGCTCATGCCATCCTGGCAAAAGGTCTCAGATTAATAGGCGTGTCTTCTTCAGAGTGAAAGGCTTCCAGCCTAGGTCAATTGTTCTTGATCTCATCAGCTTTTAATATGCATTTATTTATTTATTTATCAGTTCGATTTATATGGTTCAATTTATATGCCGCCCTTTTTCCGGAGACTCAGGGCGGCTTACAATGCGTTAAGCAATAGCCTTCATACTTTTGTATATACCTGCTTAGTAGGGCTTTCGGGGTCCCCCCAAGCGGTGTTCTTTTTTATACAAAGTCAGCTTATTGCCCCCACAATCCGGGTCCTCATTTTACCTACCTCGGGAGGATGGAAGGCTGAGTCAACCTTGAGCCTGGTGAGAATTGAACTCGCAGTAATTGCAGGCAGCTGGCACCTAAGTGCTACTTTAACAGTGCTTTAGTCCGCTGCTCCACCAAGGCTCCTTATGCATGGATGGGACTTTAGCTCCCAGAATTCCCTTGCCTGCCTGCTTTAATGATGAGTGGGTTTCAACTCCCGGAATTCCTCAGTTAGTACATTTTAGGATAGACGGACTTTCGTACTAATGGTCTAACAACCCTATTAAGAAACCATCAAGAAGACCCCTACCAACACGACAGGACAAGCCGCCATATAAACAGACAGCCAACCCCATTCCCTTCCGAGCACTGATGATATTACCTAGCTGGGTAGTGAAACGTCTACAAGACAACAACGAAGCTCAGAGAGCACCAAAGGCCTTGCAGTTCAACCCAGAGCTACAAATAATCTCTTCTATCGGTGTCTGACCCATTTTATTTCAAGTTTTGCTTGGCTTCTTAGGGCCAGTAGTGATTTTCGCCAAGCGCAATCAGGATAATAAATCTGAAATGAAATAAGGCAAGGCGAAGCTGAGCCCAATTAAAAATGCAATTGTTATCCGGAGGATTAGATGAAACAATACACACAGACACACACACACAAAGCAGAACAGTCAGGGGTGGGTTCTAAATTTTTTTTACTACCAGTTCTGTGGGCGTGGCTTATTTTGTGGGCATGGCTTGGTGGGGGGATAACATGACTGGGTGGGCATGGCCAACTTTTTTTTTTACTTTTAAAAGCATTTTTTCTACAACCTTAAGAGGTTGCAGAAAACAGTGCTTTGAAAAGCCTCTGCCGATCAGGCAACTCGTCAGATCGTCAGAGGCTTTTCAAAGCATTTTTTTTACCACTTCTTCAGCTGAAGAGGTTGCAGAAAACAATGCTTTGAAAAGGATAAAGGTTTTTTAAATTGGGTTTTGATAGGGGTTTTAAAATGATCTTAGATGGATGTTTTAAATTTGGCCGAATGATTGAATTATTTTAATACGCTTTTAATTTTTGTTGTACATTGTTTTTACCATGGCTGTTCACCACCCTGAGTCCCTCGGGAGAAGGGCGGTATACAAATATAATAAACTAAACTAAACTAAACTAAACTAAAAGCCTCTGCCGATCCCAGCCGAGCTGCGGGATCATCAGAGGCTTTTTTTCTTTTACTTTTAAAAGCATTTTTTCGGCCGAAGAGGTTGTAGAAAAAATGCTTTTAAAAGTTAAAAAAAAAAAAGCCTCTGATGAGGTGGGCGGGATAAGCAAGCGGCAACCAGGCCGGGGACCGGTTCAGGGGCATGGCCAGCCAATGTTATTACCGGTTCTCGGAACCACTACAAATTTTTACTACCGGTTCTTGCGAATTGGTGTGAACCAGGAGCAACCCACCATCGAGAACAGTGTTTCTCAACCTGGAGAAGTTTAAGATGTGTGGACTTCAACTCCCAGAATTTCCCAGCAGGCATGAGGATATATATATATATAATTTTTTTTACTAAGAATTTTGATTATAACACCAAACTCTAACACAAACTAAACTTAAAGGAAGAGAAGATAAAAAGTAAAAAGTTCCAAGAGAAAAGAAACAACAAAAAACAAAAACTAGAAGGAAATAAAATGTAAGAATATTATAAAGAGAAAATAAATATATAAAGTGCCTTCCAATGTTCATCATAAGTACAGGTAGTCCTCGACTTACAACCGTTCATTTAGTGACCGTCCAAAGTTACAACGGCACAGAAAAAAGAGGCCAATGACCATTTTTCACACTTTGTAGTCACGTGATCAGAATTCAGACACTTGGCAACTGGTTCATAGTTATGACCTTTTCTGTGTCCCAAGGTCATGAGATCATCTTGTGAGACCTTCTGACAAGCAAAGTCAATGGGGGAAACGGATTCACTTAACAACCGTGGTATTAATTTATCAACTGCAATGATTCACTTAACAACTATGGCAAGAAATGTCGTAAAATGGGGCAAAACTCACTTAACAAGCGCCTCACTTTAACAACAGAAGTTTGGGGCTCAATTGTGGTCGTAAATCGAGGATTACCTGTATAAACAAATTTAGTCACTCTTCACCCTCTTTAAAGTTACAAACATTTCTCTCTTCTTCCCATATTATGTATCATCTAGATCAGTGATGGCTAACCTTTTTGCCGTCGCGTGCCAAAAGCGGGGGTCAGCGGGGGTGGGTGGGGTCGCGCATGTTCATGCCCACACCCATAATTCAATGCCCCCCCATGCATACATGCGCGATACCCTCCGCACTCCCCCTGCTTTTGGCACACGACGGCAAAAAGGTTACCAGTGGGCCTGGTAGGCCCGTTTTTTTCGCCCTCCCCAGGCTCCAGAGGCTTTTTTGGAGCCTGGGGAGGGCGAAAATGGCCTCCCCCACCCCCCCGGAGGCCCTCTGGTGGCCGAAAACATCCTCCCAGAGACTCTGCGCGAGCCCTGTATTTACCTGGCATCCAAAACGGGCCGCGTGGAGACTCCTGGGAGGGGTGGTGTGGGCGGGGCCAGCCGAAAATCAGCTGGCCAGTGCACGCATGTGCATTGGAGCTGAGCTAGGGCAGCGGTTGGCATGCCCACAGATATGGCTCCGTGTGCCACCTGTGGCACGCATGCTATAGATTCGCCATCACAGATCTAGATGGTAGGTAGGTAGGTAGGTAGGTAGGTAGGTAGGTAGGTAGATAGATAGATAGATAGATAGATAGATAGATAGATAGACAGACAGACAGACAGACAGACAGACAGACAGATAGAATCTATCTATGAAAAAAAATCCAAAAAGTCCATAAAAGGCAGCCAGAATTTACAACATATTTTAACTTTGATCAGATAAATCCACTTTGTATTCCTGTCTTTTCCTTCTAAAACCCTTAAACTCTCTCCAATGTTGTCCTACGATGTCTTTTCGTTTCTTCTTTGTCCCACAGCGTAGACTTCAACGAGGCTCGAAACCGGCCTTGTTTTGTAAATCCAGTAAGGGAAAAAAAATTATCTTGCTTTTTGTCATTCGTATTTCCTTTTTAAATGTTAACACTTCAGCCAATTTCTTCTGTAGAGACTGTGAAACATCCTTTGCTAAGTCATTAGCTTAGCCTGTCAGCTGTAAATCCACTTTCAATACTGTCTCTACCTTTGCCAGATAAAATTTGTTCTGCCTCTGACATTTCTTCAATAACGTCTTTGGGAGATCGTTTATTTACAGAAACAGACATCATTTCTACCACTGTCAGTATTGTCATCGCTACTATTTTTTCCCAATTCCGTTCTTCCAAAGTCTCCCTTTTCACACTTACGACCGTTTTTCACACTTACGCATTGCAGCACCCATGGCAGACACTTAAGTGAGCTTCGCCTCATTTTACGACCTTTCTTGCCATGGTTGTTAAGGGAACCATCACAGTTTTTAAGTGAGTAACATGGTCGTTAAATGAATCTGACTTCCTCATTGACTTGGCTTGTCAAAAGGCTGCAAAAGAGGATCATGTGATCCCGGGACATTACAACCGTCATAAATACATGCCAGTTGTCAAGCATCCAAATTCTGATCACGTGACCATGGGGGGGGGGATGCGACAACGGTCATAAGCAGTGGTAAAATCCGATTTTTTTTACTACTGGGTCTGTGGGTGTGGCAGGGAAAGGATACCGCAAAATCCCCATTCCCACCCCACTCTGGGGCCAGCCAGAGGTGGTATCTGCCGGTTCTCCGAACTACTCAAAATTTCTGCTACTGGTTCTCCAGAACCTGTCGGAACCTGCTGGATTTCACCCCTGGTCGTAAGTCTGAAAAATGGTCATAAGTCAGTGATGCTCTAACTTCAAACGATCGCTAAATGAAAGGGTTGTTAAATTTATTTATTAGTTTGATTTATTAGTTCGATTTATATGCCGCCCTTCTCCGGAGACTCAGGGCGGCTTACAATGCTTTTAAGCAATAGCCTTCGTACTTTTGTATATACCTGCTTAGTAGGGCTTTTGGGCCCCCCCTAAGCGGTGTTCTATTTTATATAAAGTCAGCTTATTGCCCCCACAAACCGGGTCCTCATTTTACCTACCTCGGAAGGATGGAAGGCTGAGTCAACCTTGAGCCTGGTGAGAATTGAACTCGCAGTAATTGCAGGCAGCTGGCAGCTAAATACTACTTTAACAGTAGTTTAGTCCACTGCGCCACCAGGCTCAGTGAGGACTCCCTGTGCAAAAGCACCCCAAGTTGAGGACTCCCTGTGTAAAAGCACCCCAAACTGAAACAGGAGAACACTGTTAGTTTCAAGCCCCGAGTTCGAATCAAGCTCGCCCTTCGACGAGGAAGCGCCTGCTCGAACTCGGCATTCGCCTTTCCCTGTTTGCAGCTGGCTTCCCCGCCCGTTAATCAACTCCCAGGCTTGCGTTGATTAATCGACTCGCAGATCTTATTGTCTCACCAGATTGAAAAGAAACTGAAATACGATGTATTAGCCCACAGAGATTTTTCTTTCGTGGGGAGGGGGGGAATGAAAAACGGAGAGAGATTCGCACCCGAATCAATTTCCGCCCAATTCCCCCAGGTCCTTCTCTCTTCTCCATACCTTGAACTCTCCAGCTCCAGCAAAATCGACTCCTTATCACTGTTGTACAGCTCCAAACAAATTGGAGGAGGGGGGGGTGTCGGATTTGACGTTGTCCCTCTCCCCTTAATTATCCTCTCCTTCACTTGCTGCCCCCTCTGCGAAATGATTTATTAATCATCAGGATTGGCTTGGGGGGCTTGTCCGCCTCTCTTTCTCGATCTGGGGGAAGAGATAAAGACCCTGACTTTGGGGGAGGCGGGAGAAAGAGAGCGTCTGAGAGATGTATTTTTTGGGGGGGGGCATCTCTCTTTCTCCCCCTCCCTCCTCCCGCCTTCAGGATTTACCAGCCGTTTCCAGTGCTGCTAATTCAATAACCCGCTGTATAATTATTCCATAATAAACTACTATTATCCGAACATTCGCTCGACAGCTGTGATTGCCTCCCGGCGTAGGAAACCAGGCTCCCTGGTGGGGGGGGGAGTGGGGCAGCCTTGGGGGTGGGTGGGGAGCACGCCATTCAGCCCCTCCTCCACCGAGGATTTGGCAGGAGTGAACAAGGAAGCAAACCCCTTACCTCTCTCTCTCTTTCTCTCTCTCTCTCTCTCTTTCTCTCTTTCTCTCTCCCCCTCCCCATTTCTCTCTCTCTCTCTCTCTCTATGCACAGTCTATATTGGCTGATCATGCACATCTGGAAACTACAGCTTGGCTCATAAGACTTATACCCTTTCGTTTAGTGACTGCTAGCTGTATTTTTACCCCATTTTATGACCTTTCTTGCTATAGTTGTTCAGCGAATCACTGCAGCAGTTAAGTGAGTAACACGGTCCTTAAGTGGGTCTGGCTTCCCCGTTGACTTTGCTTGTCGGAAGGGACCAACTGACCAGTGGTGAAATCCAAATTTTTTTACTACCGGTTCTGGGCGTGGCTTGGTGGGCGTGGCAGGGGAAGGATAGTCCAAAATCTCCATTCCCACCTCACTCCTGGGGGAAGGATACTGCAAAATCTCCATTCCCACCCCACTCTGGGGCCAGCCAGAGGTGGTATTTGCCGGTTCTCCGAACTACTCAAAATTTCCGCTACCGGTTCTCCAGAACCTGTCAGAACCTGCTGGATTTCACCCCTGACTCTGACTCTGGGACACTGCAATGGTCGCAAGGGTGAGAAATGGTCATAAGTCACTTTTTTCAGTGACATGGTCACTTTCAAACATCCCTACATGAACTATTGTAAGTCAAGGACTACCTGCATTTAAAACCTTTCCATTTTTCTTCAAGACAGTGGCGGTTATTGATAAATAAATATCAATAAACACTTGATTCAACAGACATCACTTTAGTGGAGTTCAGAGGTAACAAGCAAAGTTTAACCTTATGTATAGTTTAAAAATAAGAATGCTATCAGGTATCTGTGAGTTCTAGGCCTTCTGGAGGCATGAAAACAAATAAATGTAATAAATAAACAAACAAACAAATGAATAAATAAGGAAGACGTGGGGCAGAGGAAGAAAGGAAGGAATGTGGAAGAGAGGAAGGAAGGAATGTGGAAGAGAGGAAGGAAGGAAGGATTGAGGAAGAGAGGAAGGAATGGGGAAGGAAGGAAAGAGTGGGGCAAAGAGGAAGAAAGGAAGGAATGTGGAAGAGAGGAAGGAAGGAAGGAATGGGGAAGAGAGGAAGGAAGGAGTGGGGAAGTGGGGAAGAGAGGAAGGAAGGAAAGAATGGGGAAGGGAGGAAGGAATGGGGAAAGAAGGAAGGAGTGGGGAAGAGAGGAAGGAATGGGGAAGAGAGGAACGAAAGAAGGAAGGAAGGAGTGGGGAAGAGAGGAAGGAAGGAAAGAATGGGGAAGAGAGGAAGGAAGGAAGGAGTGAGGAAGAGAGGAAGGAATGGGGAAAGAAGTAAGGAGTGGGGAAGAGAGGAAGGAAGGAAGGAGTGGGGAAGAGAGGAAGGAAGGAGTGGGAAAAAGAGGAAGGAAGGAGTGGGGAAGAGGAAGGAAGGAGGGAATGGGAAGAGAGGAAGGAAAGAAGGAAGGAAGGAGTGAGGAAGAGAGGAAGGAAGGAAGAAAGGAATGGGTAAGGAAGGAGGGAAGGCAGGCAGGAAGGCCCACTGAGCAAGCTGCAATTCTACGCTAGGGTTGCTGAACATGCACCCACGCGATGCACCCTGGCACCTCCGTATAGAAGGGTCGCTGGGGATTTAGCCAGGACGGCTGGACTTCAGGGAACGATGGACGGGGCCACCAACTCTTCCTCCACCTTTTCCAAAAAAACCCATAAAAGTCCAGGCTTGATTCGATGAATCACATCTCTACAACAAGTCCACACCTAGTAAAAGTCCTTTGCAAATGCACAGAGATTTTTTTTTCTCCCAAAGAGAAACGCTTTGGGAGAGACAAAGAAAACGGGAAGAAGCATTAATTCCATCTCTCTCTCTCTCTCTCTCTCTCTTTTTGCTAGCTCCAACATTCTGCTACTTACCTTCCCAGCGGCTAAAATATTCCTTCCTTCCCAGCCTGGACTAGAGGGGGGGTTTAGGGATACCTCTCCAAGCTCCCCACAACGTGGAGCCCTCTAACCCCCTTTTCCATTTGAGAGTCTCAAATCCCGCCAGGCGCGTGGCCAGGAACCGCCAGACGCCTGCAAATCTCAACCTGCCCCAAAGTGAGGACAGGTTTGCTAGGAGTCGACGTTGCCAGCAAACGGGGCCTGTCGGCGATTGCAAAATTTATGTGAAACAAAAAAGGGAAAAGAAAAAAAGAACCCCTGGGCTGACTTAGTGGCTTGCACTTACACACACACACACACACATATACACACACACACACACACAGAGAGAGAGAGAGAGAGTCCCCAGGTTTTACACTTTCCGAATCGCTCAGGAAACTCGAAGCACCTGTTAGTTTGACAGCCACCAGATATTAAAAGTGGATAATTGCAGGAAAAAAAACTTATCAACGAAACGTGATTCGGAGAAGCAGACGTAGCTGGGGGTGGGGATGTAACACATAGGTCCGTGATGGCGAACCTATGGCACATATGCCACAGGTGGCACACGTAGCCATAGCAGTGGGCACGCCAGCTTAGCTCTGACGCGCATGTGCATGCCGGCCAGCTAATTTTTGGGCCTTCTGTGCCCACCAGAAATAAGGCAACAGGCTGTTTCTTGTCTCCAGAGGGCCTGAGGAAGGTGGGGAAGGCTGTTTTTAGCCCTCCCCAGATGCATAGATAGGATCTGGAGCCAGGTGAGAAAGAAAAACAGGCCTACCGGGCCATCGCGTGCCAGGAGTGGGGGGAAGGGGGTTGTGCGTGCATGCGCAGGTTGGGGCGCATAGAATCATGGGTGTGGGCACGCGTGTGTGCAAACCTCCCCCACCCACCCACCCTGGCACCCGATGGCAAAAAGGTTAGCCATCACTGACATAGGTAGTCCTCCAGGTAGACCGCCATGGAGCCCGACATTTCCCTTGTGAAGTGAGACCTTTGTCGGGCGAGTTTTGCCCCATTTTACGACCTTTCTTGCCTCGGTCAGGAAGTGAATCGCTGAAGTTGATAAGTCGGTCCCCCGGTCGTCAAGTGAATCGGGCTTCCCCCGTTGGCTTTGCTGGTCCGAAGGTCACAAAAGGGGATCACATGACCCTCCCCCTCCCGGGGACACTGTGACCGTCATAAATATGAACCAGTTGCCAAGCGTCTGAAGTTTGATCACATGGGGATGCTAGAAAGTGTGAAAAATGGTCCTAAATTACTTTTTTCAGTGCAGTTGTAACTTTGAGCGGTCACTAAACAAACTGTTGTATGCCGAGGACTACCTGTTGGTTAGTGATGAGTGAGATTCTGAAGCTCCTACTTTGATCAGCAAAGGAAAAATAAAATACAGTACAATAACACACACAGGAGGAAACAGCGCTAGATAAACTTCAAATAGTCCTCGACTTACGGCCACAATTGAGCCCAACATTCCTGTTGCTAAGCGAGACAGTTAAGTGAGCTTTGCCTCAGTTTATGACCTTTCTTCTCACAGTGGTTAAGGGAATCACTGCAGTTCTTAAGTTGCAGAAACAGACATGAGCCAATCATCAGCAGACAATGAATTCTAATTCAACCATAGGCGTTAAAATCGACTGTGCGATTTTGGGTCAATCACCAGGAGACAGTGAGTTCTAGTCCACCTTAGACAGGAAGCCATCTGGGTGACTTCAGATCAATAACTAGGAGACGGTGAGTTCTAGTCCATAGTAGACACCCAAGCCAGCTGGGTGACTTTACATCAATCACTGGGAGACGGCGAGTTCTAGTCCATAGTAGACACCCAAGCCAGCTGGGTGACTTTACATCAATCACTGGGAGACGGTGAGTTCTAGTCCCACCTTAGGCATGAAACCCAACAGGGTGATTCTGGGCCAATCCCTCTCTCTCAGCCCAACCTACCTCACAGGGTTGTTGTTTTGGGGGAAAAGGAGGAGGAAGAAGTATCAGCTATGCTCAGCGCTTTAAATTATTATTTGTAAACATAATAAAGGCAGGATACAAATAAATATATAAATAAATGGACATTTCAAATAGCCTCCCTTCAATACACCGGCTCCCCAATTTTGGAAGGACATGTTGACTTTCCCATGATTCCCTGCGGCCTCACAAGATCTCCTTCCCAATTCCATATTTGGCAAACACGCAGAGCGAAATAAATCAAGGCTGCAGCCATCGGATAAATAACTCCTTGCCCAAGGCTCAGATCGCTTATGGAATTGATACCTATGCATTTCATTACACAACGCAAGCAACTGTCAAAGCAACAAAGGGGGAAAAAAAACCCTGCGGGGGTCCAGAAATCTCCCCCTCCCCCTTAAAAGCGGCCATCTTGCCCTCAACCCTGAATCAGACACATCCCACAAGGCCACAGAAACACAAGTAGTCCTCGACGTACAACCACAATGAAGCCAAAATTTCCTGTTGCTAAGTGAGAGACTGGCTCAGTGTGTTTGGGCCCTGCTTTATGACCGTTCTTGTCACGGTGGTTAAGTGAATCACTGCAGTCGTTAAGCTAGTGACGCGGTCAGGCGTGGGATTCCAAAATTTTAGCAACCAGTTCTGTGTCCGGTTGCTGGGTGGGCGTGGCCATGGTGGGTGTGGCCTACTCGGCCTCCTGCACCACGGCGGGGTGGTGGTAGTGGTGTCGTTTCCGCCCTCCCCAGGCTCCGAAGGCTTTCCTAGAGCCTCCGGGAAAGCAAAAACTGCCTCCCCCGGGCTCTGGAGGCCCTCCTGAGGATGGCAATGGGTGAGTTTCCAGACTTCTAGAAAGCCTCTTTTTCACCCTCCCAGCGCCTCAGTGTGGGCCCTGCACTTACCTGCCATCCAAAACGGGCCGCTTGGAGATTCCTGGGAGGGGCGGTGTGGGCAGGGCCAGCCAGGGCCGGATTTTCCTATAGGCTAACTAGGCTTCAGCCTAGGGCCTCAAGATCAAGAGGGGCCTACATTCAAATTGTTAGCAAAATTAAAATTACACTTTCACTATAGGTGAAAGGGCCTCATAAGTGGAATAGCCTAGGGCCTCTTTTCATCTAAAAGGGGCCAGCCAGTCCTTGCAACTACCGCTTCAGCAAACCGGATGTAAAATTAGCATCCGGTTTGCCTGAATCGATCCGAACCGGCTGAATCCCACCCCTGGACACGGTTGTTAAGGGAATCTGGCTTCCCCATTGACTTTGCTCGTCAGAAGGTCGCAAAAGGGGATCGCGTGACCTCAGGACACTGCAACCGTCATCAAGACGAGTCCGTTGCCAAGCGTCCGAATTTTGATCATGTGACCCTGGGGATGCCGCAACGGTCGTAAGTGTGAAAAAACGGTCGTAAGTCCCTTTTTTCAGCGCCGTTGTAACCTCGAATGGTCTCTAAACAAATTGTTGTAAGTCAACCGTATGTTTCAAATTGTTTTGGAATTTTTAGAATTGTAAGTCGCCTGGGTCAGGTTGCAGAGTTATAGGAATGAATGAATGAATGAATGAATGAACGAATTCCTTCAGACCGGATGGAGCCTTCCTTTTGAAAACCTAGGGAAAACCCCCGTTGATTCAGAGGGAATTTACCAACCTCTCCATGCAAACACCAAACCAAGGGGCCCCAAGTGGATTAAATTTCCTCCTCCAATTTATTTTAAGAAAACATTCTTGGAATCGCAGTCGCCTGCATTTTATTTAACCCTCCGTGGCAAGCCCTCCCCCTGCCCCAAATAAATGGACAACCGGATGGGATGGATTAGGGAAAAAAAAAAATGGCCAAATGTTCTGTATTAGATAGGACTTCTCGGTCCGCCAGTAATTCTTCCTCTGGATTTGTTTGGTCCTAAAAAAAAAAAAACATGCTGTACCAATCTTAAAACTGTTACAATCAAGTGTCCAAATCTCCTGGGCTGCCAGAGGGCAGGGAAGAGTTCTTTTGCGTCTCTCTGCTGCCCCTTGTGGCCGTTTGGAAGATGACAAGCACAGGTACAGATATTCCTCGATTTACAACCGTTTGTTTGTGACCATTTGTAGTTACAACAGCAAATGAAAAAAGGGACTTATAACAAGTTTTTTACATTTACAATCGTTGCAACCGTTGGAACCCCTATTCTATTCTATTCTATTCTATTCTATTCTATTCTATTCTATTCTATTCTATTCTATTCCATTCCATTCCACTCCACTCCTATATTCTATTCTATTCTGTTCTGTTCTGTTCTGTTCTGTTCTGTTCTGTTCCGTTCCACTCCACTCTACTCCTATATTCTATTCTATTCTATTCTATTCTATTCTATTCTATTCTATTCTATTCTATTCTATTCTATTCTATTCTATCCTATCCTATCCTATCCTATTCCATTATTCTTGTTTCTCTTCTCTTCTCTTCTCCTCTCCTCTCCTCTCATTCCATTCCAATTTCCTATTCTATTTTATTCTATTCCATTCTATTCCATTATTCTTGTTTCTCTTCTCTTCTCTTCTCTTCTCCTCTTCTCTCCTCCTTTCCTCTCCTCTCCCCTCCTCTCATTCCATTCCAATTTCCTATTCTATTTTATTCTATTCCATTCCATTATTCTTGTTTCTCTTCTCTTCTCTTCTCTTCTCTTCTCTTCTCTTCTCTTCTCTTCTCTTCTCTCCTCTCATTCCATTCCAATTTCCTATTCTATTTTATTCCATTCCATTCCATTATTCTTATTTCTCTTCTCTTCTGTTCTCTTCTCTTCTCTTCTGTTCTGTTCTCTTCTCTTCTCTCCTCTCCTCTCATTCCATTTCAATTTCCTATTCTATTTTATTCCATTCCATTCCATTATTTTTATTTCTCTTCTCTTCTCTTCTCTTCTCTTCTCTTCTCTTCTCTTCTCTCCTCTCCTCTCATTCCATTTCAATTTCCTATTCTATTTTATTCCATTCCATTCCATTATTTTTATTTCTCTTCTCTTCTCTTCTCTTCTCTTCTCTTCTCTTCTCTTCTCTCCTCTCCTCTCATTCCATTTCAATTTCCTATTCTATTTTATTCTATTCCATTCCATTATTCTTATTTCTCTTCTCTTCTCATTCTGTTCCAATTCCCCATCCCATCCCATCCCATCCCATCCCATCCCATCCTATCCTAGGGTTGCCTGATAAGTTAGTGAAAAGCAGCTGTTTCTTTTTGGCTGCCATTCAAAAGGACTCCAACTCCCATCCCTGTTTAATTGAAATGAAAGGTTTAAATGATGTCTGGTAGATAAAACAAAGGAAGACGTCGATGACGGATTCAGATTTATACCCACATCTGGACAACAGCAGGCTGGGCAAAGGCTGATTAAAGGTGCTTTCCCAAATACATATAATTACTGTCCAGATTTAGTTGCATATGTAATCTATGATTTTATGGAGAGCAGTAGATTAAATCTCAGCCTGCGGGGCCTCAGGAATAAAGCTGAACCAAAAATGATTATGTGAGAATGGGCGGCAAGCAGAGAAATGGAAAAAGAAAATAACTTTCTTTATTTGATTCTAAGCTATTTATGGACATTTTCAATTCTTTCTGGCTAGGGTAAATAGCAGTGTTGGGTTTCTCTACAGGTAGTCCTCGATTTACGACCACAATGGAGCCCAAACGTTCTGAGTGAATTTTGCCCCATTTTACAACTATTCTTGCCACGGTTGTTAAGCGAATCACTGAAGTTGTTATTAAGTTAGTAACACGGTTTTTAAGACAATCTGGTTTCCCCAGTTGAGTTTGCTTGTCAGATGGTCGCAAAGACGGATCGCGGTACACTGCAACCGTCATAAGTAGGAGTCAGTTGCCAAGGGTCAGGATTTTAATCACGTGACCACAGGAATGTCACAACGGTCATAAGTGTGAAAAACACTCATAAGTCACACTTCAATGGAAGTTTCGGTGCCATTGGAATTGTATTAATTAATGGTCACTAAATGAACTGTAGTAAATAAAGGACTACCTGTACAGGTAATCCTTGACTTATAACAGTTTTGCTTAGTGCCTGTCCAAATTTACAAAGGCACTGAAAAAAGTGACTTATGATCATTTTTCACACTTACGACCGCTGCAGCATCCCCCATGATCAAAATTCAGACAATTGGCAACTGATTCACATTTATGACGGTTGCAGTGTCCCTGGGTCATGTGATCCCCTTTTGAGACCTTCTGACAAGCAAAGACAATGGGGAATCCAGATTCACTTAACAACCATGTTGCTAACTTAACAATGGCAGTGATTCACTTAACAACCGTGTCAAGAAAGGCCATCAAATGGGACAAAAGTCACTTAACAAATGTTTCACTTAGCAAAAGAAATCTGGGGCTCGATTGTAGTCATAAATCGAGGACTACCCGTATTCTTAATGTTCGCCATTGTGGACCAACCCTGGCTAGCTATTTCAACCAAATTCTCTCAATTTTCTATGACCAGAAAATTAAAATTAAAGATTTTAATTAAAATTAAATTTTAATTTAAAGAATTAAAATGAACTGCTTAAGGGTTAAAACTTAAGAAAATTGGACTTTTCTGCAATGCTGACCAAATCACATTTCCACTCCAATCACCAGCTGGGATATTTTAGTGTCATTTTATTAAAAAGCTGCATCTCATTACAATCTAGAATCCAGAGAGATTTTTAAAAGACACATTCTCTGTTCTTTAATACTTTGAAGAAGCAGCTTCATAAATAGGAAAAAAAATAGTGGCAGTATTAAAAAATGCTCCATAAACTTTAGTGCATTATTAAAATATATTCTCTCTGGACAAAGGATCCATTCTGCGCAAGGTGGGGAGAAAGGAAGCAATTCGGTGCAAATTGTTAGAAAATGAAACTCTTTAACAGAATAGCAGCATTGGAAGGGACCTCGGAGGTCTTCTAGTCCAACCCTCTGCTCAAGCAGGAAATCCTCTACCATTTCAGACAAATAGCTGTCCAATCTCTTGTTAAAAACCTCCAGTGTTGGAGCACTCACAGCTTCTGGAGGTAAGTCATTAAAACACAAATATACAACAAACTCACTCACTATGATTCACTGAGTAGAAAAATGGAAGGAAAGAGAAGTAGAGGGAAGAGAAATGGGAAGAAGGAGAGAAGGAGAGAGGGAGGAGGGAAGGAAGGAAGGAAGGAGGGAGGGAGGGAGGGAGGAAGGAGAAATAGAGGGAAGAGAAATGGGAAGGAGAGAAGGAGAGAGGGAGGATGGGTAAGAGGGAGGGAGGGAGGGAGGGAGGGAGGAAGGAGAAATAGAGGGAAGAGAAATGGGAAGAAGGGGAGGAGGAGAGAGGGAGGATGGGTGAGAGGGAGGAGAAATAGAGGGAAGAGAAATGGGAAGGAGGGAAAGAGGAGAGTGGGAAGGAGGGAGGGAGGGAGGAAGGAGAAATAGAGGGAAGAGAAATGGGAAGGAGAGGAGGAGAGAGGGAGGATGGGTAAGAAGGAGGAAGGAAGGGAGGAGATAGAGGGAAGAGAAATTGGAAGAAGGGGAAGAGGAGAGAGGGAGGATAGGTGAAAGGGAGGGAGGGAAGAAGGAAGGAGAAATAGAGGGAAGAGAAATGGGAAGAAGGAGAGAAGGAGAGAGGGAGGATGGGTGAGAGGGAGGAAGGATGGAAGGGAGGAGAAATAGAGGGAAGAGAAATGGGAAGGAGGGGAGGAGGAGAGTGGGAAGGAGGGAAGAGAAATGGGAAGAAGGAGAGGAGGAGAGAGGGAGGATGGGTAAGAGGGAGGAAGGAAGGGAGGGAAGGAGGAAGGAGAAATAGAGGGAAGAGAAATGGGAAGGAGGGGAGGAGGAGAGTGGGAAGGAGGGAGGAGAAATAGAGGGAAGAGAAATGGGAAGAAGGAGAGGAGGAGAGAGGGAGGATGGGTGAGAGGGAGGAAGGAAGGGAGGGAAGGAGGAAGGAGAAATAGAGGGAAGAGAAATGGGAAGAAGGGGAGGAGGAGAGAGGGAGGATGGGTGAGAGGGAGGAGAAATAGAGGGAAGAGAAATGGGAAGGAGGGAAAGAGGAGAGTGGGAAGGAGGGAGGGAGGGAGGAAGGAGAAATAGAGGGAAGAGAAATGGGAAGGAGAGGAGGAGAGAGGGAGGATGGGTAAGAAGGAGGAAGGAAGGGAGGAGATAGAGGGAAGAGAAATTGGAAGAAGGGGAAGAGGAGAGAGGGAGGATAGGTGAAAGGGAGGGAGGGAAGAAGGAAGGAGAAATAGAGGGAAGAGAAATGGGAAGAAGGAGAGAAGGAGAGAGGGAGGATGGGTGAGAGGGAGGAAGGATGGAAGGGAGGAGAAATAGAGGGAAGAGAAATGGGAAGGAGGGGAGGAGGAGAGTGGGAAGGAGGGAAGAGAAATGGGAAGAAGGAGAGGAGGAGAGAGGGAGGATGGGTAAGAGGGAGGAAGGAAGGGAGGGAAGGAGGGAGGAGAAATAGAGGGAAGAGAAATGGGAAGAAGGAGAGGAGGAGAGAGGGAGGATGGGTGAGAGGGAGGAAGGAAGGGAGGGAAGGAGGAAGGAGAAATAGAGGGAAGAGAAATGGGAAGGAGAGGAGGAGAGAGGGAGGATGGGTGAGAGGGAGGGAGGGAAGAAGGAAGGAGAAATAGAGGAAGAGAAATGGGAAGAAGGAGAGGAGGAGAGAGGGAAGATGGGTAAGAGGGAGGAAGGAAGGGAGGGAAGAAAAATAGAGGAAGAGAAATGGGAAGAAGGAGAGGAGGAGAGTGGGAGGATGGGTGAGAGGGAGGAAGGGAGGGAGGAGAAATAGAGGGAAGAGAAATGAGAAGAAGGAGAGGAGGAGAGTGGGAGGATGGGTGAGAGGGAGGAAGGAAGGGAGGGAAGGAGGAAGGAGAAATAGAGGGAAGAGAAATGGGAAGGAGAGGAGGAGAGAGGGAGGATGGGTGAGAGGGAGGGAGGGAAGAAGGAAGGAGAAATAGAGGGAAGAGAAATGGGAAGAAGGAGAGGAGGAGAGAGGGAAGATGGGTAAGAGGGAGGAAGGAAGGGAGGGAAGAAAAATAGAGGAAGAGAAATGGGAAGAAGGAGAGGAGGAGAGTGGGAGGATGGGTGAGAGGGAGGAAGGGAGGGAGGAGAAATAGAGGGAAGAGAAATGGGAAGAAGGATGATGGAGGGAGGGAGGGTGGAAGGAGAAATAAAGAGAGGAGAAATAGGAAGAAGAATAGGGAGAAAAAAACTTGTTATTTTTCTTTTTCTCTTCTCTTCTCCACGACCCTAGTAGGTAACCTTTTAATTTCGGGTCGTTCTGGTGCACCCTTGAACATTGCTAGCAAACAAAAAGCAGCTAAAAATATATTCCTGGCACATCATAGCATTTCTTGAAGAAAAGGGGGCAAACTGGAAAGCCCAGCCCCCCCCCCCCCCACACTCTACCCATCCCAGCCAAAGTTCATCGATTAAAATAGCTTTTGAGTTGTTTTAAAAATACACCGCATAGCGAAGCAAAACACAGGGAGGTTTCTTTCAATATATGATTACTGGGACAAAATTATTATATGCACCGAGATGGAAAAAATGGACACTCATCACTTGGGAGAAAAAATGGTTGGTGACGTTTGATAAGACTTTGCTGAAATGGATGAATTCAGTGGTTTTTTTAAAAAAAAATTAGGAAAATGAACTATCTCTATTTTATTGGTGACTGGAATTTATACACACAAACACTGACCCTGCTTTGAAGAACAATGGAAAAAAATTTAAATGCAGCTAGTCCTCGAGTTACAAGTCCGTTTAGTGACCGTCCGAAGTGACAACGGCGCTGAAAAAAAGTGGCTTAGGACCATTTTTCACACTTAACGACCGTTGCTGCAGGATCCCCAGGTCACGTGATTTACCTTCAGATGCATTGGAAACTGACTCGAATTTACAACCTTCTGACAAAGCAAAGTCAATGGGATTCACTTAACAGCCGTGTGACTCATTGAACAAGCGCAGTGATTCACTTAACGCATGTGGCAAGAAAGGTCGTAAAAATGGGACAAAACTCACTGAACAGATTTCTCACTTAGCAACATACATTATGGGCTCAATTGTGGTGGTCGTAAGTTGAGGATTGATCTGTATGGTCCATTTGCATTGAAATGGGGAAAAAATGACTTTGTGATCTCTGGTTTTGATGTTTGGGCAGGAAAAACTACAGATAGAAATTATAGATAGAAATTAAAATTATAGAAATTCTACTGATATAATTTTAGGGGGGGGTGTTAATATATATTTGTATTTCTGCCGCGAAGAATGTCTGAAGCCACTTTTTAAATATATCTTTTTCTTTCTTTTCTATTTTTCTTCAATTTTCTTTTTTCTTCTCTTGCCCCCAGGACTGTTACTATGTCACACTTTGCTGTTTGCTTCACTAAGGACTAGAAACTTACACCCTCCGTTGAAGCCCCCTGGACTACTACAACGTTACCCTTTGCTCTCTGTCTCATTAAGGACTGGAAGCGTGTGCCAAGCATCTCTGCTAAAGCCCCCTTGAACTGCTGCAACTTCAGACTTGGCTCTTTGCCTCACCGAGGACTAGAAACTTGTGTTTTTCTGGTACTCTGAGAAAGGACTCCTGGAAAACCAGAGATTCCCAAGATATGAAAACACATGCACATATACACGCACGCATGCATAAACACACACACACATACACAGAGTGTCTGGCTGCCAATCCTTCTGGGTTTATTTCTAAGCTCCCGTTCTCTTTGAAAGTTCAGTCAACAAGAAATTTGTCTGCAAATTTCTTTCATTCCTGAGCAGGTCAAAAGTTTATTTATGCAGAGAATAAAACAGGCAGGTCTGAAGAGAAACCAGGAAGCCTTCGTAAACCAGCTTTCCTTCTGAGAAAACTTTATTTTTGAGTGAAAGAAGAAGAAGAAGGAGAGAGAGAGAGAGAGAGAGATTGATTGTGTCTGTGTAAGGCAGAGACCGAGAGGAGAAGAATGACCCATTGTTCGGTTCTGCTAACCGGGCACAATTCGTCCTTAAACCAACAGCATGAATCAGGGAATGGGTGGCTGCATTCGCAAGTGCCGTCCTAAAGCTGGCTAAAAACAGCCTCCGAGTTTGCTTAGATTCAAGAATCTGGGGAGAACTCAGCTCTTCCCTCAGCAAGAGGTACGAACCAGCTCATCCTGTAGAAGCCAGGAACAGATTTCGGTTGTTTGGATGTGGCACGTAGTAATCGTGGCATAACCGATGCGTTTTGTTAACCTAGGTTTAGCATGCTGTGCGAATCGGGTCAATCTTTCTTTCTTTCTTTCTTTCTTTCTTTCTTTCTTTCTTTCTTTCTTTCTTTCTCTTTCTTCTCTTTCTTTCCTTCCTCTTCCTTTCTTTCTTTCCTCCCCATTCTTCTTTTCTTTCTTTCTTCCCTCCCTCCCTTCTTTCTTTTTCCTTCTTCTCTCCTTCCTTTTTCTTTCTCTTTCTTTCCTTCCTTCCTTTCCTTCCTTTCTTTCTTTCTTCCCTCTCCATTCTTTCTTTTTTCTTTCTTTCCTCCATCCCTCCCTCTCTTTCTTTCTTTCTTTCCTCCCTCCCTTCTTTTTCCTTCTTCTCCTTCCTTTTTCTTTTTCTTTCCTTCCTTCCTTTCCTTCCTTTCTTTCTTTCTTCCCTCTCCATTCTTTCTTTTCTTTCTTTCTTTCCTCCATCCCTCCCTCTCTTTCTTTTTTTCCCTCCCTCCCTTCTTTCTTTTTCCTTCTTCTCTCCTTCCTTTTTCTTTCTTTCTTTCCTTCCTTCCTTCCTTTCCTTCCTTTCTTTCTTTCCTCCCTCTCCATTCTTTTTCTTTCTTTCCTCCATCCCTCCCTCTCTCTTTCTTTCTTTCTTTCCTCTCTCCCTCTCCCTTCGTTCTTTTTCTTCTTTCCGCCCTCCCTCCTTCCTCTTTCTTTCTTTCCTTTCTTTCTTCCCTCTCCCTTCTTTCTTTTTCTTCTTTCTTTCCTCTCCTTCATTCCTTCTTCCCTCCCTCTCTTTCTTTTTCTTTCTTCCCTCCCTCCCCTTCCTTCCTTTCTTCTTCCCTCTTCTCCTTACTTTTTCTTTCTTCTTCCATCCCTCCTCCCTCCCTTCCTCTCTCCCTCTCTCATCTCCATCTCATTCTCCTTTGCTAAACATAAGCTAGAGTTGAGAATCTCTACTGGAGCCCCTTTATAGCAGGCCGAGCTTCCCACCTTAATGAGAACTAGAAACTTGACCCTTTTCCAGACTCCCAAGGAAAAGCAAAGCTTCCCGAGGGATTAAACACACTCACACACACGTCCATGCACACGTTGCAAACTAAATGCATATTGAACTGGGTCTCTGATGTTGTGAGAACACGCTGGCCTTAACAAGAAGTGCAACCTGGGTAGGGAGCCTTAATATGAGTCTAATCCATTGTGGGAACAGCACTGTGGTGTTTCCTAACTCAGGTTTAAAACCAGGGAACTCTATCACTGATTCACCAATTTTGGTGAAAGCTTCTACCTGTAAAAGGTAGTCCTTGACTTATAACCACAACTGGGACCAGAATTTCGGTTTCTAAGCAACATGGTTACTAAGTGAGCCACGCCTACTTTTACAACCTTTTTGCCATAGTTAAATGAATCACTGCAGTTGCTAAGTGAATCATGCGGTCCTTAAGCGAATCCAGCTTCGCCCATTGACTAGGCGTGTCGAAAGCTACCCGCACTGACTGGGGAATGCTGGGAGTTGAAGTCCACCCCTCTTAAAAGTGACCAAGCTTGAGAAAATCTGCAACTTTAGGACCACAAGTTGTGTGAAAACATCTCCGACCCTCCCTATTGTTTATTACAACACAAAGGTGGAAATGATGAAAAATTGATTCCGTACAGAAAGAATTCTTCTAATAGCACGCTTGGAATGTTAATTATGTTTAAAGGGGAATTAAGTTGGATTGTTGTTGCTGCGGTCAAATGAACTTCAATTCTGGCATCTTCACTACGTCCCGCCTGTTTTGTTTCGGGGAAGGACACCAGACCAAGATTTGATTGCGCAACCACACTGCAAAATTCACAACATCCTTTACACCAGGGGTCTCCAACCTTGGCAACTTTAAGACTTGTGGACTTCAACTCCCAGAATTCCTCAGCCAGCCAAGCCGGCTGAGGAACTCTGGGAGTTGAAGTCCACAAGTCTTAAAGTTGCCAAGGTTGGAAGCCAGTTGAGGAGCTGAAGTCCACAAGTAAAGCTGGCTGAGGAATTCTGGGAGTTGAAGTCCACAAGCAAAGCTGGTTGAGGAATTCTGGGAGTTGAAGTCCACAAGTCTTAAAGTTGCCAAGGTTGGAAGCTGGCTGAGGAATTCTGGGAGCTGAAGTCCACAAAGCAAAGCTGGCTGGGGAATTCTGGGAGCTGAAGTCCACAAAGCAAAGCTGGCTGAGGAATTCTGGGAGCTGAAGTCCACAAAGCAAAGCTGGCTGAGGAATTCTGGGAGCTGAAGTCCACAAAGCAAAGCTGGCTGAGGAATTCTGGGAGCTGAAGTCCACAAGCAAAGCTGGTTGAGGAATTCTGGGAGTTGAAGTCCACAAGTCTTAAAGTTGCCAAGGTTGGAAGCTGGCTGGGGAATTCTGGGAGCTGAAGTCCACAAAGCAAAGCTGGCTGGGGAATTCTGGGAGCTGAAGTCCACAAAGCAAAGCTGGCTGAGGAATTCTGGGAGCTGAAGTCCACAAAGCAAAGCTGGCTGAGGAATTCTGGGAGCTGAAGTCCACAAAGCAAAGCTGGCTGGGGAATTCTGGGAGCTGAAGTCCACAAAGCAAAGCTGGCTGAGGAATTCTGGGAGCTGAAGTCCACAAAGCAAAGCTGGCTGAGGAACTCTGGGAGTTGAAGTCCACAAGTCTTAAAGTTGCCAGAGTTGGAGACCCCTCCTTTATACAGAGGTGTCCAAGCCTTGTTAACTTTTTAAGATCTGTGAACTTCAACTCCCAGAATTCCTCAGCCAGGCATTCTGGGAGTTGAAGTCCACAAGTCTTAAAAGTTAACACAATTGGATACCCCTGGCTTTACAGGGCCTGCACACACACACACACACATCTTCACATCCTTCTTTGGGTTCGTTTTTCCTTCCACCAGAGGAGAGAAAAAAAAATTAAATAAAATCCACTCTTGCTGTTTCAGCTTAAGCCTCCTGGAAACACAAAAGGATCGCACAACCCACAATTGGGAAACATCAAAGCAACTCCTGCCATGCAGAATACCCGAAACTGGGCCTTAAAAGCCGCACCAGCTCAGTTCGCTGACGTAGGAAACCCGCAACAAAGCCCATCTCATTTCGGGCTAAATCTGACTGGCAAAAGATAGTAGGTCATTGTTTGCAAAAGCCGAAAATAAAAGCCCTGGGATCGGAGGATCAAACAAGCCCCAAATTTTGACCGACGAGCTCGAGAGAACCCGAGGGAGAATATTTGAAAATGGCTGATTTTACTTCAAAAAAAAAAAAAAAAAAAAAAATTGTTGTGAGCCACGTTGCTGTGTTTGTGGTTCTCGGTTGAAGTTTCGGACCACCGGCCTTGCGGTCCAGGCAGGCCTTCCAAAGATGGCTTGCTATTTTTAAAAATTTTTTAAATTAAAATCCTCACAAGGAGAAAGGCCTTGGATGGGTGGGAACTACAAGTCCCAGAATTCCAAGCCGGGATGGCAAGAGGAAGGGATGCATTGGGAGACCAGGTAGTCCTCGATGTACGACCATCTGCTTAGTGACTGTGTGAAGTTATAACTGAAAAAAGGGACTTATGACTGGAAACCATGGCAGTGTTCCCATGGTTATGTGATCAAAATTCAGATCGTTGACAATTGCCATATGATTATCTATCTATCTATCTATCTATCTACCTATCTATCTATCTATCTATCTAATCTAATCTATCCTGTTTCCCCCAAAATAAGACCTCCCCGGATAATAAGCCCAATCGGGCTTTTGAGCGCATGTGCTAAAATAAGCCCCACCGTGGAAAATAAGCTCTCCCCGAAAATAAGACCTAGTGAAGGGGTGAGTGTTCGAGAAGTTGGAATTAATTGACTGGAACTTGTGAGAAGTGTTTTTTTACGATACAATTTTTCCTGCACACAACAGCAAGAAACGTGATGGAGCTGGAAATCAGGTAAGATGGCAAGAGGAGCCCTGTCTTGCTCCACGTGCCCCAAAATAATAAGACCTCCCCGAAAATAAGGCCAAGCACTTATTTCGGGGTTCAAAAAAATATAAAACAGGGTCTTATTTTCGGGAAAACATGGTATCTATCTATCTATCTATCTATCTATCTATCTATCTATCTATCTATCTATCCATCCGTCCATTTAATCTAATTTATCTACCGCTCATCTCTCAGTCTGTCTGTCTAATCTAATTTATCTACCTCTCATCTGTCTGTCTGTCTGCCTGTCTGTCTAATCTAACTTATCTATCTCTCATCTCTCTCTCTCTCTCCCTCTCCCCATCCATCCATCCATCCATTTAATCTATCTATCTTTCTATTTAATCTATTTTATCTCTCTATCTCTCATCTCTCCCTCTCTCTCCCCATCTATCTAATCTCTCTATCTTATCCATCCATCCATCCATCCATCCATCCATCCATCCATCCATCTCGTGGCAAATAGGGACAGACTAGATGATCTCTGAGGATACCCTCCAAACCACAAGGCTGTAATTCTATGAGATACAGGTAGTCTTGGATTTACGGCCACAATTCAGCCCCAAGCTTCGGTTGCTAAGTGTGACAGCTGTTAAATGGAATTCTGTCCCATTTTACCACCTTTCTCGCTGCAGTCGTTAAGCGAATTATTGCCGTTGTTAAGCAAGTATCACGCTTGTTCAGTGAATCTGGCTTCCCTACGGACTCTGCTTGTCAGAAGGTCGCAAAAAGGGATCCCATCACCCCGGGTTCGGTGCAACCGTCCTAAACACAAACCAACTGCTAAGCATCCGAATTTAGATCAGGCAAAATTCCAGTCCATGAAAAGTCGAAATAAAATCTGCCAGAAATAAAACAAATCTAGTTTCCTCAGCATCCTAGAAGTGGACTATCCTGGCCTCTTTCTGAGATCATATTTTCTTAATTTTTCCAATTCAACTTCCCCTTCTGAGATCTCCTGGTGGCCTCCCCTCCAAGGCCAAATAAACCCCACTTTGCTATATAGCCTGCAAAACGCCATCAGCGATTCCGGCAGCATCCGAAGGCCCTCAGGGAAGGCTCCCAAACAGCGAAGGCAGGACAAGGAACCCCAGAATGGGCCAGAAAAGGCCACGGCCTGGCATGCCAAAGCATCCCACACTCCAACACTCTGCTGCAGTCAAAAACCTACACAATCAAAAAGCCTCTCCGGGTGCTCCCCTTGAGGAGCACCCGGAGGCTCCAATTGGTCCAGAATGCGGCCGCGCGGGTGGTGACGGGAGCGATGTGGTGCTCCCATGTGACCCCCCTCCTGCGCGAGCTGCACTGGCTCCCAGTGGTCTTCCAGGTGCGCTTCAAGGTTTTGGTTACCACCTTTAGAGCGCTCCATGGCTCAGGACCAGGGTACTTACGAGACCACCTTCTGCCACCAGTAGCCTCTCACCGACCAGTTCGCTCCCATAGAGAGGGGCTCCTCAGGGTGCCGTCGGCCAAACAATGTCGACTGGCGGCCCCCAGGGGGAGACCCTTCTCTGTGGGGGCACCTACGATCTGGAACGAGCTCCCCCCGGAGATACGGAGGATCCAAGACTTACGCATCTTCCGCCGCGCCCTAAAAACGTTTTTATTCCAACAGGCTGGTCTGGCCTAACTCTCCCTTTTAAATTGGCTTTTAAATTGGCTTTTAAGTGTTTTTTAGATCAATTGGATGTTTTAAATTTTTTGAGCCTAAATTATTTAATCTGTTTTTAATAGCTTTTAACTTTTGTATGTCTCTGTATGTTATTTTGGCTGTTCACTGCCCTGAGTCCTTTGGGAGTAGGGCGGTATACAAATATGATAAATAAATAAATAAATAAATAAATCCATGCCAAGGAACATTGAAGCTGCCTAGGCAACCAAGGCAAACCCCAAAAATACATACCTTCCAGCTCTAAGAAGCACACTTAAGCACACTAATACCTGGAGGCTTATACTGGGATCAGGGATTCAAGGCATCTTGTGCATACACATACACAGCACTGTTATCCCCTCCGGCAGCTGATTTTCAGCTGTTGCCGTTGTTTATTTAACCGACTGCCAATTCTGGGTCCAATAAAGCAGCAAAGAGGGGCAGTTGTTGTGCAGGGTGGAAAATGGACGAAGAAAAAAGAAAAATTCAAACTGTTTTCCAAACAGCATCCCAGCTGTTGGGAAAAAAAAATGCAGATGGAGACAGACCACATTTTCCTATTATCGTTTCCCATTAATACGATTATTATGGTTCCTCGCACAGCCAGATGTTCAGATTGGATCTGGTCACTTTTTTGGGGGGTGGGGGGGTCCCACGTTCCCAAGGTCCTGCTGCTGAAGGCGTTACAGGTAGTCCTTGACCCAACGACCGCAACGGAGCCCGAAATTTCTGTTGTTGGTCAGCGAGATGGTTGTTTTGTTTTTAGTAAAGTTTTTTCTTTTTTTTTTGCTTTAATTTATATGCCGCCCTTCTCCGGAGACTCAGGGCGGCTTACAATGCGTTAAGCAATAGCCTTCATACTTTTGTATATTTATACAAAGTCAGCTTATTGCCCCCACAAACTGGGTCCTCATTTTACCTGCCTTTGAAAGGATGAAAGGCTGAGTCAACCTTGAGCCTGGTGAGATTTGAACTTGCAGTAATTGCAAGCAGCAGATGTTAATAACAGTGCTTTAGTTCACTGTACTACAGGCTCTTTTATTTTTTAAACACACAAACAAACATACATCTTTTCTCAACAGAATATTGGCCCGGTCTTAAATTTGTACAAATTTTTGTTCATCTTTAACACAATTTTATATGTTCAATTTTTCTCATAGTATTTATTCTCTCTAATTTTAAGAAACCAATATTACCCTTTATCTTAACTTCTCATCCTATTATAGTTCAATTTTTCTTTTCCCTCCTTAAAATTTGAACCCCTAAATTTAAATTCATATAACAGAATACAATCCCCAATTATTTCCTTAAATTCTATTATTCTAATCACCAATGATTCTTTTATCAACTATTCCAAATAATCAACATATTACTAGAAACCAATTAAATATATATACTTATTTTCAATTCTTAAACTACATTTTGTCATTTCTTCATATTGACTTAGATAATTCATTATTACCATTCTATTACTTCATCAATTATTTATATTCTTATCTCTTATTTTAAAAGTGATCCATTTATAATAATTTCTCTAATTAGTTAAACATATTCAATAACAAATCAATTAAGTATCAATTTTACTCCAGTACCCCAAAATTTAAACTCATACAATGAGCGAGACGGTTGTTAAGGGAGCATTGCCCCATATTACGACCTTGCTCGCCACAGTTGTTAAGTGAATCACCGCAGCTGTTAAGTAAGGTTGTGAAGCGAATCTTGGCTTCCCCATTGACTTTTGCTCGTCACAAAAGGAGATCATGTGACCCTGGAACACTCCAACCGTCATAAATATGAACCCGTTGCCAAATTTTGATCACGTGATCACAGGGATGCGGCAATGGTCGTAAGTGTGAGAAATGGTCACAAGTCACTTTTTTCACAAGTCACTAAATGAACTGTTGTCCCAAAAGTGCTTTTTCTCAAGAGGCAACTGTACTGTCTGTTTTTTCTTTGAAGATGTTTCGCTTCTCCTCCAAGAAGCTTCTCCAGTTCTGACTGGAAGGTGGAGGATGGAAGGATTGATACTCCTTGCAGACAGCTGGTCATTTGCATTCCCCACCATCCAGTCAGAGCTGAAGAAGCTTCTTGGATGAGAAGCGAAACATCTTCAAAGATAACCCCAGAAAGTCCAGTTGCCTTTTGAAAAGGCACCTTTGGGACAATCATGACCTGGATGACGGACAATCTCATAGACATTTAAATGAACTGTTGTAACTCAAGGACTACCTGTAAAGCTGGCTTCTGCCATTGACTGGTGGTGACTTTATCAATGCTGATGATATAATGCACTGATTGTTTCAGGACTGTGGCCATAATTGTTATTAATTTTATATTTACACTACCAAGCAGGAGGCTAACCACCCACATGTACGCAAAATGTGAAGACAGAATGCAAAACCTCTGGCCAAATGCTTGTCTTTATTTTTATCTATTCATCTGTTACATTTTATAGAATAGAACAGAACTGGAAGGGACCTTGGAGGTCTTCTAGTCCAACCCCCTGTTCAAGCACGAGACCCTATACCATTTCAGACAAGTGGCTGTCCACAGTCTCCTTTTAAAAACCTTCGGTGTTGGAGCATCCACAGCTTCTGGTGGCAAGCTGTTCCACTGGTTAATTGTCCTCACTGTTAGGAAATTCCTCCTTAGTTCCAGGTTGCTTCTCTCCTTGATGCGTTTCCATCCGTTGCTTCTTGTCCTGCCTTCAGGTGCTTTGGAGAATAGGCTGATCCCCTGTTCTTTGTGGCAGCCCCTCGAATATTGTGGGAACAAAAGTTGGAATATCTTTGTTCCCACTTTTATTATTTTTATCAGTAACTCAAGGCGGTGAACATAATTTCTCCTCCTCCTAATTTCCCCACAAAATCAACCCTGTGAGGCAGGGTGGGCTAAGAGAGAGGGACTGCCCCAAAGTCACCCAGCCGGCTTTCATGCCTAAGGCGGGACTAGAACTCACCGTCTCCTAGTTATTGGCCCAAAGTCACCCAGCTGGATTTCATGCCTAAGGCGGGACTAGAACTCACCGTCTCCTAGTGACTGGCCCAAAGTCACCCAGCCGGCTTTCATGCCAAAGGTGGGACTAGAACTCACGGTCTCCTAGTTATTGGCCCAAAGTCACCCAGCCGGCTTTCATGCCAAAGGTGGGACTAGAACTCACAGTCCCCTAGTTATTGGTCCAAAGTCATTCAGCTGGCTTTCATGCCAAAGGTGGGATTAGAACTCACCGTCTCCTAGTGATTGGCCCAAAGTCACCCAGCCGGCTTTCATGCCAAAGGTGGGACTAGAACTCACCGTCTCCTAGTTATTGGCCCAAAGTCATTCAGCTGGCTTTCATGCCAAAGGTGGGATTAGAACTCACCGTCTCCTAGTGATTGGCCCAAAGTCACCCAGCCGGCTTTCATGCCAAAGGTGGGACTAGAACTCACAATCTCCTAGTGATTGGCCCCAAATCATCCAGCCAGCTTTCATGCCAAAGGTGGGACTAGAATTCATCGTCTCCTAGTGATTGGCCCAAAGTCACACAATTGGTTTTCATGCCTAAGGAGGGACTAGAATTCTCCATTTTCTGGCGATTGGTTCAAAATCTCCTAGCTGGCTTTCTGCCTGAGGGGAGACTAGAACTCGTCACCCGGTTTTTAATTTGGTGCTTTAACCACTAAACACACTCTTTTTTTTAAAAAAAAATATTATTATTGAAAAGAACTTCAAAGCACATCAGGGCCTATAAAACATCCACTTGGATCGCTACATCCAATAACCAAAGTTCAAAACTGCCAGCATTTTTTATCAGCATTGTGATCCCATTTAAAATTTTTAAAAATATATGTATAAACTCAAAAGCCTTTTTGCATCTCCTCCTTGGCAACCAAAAGGCAGAAGAAACTCCACTAAATTTGGTTTAAGGGTGCCCCAAATAGCATAGTCTCTGTTGTGTGCTTGCCTCAAGTGCCCAATACTCTGAGCTTAACTGCTCCTGGATGTGGAAGTTCTACAGCACGGCTTCCGGCATTCAGAGAAAGAGGAGTAGCTGTGCAGAAGAGGCAGCCCTTCAGCCACACCACTGAATAGGGACATGACCCACAATATTTCGCCAACTTTTCAAAGGCTGCCTTCAAAAACTCACACCACCCAAAACAACAACAACAACAAAAAAGAGAGAGAAAGAAACTTGGACAGATGTTTTCCCACGGTCATCCTGGTGGATGAAGTAGAAAAAAAAAAGTATTACGTGGCAGAGGCCTCCCTATTTATTATTCCTCCCCCCCAAAAAAATCAGATTTTTCACACAAGCTTCCTGTGTGTATGGAGTAGAGAATAATAATTTCACTGGTATTAATTGCACTCCTCACTTGGAGCTGGTAATCCAATGTTTTTCAACCTGGGTTGCTTTTGAGATGGGTGGACTTCAACTCCCAGAATTCTCTGATCAGGATATTTTATGATAGGTGGACTCCCAGCATGCTTTAAGGATGGACTTCAACTCCCAGAATTCCTCAATCAGCATGCTTTAAGTCAAGAGGTGCAGATTTAAATTCCCAGAATTCCCCAGGCAGCATGCTTTAAGATGGGTGGATTTCAACCCCCAAAATTCCTCCACCAATGTATTTTAAGATGGGAGGAATTCAACTCCCAGAATTCCCCAGGCAGATTTGCTGACTAGGGAATTCTGGGAGTTGAAGTCCACCCACCTTAAAAGCAATTTAGGCTGAACTGTCATATCCCTGAAAAGGTGGGTAGGGCCTTTTATATTTGCAGCTGCTCAAATTAAAGCCAATTTTAAACCTGCTCTCTCTCCTATTATGCTACCTTTAGGCAAGTAGCAACAATCCTGTAGTCAATTATACTATTTACATTCCTTCAAGTTTGGCGTGCACGGACTTTATTCCTTTTGATTGTGATGATATAGAGCAGCCAGAGTTTTCTTCCCTAGGTAAGACATGGGATCAACCATTTTGGAGAAAAAACTCAAGAGGTCATCCAGTCCAACCCGCTGCACAGGATCCTATTAATCTGCTGCTCTCCGATTCTCTATGAATTTAGTACAGTTTATTTTGGATTGCTTTTAAAAAAAAAATTAAAGCTGGGTTGGCTAGAAGTGAATCTGTATGAAATTGCAGGTAGTCCTTGACTTATGTCCACAACTGACCCCAAAACTTGTGTTGCAAAGCAAGACGGTTGTTAAGTGAATTTTGCCCCGGTTTGTCCACCATTGACCCCAAAGTTTGTGTTGCAAAGCAAGACGGTTGTTAAGTGAATTTTGCCCCGGTTTGCATTGACCCCAAAGTTTGTGTTGCAAAGCAAGACGGTTGTTAAGTGAATTTTGCCCCACTTTTTGCCCAGCTGTTAAATGAATCACTATGGCTGTTAAGTTAGTAACCTGGTTGTTAAGTGAATCTGGCTTCCCCATTAACTTTGCAACCGTTATAAATATGACTCAGTTGCCCAATGTCCAAATTTTAATCACAGGATGCTGTAGGAGTATTACAAATGTTTGCTACCTTGAGTTACCCATACATAGTAAAAAAAGACAGGGTATAAATCTGATAGATAAATTAATAAAAACGAGCAAGATGAAGTTATTAGGAAAATCATGGAATGTGTTGTAATGAGTCAATTGACATTTGAAATTAGAGAACAAGAAGATAAACAATATTATAAGATATGGGATTTATTTTACCAATGGCTAGATAATAAAACATGGATATGAAATATGAAATATAAAATGAATTGTTAGAATATAATATGTGAAAATATTTTTTTGGGGAATGATAATGCCATCGTTAAATAAAGGACAAATGAGAATAATGATATAAAGATATATATCAGGTTGATAATATGAGAAGTTAGATAATTAGTAAAATATGATTATGGGGAAGAAGCACAAGGGATTTGTAACCGATCAACACACTGCTTGAAATTGTAATGGATGAAGGATGTTTTATGTTTTGTTTGTTTAAAAATAAATTTTTTTTTGCAAAAAAGATAAAATAAATAAATAAAAACGAGTTAAAACTGACATGATTTATCAAACTATTATATTTTGCATTAAGCAAACCGATTCCATCATGCCCTCTTCCTTGTACCTAACCCAGTACAATTAGTCCTTGACTTCCAACAATTCATTTAGTGACCGTTCAAAGTTACGAGGCACCGCAAAAAGTGACTTATGACATCTTTTTCACACTTATGACTGTTGAAGCATCCCCATGGTTACATCTTCAAAATTCAGATGCTTTGCAACGGGTACGTATTTATGACGGTCCCAGTGTCCCAGGATTTACTTATATTTACTTATACTTTTAATAAGTAAAGTTAATGGGCAAGTTAGATTCACTTAACAACTGGGTTACTGACTTACGAACGGCAGTGATTCACTTAACAACGGAGGCAGGAAAGGTGGTAAAACGGAGCCAAAACTCATTTAAGAATTGTCTCGCTTAACAACAGAAATGTATTTGGCACTCCCCTAATCTGGGGAAAGACAAGATTCACTTAACAACAGTGTTATTAATTTAAGGACTGGGGTGATTCACTTAACAACGGAGGCAAGAAAGATCGTAAAATCGGGCAAAACTCACTTAACGTCCCCTTAAGAACAGACATTGTGAGCTTGTAAGGTCGTAAGACGAGGATGTACAGAGACATACATGGAGCGCAGAAGCACCCACCCTCAAAAATGCGAGGCCGCTGCCAACCCCCCCCTGCGGGAGTCACTGCGTCAAATTTTGTTCTTGCCCGCAAGGTGGGGTATCCGTTGTGGCAACTCCTGTGGTTATGCAGGCAGGGAGTTGAGCATGTCACAAAGCAGCTTCTTAAAATGTGCGCTTTGCAGGCAAAATTAAAATAAAATTAAAAAAATGGGTGTATAATGTATGGGAATCATTAAAGCAGTGCTTTTCAAACCTGGCTAAATTATCCAAAATTGGAAAAAGTGCATTCCGCCCCCCCCCCCCATTGGAAAATGGCACAGAACCTATTAGCCATCACCGCAAGGATGCTTAAATGGATTTCAAATTGCCACCCACCCACCCACCCACACACACACACACACACACACATATATATGTATGTATGTATATATTTTTTTTTATTTATTTTATTTTGATTTATATGCCGTCCTTCTCCGGAGACTCAGGGCGGCTTACAATGCGCTAAGCAATAGCCTTCATACTTTTGTATATTTTATACAAAGTCAGCTTATTGCCCCCACAAACTGGGTCCTCATTTCACCTACCTTAGAAAGGATGGAAGGCTGAGTCAACCTTGAGCCTGGTGAGAATTGAACTCGCAGTAATTGCAGGCAGCTGGAAGCTAAATACTACCTTTAACAGTAGCATTAGTCTGCTGCGCCACTCAGGCTCCTCCTATATATCTCCCTATGTCTTAATGCATTAATGCCGAAAATCGATCATTCGTTGAAATGCCATCAAGGTGATTCAACGCCGTTCATTTTTACGCTACAGGCCGTCCTTGAGTTACGACCATTCATTCAGCGACCTTTCAAAGTTAGGAAGGTGCGGAATGAAGAGACTTAAGGCCTGTCCTGAGAGTTTGATAAGATGTTATGAGAAGCGGTTTCGGTCATACAGATAGTCCTTGACTTACGACCACCATGGAGGCCAACGTTGCCGTTGCTAAGCAAGATGGTTGTTAAGTGAATTTTGCTCTGTTTTTTTCGACCTTTCTTGCCACAACGGCTAAGTGAATCATTGTGGCTGTTAAATCAACACCGTTGTTAAGTGAATCTGTCTTTCCCCCTTGGCTTGGCTTCTCGGAAGGTCGCAAAAGGAGATCGCGTGACCCTGCAACCGTCATAAGTACGAGTCAGTTGCCAAGAGGTTAAATTTTGATCACATGACCAAGGAGATGCTGCGACGGTTTTAAGTGTGAAAAACGGTCCTATCAGTGCCATTGTTAATTTCGAACGGTCGCTAAACGGACGGTTGTAAGTCAAGGACTACTTGTAAAGGAAAAAAATTTGGGAAGCACTGGATTAAAGGAACATTCCTTAGACTCTACTAGTAGATTTAAGAAAGCCACAGAGAGGATGACATAAAAAGAACAGCATGCATTTCTGTTTAACTCAGAATCATGAGGACTAGAAACGTCTTGTCTTGTTTTGTTTTTAAGTAGTATTATCTATATGCCAAAGGTATCACAGCTTGATATTCTTTGTCTGGGAGCCTGGAAAAAGAAACTAGCTCAACTCTTAATCCTGCGTCTAATTTTTGCCCCCAAAACCTGCACATCACAGGTTTGGAGATCTGTTCCGTACATAATTTGAGAAAAATGTACAGTATTTATTGCTATGAGATGGAGAAAATCGTACACGCACCTCTCTCTTTCTCTCCCTCTCTTTCTCAAGGGACCATTTTGTGTCTGTCTACTTTCAAAAAAAAAAAGGGGGGGGAACCCCCAAACAAGTGAGAAATTGTCTGTTTTAAAAAGGAAGAGATTGAAGGTATTCGGAAAGCAAAGGAACGCAATGCGCACTTCACACTGACACATTTTGAACAATCTAAATTAATTCTTATGTAAAGCTTCCAATTTTGTGGGGGGGCCCTCCCTATTCCTCTTTTTCCCCCACACGCAGCGGAGCAGGGCTGGGCTATAAATATCGAACTGTTAAGAAAAATGACAGAAAATTCTGTCTTTGAGGATGAATGCTGCTTTTCACAGAGGGCCAGGGGCCTAATCGGAGGAAGAAAAGAAAGAAGGAGAAAGGAGGGAAGGAAAAAAAGGGAGGGACAGAGGAAGGGAAGAAATGAGTGCGGGGAAGAAAGAAGGAAGGAAGGAAGAAGGAAGGAAGGAAAGGAGGGAGGGAGGGAGGGAAGAAAGGAAAGAAAGACTGTTCACCGCCCTGAGTCCTTCGGGAGTAGGGCGGTATATAAATCAAAAAAAATGAAAAAAAAATGAAAATGAAAAGAAAGGATGGAGGGAAGGAAAGAAAGAAAGACAGGATGGAGGGAAGGAAAAAGGGAGGAAGCAAAAAGGGAGGAAAGGGAGATAACAGGAAGAAATAAAAAAGGGCGGAAGGACAGAAAGAAAGAGGAGAGAAAGAGGGAGGGAAGGAAGGAAGATCAGAAAGGAAGGAAAACAGGAGGAAGTAAAAAGGGGGAAAGAAAGAAAGAGGAAGGAAAGAAAGATAATAGGAGGAAGTAAAAAAGGGAGGAAGGAGAGAAAGAGGGAAGAAAGAGAAAAGAAAGAAAGATAGATAGGTAACAGGAAGAAGTAAAAAAGGGCAGAAGGAGAGAAAGAAAGGAGAGAAAGAGGGAAGGAAGGAAGATCAGAAAGGAAGGAAAACAGGAGGAAGTAAAAAGGCGGAAGAAAGAAAGAAAGAGGAAAGAAAGAAAGAATGATAACAGGAGGAAGTAAAAAAGGGAGGAAGGAGAGAAAGAAAGAGGGAAAGAGGGAAGGAAGGCAAGAAAGAGGAAACAAAGAGAAAAGAAAGATAGATAGATAACAGGAGGAAGTAAAAAAGGGAGGAAGGAGAGAAAGAAAGAGAGAAAGAGGGAAGGAAGACAAGAAAGAGGAAAGAAAGAAAGAGGGAAGAAGGAGGGAAGATCAGAATGGAAGGAAAACAGGATGAAGTAAAAAGAGGGAAAGGAAGGAGAGAAAGAAAGAGGAAAGGAAGGAAGGAATAGACAAAGAAATGGAAGACCAGAAATTGATGGGCAGGGAAGAAACAGGAGATTGATGGGGATGGATCAATAAAAGGAAAGAAGGGAGTGATGGATGGATGGAAGAAAAGATGAAGAGTAGAGAAGCCCTCTTTTGCTCAAACGTTCAACCCTTGGGAGGGACAAAATCATATCCAAATACTGAGAGAGAAAAGAGAGAGAAAAGATTGCTGCAAAAGAATAACACAAATAAAGCGACACCCTTTCGAATCCTTTGTCCGTCCTCTGGGCCTTTCTGGCTCCCCCCCCCCAACCTTTGGTGTCCCCCACCTCTTCTTCACAGAACAAAGCCAGCGGGGCTGAAGGCCCAGCGACCCCACGGCAAAACTCATAAATCACAACTCTGCAAACAGCCCCCTTTCACACACACACACACACACACACGCCTGGGTGAAAGGAGCCACACCACACCAATTCTTCCCCGGGGTCATTGCAGGCCTTGGATGGAGGCGCTGGACCTGACTGGGAAAAATTTGCCCACTTCTCTGCAGGTAAGGCCACCTGGCCCTGGGCAAGAATCCACACCTGAAGAACACGAGAAGCAGCCTGGAGGGTGCATTTTTTTAGGGCCTGTTTAAGGAGGCAGCCTCTCCCCCCCCCCCATTGTTCTCTCTTTCCAGCCACAAAAGGGCAGGAAATTGAAGATCAGTGACAATCACAGGCATCCCCAGGCCCTGCATTTCTCTCTCTCCTTCTCTCCCTCTCTTTCCCTCTCTGTCTCTCCTTCTTTCACTGACTCTCCTCCTCTCTCTCCCCCTTTCTCCTCTCCCTCTCTTCTTTCTTTCTCCTTCTCTCCCACTTTCCCCCTCTCCTTCACTTTCTTCCTCTCCCTCCCCATTTCTCCTTCTTTCTTGCTTTCCTTCTCTCCCTCTCTCCTTCTCCCTCTCTTTGTTCTCTTGGTCTCTCCTTCTTTCACTCAGTCTCCTCCTCTCTCTCCCCCTTTGTCGTCTCCCTCTCTCCTTCACTTTCTTCCTCTCTCTCCTTCACTCTCTCTCTCCCCTTCACTCTCTCTCCCCATCTCTCCTGCTTCCTCGCTCTCCCTCTCTCCTTCTCTCCCACTTTCTCCTTTCCCTCTCTTCTTTCTTTCTCCTTCTTTCCCACTTTCCCCCTCTCCCTCTCTCCTTCTCTTTCTCCCTCTCTCCTTCACTCTCTCTCCCCATCTCTCCCTTCTTTCTTGCTCTCCTTCTCTCTCTCTCTCCCTCTCTTTGTTCTCTCGGTCTCTCCTTCTTTCACTGACTCTCCTCCTCTCTCTCCCCCTTTCTCGTTTCCCTCTCTCCTTCTCTTTCTCCCTCTCTCTCCTTCACTCTCTCCCCATCTCTCCTGCTTCCTCGCTCTCCCTCTCTCCCACTTTCTCCTCTCCCTCTCTCCTTCTCTTTCTTTCTCTCCTTCACTCTCTCCCCATCTCTCCTTCTTTCTCGCTCTCCCCCACTCTCTCCTCTCCCTTTCTCCCTCTTTCCCCCACTCTCTCCTCCTTTCCCTCTCCTCTTCCGCTCCTTCTTTCTCCCTCTCTCCCCCACTCTCTCCTCCTCTCCCTTTCTCCTCTCCCTCTCTCCTTTTCTTTCTCTCACTCTCTCCTCCTCTCCCTCTTTCCTTTCTCTCTCCCTCTCTCCCACTTTCTCCTCTCCCTCTCTCCTTCTCTTTCTTTCTCTCCTTCACTCTCTCCCCATCTCTCCTTCTTTCCCGCTCTCCCCCACTCTCTCCTCTCCCTTTCTCCCTCTTTCCCCCACTCTCTCCTCCTTTCCCTCTCCTCTTCCGCTCCTTCTTTCTCCCTCTCTCCCCCTCTCTCCTCCTCTCCCTTTCTCCTCTCCCTCTCTCCTTCTTTCTTTCTCTCCCTCTCTCCTCCTCTCTCTTTCTCCTCTCCCTCTCTCCTTCTTTCTTTCTCTCCCTCTCTCCTCCTCTCCCTCTCTCCTTTCTCTTTTTCCCTCTATCCTCCTCTCCCTTTCTCTCTCCCACACAAATACAATCTAATATGAAAGGCATCCTATCCATTTACTTCAGCCCATACCCAAGACCAGTGAAAGCAACCCAACCACAGTTTATTTTGCATTTTGCAAGACCATGAGAAAGTTTCTTTATAGCAACGCTAAAAGGGCCAAACTCTTAGCCGCTACCAGGATCCACCAGCTTTCTCTACATGTATAGGTAGTCCCTGACTTACAACCACAGCTGAACTCAAAAATTTTGCAAGACAGTTGCTAAGTGAGTTTTGCCCCATTTTACAACCTCTCTTGCCACAGTTGTTAAGTGAACCACTGCAGTTGGAACACGGTTGTTAAGTGAATCTGGCTTCCCCATTGACTCTGCTTCTCAGAAGGTTGCAAAAGGAGATTACATGATCCCGGGACACTGCAACCGTCATAAATATGAGTCAGTTGCCATGTGTCCAAATTTTGATCATGTGGGGATGCTGCAACGGTCATACGTGTGACAAACAGTCATAAGTCGCATTTTTTAGTGCTCTTGTAACTTTGAATGGTCACTAAACGAGCGATTGTAAGTCAAGGAATACCAGCATTGGGTAAAATCTCCCTCTCCCCAACCAGTGTGGCTTTTGTGGCTGGGGATGTTGGAAACTGTAGTCCCACAGAGTCAAAGGGTGCCTGGCTCTGGATTGGGTGGTAACCAAGAACTCTCAACCCAACACTCCGGAAACGTTTCCCCCCCCCCCTCCAGAAAACTTTTCCTTCTAACATTTAAATGTCTGTTGGCGAGTTCAATTCTCGGTAACTGTATCTTCCCCTTTTCTTGGTCGCTGAAATATTTGTGATTTTGTGAAGCATGACACAGAACAAGCTTTGCATTCAAAAGCTGAAAAGGCTTTGACAAATAGCAGATTCCTATTTGCTCTCAGACCCATCAAGATTCAGGTGAAAGCCGGATTTCATTTTGGGTTTAAATAATTCACTTCTAATGTTTTAAATCAATGTTTCTCAACCTTGGCAAACTTGTAGCCGGGTGGACTTCAACTCCCAGAATTCCCCAGGATGGTTGGAGAATTCTGGGAGTTGAAGTCCACAAGTCTTAAAGCTGCCAAGTTTGGAGACCTCTGATTTAAATCCTATATAGAGTGACCAACCATCTTTTGTTCATTAATCGCTGAATAAACAACAGGAAGAATTTGAGATGCTCGTTTGGAAGAGAGGAAGGGAAGAGAAGGGGAAGAAAGAAAATAAATCAATGGCCTCTCTAGATTTTAAGCAAACTTTCCAAAAATTTCATTTGCATACCCCACTTCACCCTTCTAAGCCTTGCTGGAAATGTAATGCAGCCCGCTTCAAATACATCCAAAAGGGTCAAATTCATTTTTTCTGGTGGTTGCTAATATGTTTTGCAACAAAACCCCTGAATCCACGCCAGGCCCAATGAAACAAACCGTTGTTATTTTGTAAAACAAAACAAAACAAAGAAGACTCCAAGAAAGAAAAGACACACAAACACACACACACAGAGCACCGAAATACAAAATCCTGCAATGCAAAAAGTGTTTTTTTTCCCCCCTTTTTCCACTTGGTTGCAAAACCTCTTTTGTTTCCCCCTCCCTCCTGGAATTTGGGATACAAAATGAGACAAAAGAGAACAAAAACAACACCACATGGATTTTTCCAAAGAAGAACCCATCTTTTTCTCTTTAAACTGAAGAGAAGAAAAAATAAAAATGAAAAGAAGGATAAGACAACAACAACAAAAAGGAATATAAAATAAAAAGGGAAAGAAAGAAAAGGAAAAGAAAAAGAAGAAAAGCAAATGCAAACAACTAAAAGAAAATAATAAAAAAAAAAAACGGGCCGCAGGAATTCCTAGAGACCAAAAACCCCTCGGATTTTATTTTCTGCAAAATCATATTTTGATTTCTTAGCAAAGGGAAGCCAAATCCAGAGAAGAGGGGTAGGCAAAGCCAGGGTTTTTTTCTGCCCTTCTTCCCTTCCCCACACATACGCAAAAATGTTAACCGTCTCCTTTCTCCAGCTGAAAGCAAGGGATTGGTTTAAAAGAAAACGGGGAAAAAAATGGATGAGAGAGAAGAGGAATGGAGGAAAAACTGGAAAGAAAAACACAAACGGGGGAGAGAGAGGACGAGGATTCCTGCCTGCAAGAGAGAGAGAGAGAGAGAGAGAGAGAGAGAGAGAAAGAGAGAGAGAAATGGGGGGGGGTGAGAATTGCAAAAATTTCTGCATCTCGCAAAAAAAGGGGAAAAAAGTGAGTTTGTCGGCAAAAGAAGCGAAAGGACAAAGAGCATTTAAAAAGTAGTATTTTTTTTCAACGGGTTTTCGGTTGCACGGGGATAATCTTAAAATTTCCCAACGGAAAACCCAAAAGCTTGCATTTTGGTAGGGCACCAACCCAACCCTACTGAAAAAAAAAGGGGGGTATAGGGCAGGGGATCCCCCATTTTCTAGATGGGGGGGTCTCCTGAACCCCCACCCCCAAGAAAGAAAGAAGGGGGGGAAAAAGGAGGGGGAAAGAAATACCCTTTCTGGATCGCCTGGGGGGGGGTCCCATCTGCTTCCAATTAGAGGGAACTCCCCCCCCCAATTTTCCAAAGAAAACGAGAAACCGGATTGAATAACAGAACTGGGGGGGGGGGGGCTTACAATCCGATTTGGCTCGAGGGAGCAGCCCAATTTTTTAAAATAATAATAATAATAATAATAATAATAATAATAATAATAATAATAATAATAAAAAATTTGGAAAAGGAGAAACGGGACGATGTTAAGAAGAAGCGGCTCGGGGAGGCGCAGAAAGAAGCAAGATTCAAAGCAGAACAAAAAAATAATAATAATAACTTCCAAATTAAATAGGTAGATAGATAGATTTCAACCCACTCGTGATTTTTCAGCGCCCACTCCCAAGCCAGAAAGGATCTTCGCCCCCTCCTCTCTTTTTTCCCCTTTTCTTGCAAAGATCTAAGGCACAATGTATCTCTTTTTTTGCATTTATTTTTCCCCCCCAAAAAACACAGCAACCACGACAAACAAACAAAGTAAAAAAGTAACTTATTCTCCAATTTACCCATCCAGTCGCAGGGAGACCCCGGGGTTTTCTCCCCCCAGTCCAGCCTCGCCAGAAACAGCAAACAGTCTTCTATAGTTCGGGTTAATCCAACTTTTGAAGGCGCAGCGAGTGGGAGGAGCTTGGAGGGGGCCCCACGGAGAAGGGGAGCGGGTGGGGAGGGGAGGGGAACAGCCGGGGAGGAGGAGGAGGGGGGGAAAAGGGGGAAGGGGGGGGTTGAGGGAGGCGCGGAAAAGATCCCAGCAATCAAGTTTGCCATGCGGGGAATATCCGATTTTTTGGGGGGGTAAAGATTTATTGCATATACAGGGATGGGAAATGAAATGAATAGAAAAGAAAAAAAATTAAAGAGAAAAGAAAAGAGAAGGGGAGGGGAAGGGAAGAGAAGAAAAGAAAAGAAAAAAAAAGAAAAGAGAAAAGAGAAGAGGAGGGGAGGAGAGGAGAAGAGAAAAAGAAAAGAAATTAAAGAAAAGAAAAGGGGAGGAGAGGAGAGGAGAAGGAAAAAAAAGAAGAGAAAAGAAAAGAGGAGGGGAGGAGAGGAGAGGAGAAGAGAAAAAAAGACAAAAAATTAAAGAAAAGAAAAAGGGAGGAGAGGAGAAGAGAAGAGAAAAAAAGAAAAGAAAATTAAAGAGAAAAGGGGAGGGGAGGGGAGGAGAGAAGAAGAAAAAGAAAAAGAAAGAAAAGAAAATTAAAGAGAAAAGAAAAGAGAAAAGAAAAGAAAAGGGGAGGAGAGGAGAGGAGAGAAGAAGAGAAGAGAAAAAAGAAAAGAAAATTAAAGAAGAAAGAAAAGGGGAAGAGAGGAGAGGAGAGGAAAAGAGAAGAGAAGAAGAAAGAAAAGAGAAAAAAAATTTCTTAACTGGGTTTCGCTCTCTAGCCTAAACTACAGGTAGTCCTCCATTTACGGCCACATGGAGTCCCCAAATTTTCTGGGGGCGAAGTGAGACGGTTTTTAAAGTGAATTTTGACCCGTTTTACGAACTTTCTTGCCATGGTCGTTAAGTGGATCGCCGCAGCTGTTAAGTGAGTCATAGGGTTGTTCAGAGAATCTGGTTTCCCCCATGGGCTTTTGCTTGTCAGAAGGTTGCAAAAGGGGATCGCGTGACCCCGGGACACTGCAACCGTCATAAATGTGAGTCAGTTGCCAAGTGTCTGAATGTTGATCATGGGGATGATGTTAATGGTCATAAGTGTGAAAAATAGTCATAGGTTACCTTTTGCAGTGCCGTTGTAACTTCAGTCACTAAACGAACTGTTGTAACTTGAGGACTATCTGTAGTCTTTTCACAACCTTGGCAACTTGAAGCTGGGTGGATTTCAACTCCCAGAATTCCCCAGCCAGGGTTTTCTGATTTCATTTCAGAATTCTCTGTTGAATATGAATCTAGTGGCAGGAAGTTCCAGAGGCCTTCCCTGCTTGGCTGGTTGGAGAATTCTGAGAATTGAAGCCCGCCCAACTTAAAGTGGCCAAATTGGAAAAAAAAAACACTGGTTTAGTCCCAGACTTCTCTGTTGAATCCAGTGGTGGGAGGTTCCGGGGACCTTTCCACACTGGCTTGTGAATTCTGGGAGTTGAAGTCCACCCGTCTTCAAGTTGCCATGGTTGAGAAACACTGCTCAGACATATGGAGGCTCTCCTTAAACTGATCAGGGCTGAATTGTGTGATTCAGGCCTAGTCTTGTACATCATATTGCAGCTCAGAGAAGCAAGCAGACTTTTTGGATGGGGATGGGAGACCACCAGGAGATGCCAGCATGCACGTTCCATTGGGAAGCTGAATATTAGTTCAGAATAAATGAGAGCACCTCTCTTCAGTAAGTTATGTGGAAAAGTACAACATACACAACATGCAATATACACTGCATTTAGGGGAATGGGAATAAAGGGGGGTGCCTCCTACTCTGGTGTCATTTTCCCCATATGCTGCTGAGGAATTCTGGGAGTTGAAGTCCACCCCTCTTAAAGCATCCAAGTAACACGGTTGTTAAGTGAATCTGGCCTCCCCATTGGCTTTGCCTGTCAGAAGTAGCAAAAGGGGATCACATGACTCCGCGACACTGCGACCGACGGTCATAAATACGAGTCAGTTGCCAAGCGTCTGAATTTTGATCACATGACCATGGGGATGCTGCAAAGGTCAGAAGTGTGAAAAATGGACATGTTACTGTTTTCAGTGCTGTTGTAACTTTGGCCACTAAACAAATGGTTGTAAGTCGAGAACTATCTGTACAGTTAGATCTATATTAGTTGAAGTCCATATTTTATAGTTGAAAATCTCTCTCTCATCCTGATGGATGGACTAATTATATGGATGGATGGAGTAATGAAAGAGAGAGAAAGAGAAAGAAAGAGAGGAGAAAATGATGGAGAAAGAGAGAAAGTGAAAGAGGGAAAAAGTGAAAGAGAAAGAAAAGAGAGAAAGGAGCGGAGAAAGTGAAAGAAAGAGAAGAGAGAGAAAGGAGCGGAGAAAGTGAAAGAGAAAGAGAAGAGAGAGAAAGGAGCGGAGAAAGTGAAAGAGAAAGAAAGAAAAGAGAGAGAAAGAGGAGCGGAGAAAGTGAAAAAGAGAGAAAGAAAAGAGAGAAAGAGGAGCGGAGAAAGGGAAAGAAAAAAACGGGAGAGAAGCAGAGAAAGTGAAAGAGAAAGAAAGAAAAGAGAGAAAGAGGAGCGGAGAAAGTGAAAAAGAGAGAAAGAAAAGAGAGAAAGAGGAGCAGAGAAAGGGAAAGAAAAAAACGGGAGAGAAGCAGAGAAAGTGAAAGAGAAAAAAAGAGAGAGAGAGAGGGAAAAGAGCTGAGAAAGTGAAAGTGAGAGAAAGACAGAAAGAAGAGAAAGAAAGAGGAGCGGAGAATGTGAAAGAAAGAGAAAAGAGAGAGAGAAAGAGGAGTGGAGAAAGTGAAAGAAAGAGAGAAAGAAAAGAGAGAGAGAGGAAGGAGCAGAGAAAGTGAAAGAAAAAGAAAGAAACGAGAGAGAGAGGAAGGAGCGGAGAAAGTGAAAGAGAGAAAGAAAAGAGAGAGAGGAGCTGAGAAAGTGAAAGAAAGAAAGGCAGAAAGAAGAGAGAAAGAGGAGTAGAGAAAGTGAAAGAGAGAGAAAGAAGAGGGAGGGGAGGGAGGGAGGGAGAGAGAGAGAGAGAGAGAGAGAAGATGAAGGACATCTCCATCCTACATTTCAGCCTGAAAACTGACTGAGAAGGAACCGATTCAATATTTCTCAAACTTTGGCAATTTTAAGAGTGTGGACATCAATTCCCAGAATTCAGCCACTTCATCTCAAATCAACAGATCTAAATCATCCTTTCCTTTCAGGACTTTCCGAAGCTGCAATCTGACTATCTTCTCCAAAAGTTAGAAGCTGAATGTGAAATCCTGGATAAATTATTTCCCTACCTTCTTTGTCAGAAAAAAAAATAAAATCTACTTTAATTCCTAAAACTGCAAACAACGCTTAAGGGAATCAATCAACACACACACACACAAATCAATGCCAATCCAGAAAAAAATAGAATAATTTGATTTAATAAAAAACGAAGTCGCCGCGTGTGACTTGGGAGGGTTATACAAATTTGTTCAGTAAATAAAGACAAAATGTATGTTGGTTTCCCCTTTCTTATCATAGGGACTAGAAGCTTCAGATTGGGTCAATTGGATTTTTGTTAAAAACAAAAAAAGAAAACAGCCCTAAGGAACAAAAGCGAGAATGTAAATGAATAACGGTGGAACAAAAGCGATCCTTTTCTTTTTATTTATTTTATTTATCTGCATTGCCTTGCAACCTTGGAGAAGACACAAGGAGTGGGAGAGGGAGTTTGGCCTTCGGCTGAAAAAATTCAGCCACTTCAGACACTTGGCTGACGTCTCCAAAATTCTGCATTCCTTGTTTCGGTCCCTTTGAAGAGGGTGCATATATGATGGGTATGTGTGTTTGTTTATGCGAAAGAAAGAAAGAAAAAAATGTAACTGCAGGCAAAACCTTGTATAATTACATTTCTCATCTCTTTTTCCCCCCCTTACATTCTCTTTTTGTGCGTGCCTCTTCCTGAATTATGGCGAGAAAGAGAAGGCTCTGAAAAGGTACAAAGTCCAAGGCAGTTTTAATTCTGGCACGTGAAAACACACATTTCCACCCGTGCAATTAAGTGTGCAAAGTTGCGTTACGAGGATTAAGCTGGTTTGATTGCACCCCAAGAGGGGAAAACGAATCCCCTTATCTCAGTGGTGAAATCTAAAATGTGTTACTACCGGTTCTGTGGGCGTGGCTTGGTGGTGGGCGGGGAATGTGACTGGGTGGGTGTGACCAATTTTTTTTTTTACTTTTAAAAGCATTTTTTCTACAACCTCTTTGGCGAAGAGGTTGTAAAAAAAATGCTTTCAAAAGCCTCTGACGATCCCAGCTGAGTTGCCTGATCGGCAGAGGCTTTTTTTCTTTTAAAAGGCTCTGACAATCCCAGCTGAGTTGCCTGATCGTCAGAGGCTTTTTTTCTTTTAAATGCCTCTGACGATCCCAGCTGAGTTGCCTGATCGGCAGAGGCTTTTTTTCTTTCAAAAGGCTCTGACGATCCCAGCTGAGTTGCCTGATTGGCAGAGGCTTTTTTCTTTTAAAAGCCTCTGATGATCCAAGCTGAGTTGCCTGATCAGCAGAGGTTTTTTTTCTTTTAAATGCCTCTGACGATCCAAGCTGAGTTGCCTGATTGGCAGAGGCTTTTTTTCTTTTAAAAGCCTCTGATGATCCAAGCTGAGTTGCCTGATCAGCAGAGGTTTTTTTTCTTTTAAAAGCCTCTGATGATCCAAGCTGAGTTGCCTGATCGTCAGAGGCTTTTTTTCTTTTAAATGCCTCTGACGATCCAAGCTGAGTTGCCTGATCGGCAGAGGCTTTTTTTCTTTTAAAAGCCTTTGACGATCCCAGCTGAGTTGCACTATCATCAGAAATTTTTTGTTTTTTTTTACTTTTAAAAGCATTTTTTCGGGGGAAGAGGTTGTAGAAAAAATGCTTTTAAAAGTAAAAAAAAAAGCCTCTGATGATTGTGCGGCTCAGCTGGGCATGGGGTGGGGGCAGGGATTTTTGCTACCGGTTCTCCGAACCACCCGCCCCCATCGCTACCGGATCGGGCAATCCGGTTTGAACCGGGAGCATTTCACCCCTGCCTTATCTGGGGGGGGCGGCAAAACCGATTTAATCTCCAACTTTGGTATCTCATCCTAATTTCCTTGCACAGAGGAAAACTCAAAATATCTCCTGTGCGAGCATTGGAGGGTTACACATTTTGTTACCACTGGTTCACATGTGCGCATCTTCCACGCACGCACTTTCTTCGTGCGCACACCTTCTGCGCATTTGCCCAGCCTCAAAACTGTGCCTAAATAGGACGGTTATAGAGACGGGGCAGGTGGGTGGGATCTCTGCTACGAATACCACTTCTGTACGCGAGGAATATCAGAGGGAGAGCGAGCTCCCTGCCAAAACTGTCATACAGGCAGTCCTCGACTTACAACGGTTCATTTATGAGCTGCGGTGGCGCAGTGGTTAGAGTGCAGTACTGCAGGCTACTTCTGCTGATCACCAGCTGCCAGCAGTTTGGCAGATCGAATCTCACCAGGCTCAAGGTTGACTCAGCCTTCCATCCTTCCGAGGTCGGTAAAACAAGGACCCAGATTGTTGGAGGCAATGGGCTGACTCTGTAAACCGCTTAGAAAAGGCTGTAAAGCACTGTAAAGCGGTATATACAGTAAGTGTCCTTCCTTCCTTCCTTCCTTCCTTCCTTCCTTCCTTCTTTCCTTCCTTCCTTCCTTTCCTTTCCTTTCCTTTCCTTTCCTTTCCTTTCCTTTCCTTTCCTTTCCTTTCCTTTCCTTTCCTTTCCTTTCCTTTCCTTCCCTTCCCTTCCCTTCCCTTCCTTTCCTTTCCTTTCCTTTCCTTCCCTTCCCTTCCCTTCCCTTCCCTTCCCTTCCTTTCCCCTCTCAAGAATCCTGGGGGCACAGTGGTAAGAATGCAGCATTGCAGGTTGACTCTGCCCACTGCCAGCAGTTTGATCCTGACCGGCTCAAGGTGGACTCAGCCTTCCATCCTTCAAGGTCGGTAAAATGAGGACCCAGATTATTGGGGGCCATAGGCTGACTCTGTAAACTGCTTAGAAAGGTCTGTAAAAGCACCGTAAAGTGGTATATGAGTCCCCTTCCTTCTTTCCTTCCTTCCTTCCTTCCTTCCTTCCTTCCTTCCTTCCTTCCTTCCTTCCTTTCTTTCTCAAGAGTCCTGGTGGCACAGTGGTAAGAATGCAGCATTGCAGGCTGATTCTGCCTGCTGCTAGCAGTTTGATCCTGACCGGCTCAAGGTGGACTCAGCCTTCCATCCTTCCGAGGTCAGTAAAATGAGGACCCAGATTGTTGGGGGCAATAGGCTGACTCTGTAAACTGCTTAGAGAGGTCTGTAAAAGCACTGTAAAGTGGTATATAAGTCTCCTTCCTTCCTTCCTTCCTTCCTTCCTTCCTTCCTTCCTTCCTTCCTTCCTTCTTTCCTCTCTCAAGAGTCCTGGTGGCACAGTGGTAAGAATGCAGCATTGCAGGCTGATTCTGCCCACTGCTAGCAGTTTGATCCTGACCGGCTCAAGGTGGACTCAGTCTTCCATCCTTCCGAGGTGGGTAAAATGAGGACCCAGATTGTTGGGGCCAAGAGAGGCTGACTCTGTAAACTGCTTAGAAAGGTCTGTAAAAGCATCGTAAAGTGTATATAAGTCTCCCTCCTTCCTTCCTTCCTTCCTTCCTTCCTTCCTTCCTTCCTTCCTTCCTTCCTTCCTTCCTTCCTTCCCTTCCCTTCCCTTCCCTTCCCTTCCCTTCCCTTCCCTTCCCTTCCCTTCCCTTCCCTTCCTTCCTCTTTCAAGAGTCCTGGTGGGACAGTGGTAAGAATGCAGCATTGCAGGCTGATTCTGCCCACTGCTAGCAGTTTGATCCTGACTGGCTCAAAGTTGAGTCACCCCTTCCATCCTTCCGAGGTCGGTAAACTGAGGACTCAGATTGTTGGGGGCCATAGGCTGACTGTGTAAACTGCTTAGAGAGATCTGTAAAAGCACCGTAAAGTGGTATATAAGTCTTCCTTCCTTCCTTCGTCTCTCAAGAATCCTGGTGGCACAGTGGTAAGAACGCAGCATTGCAGGCTGATTCTGCCCACTGCTAGCAGTTTGATCCTGACCGGCTCAAGATGGACTCAGCCTTCCATCCTTCCGAGGTCGGTAAAAGGAGGACCCAGATTGTTGGGGGCAAGAGAGGCTGACTGTGTAAACTGCTTAGAGAGGGCTCTAAAGCACTATGAAGTGGTATATACGTCTAAGTGCTACTGCTATTTAGTGACCGTTCGGAGTTACAACATCACTGAAACGAGTGACTTATGACCGTTTTTCACACTTACGACCATTGCAGCATCCCCACAATCAGGTGATTTTTTTATTCAGACGCTTGACAGCTGACTCACATTTATGACGGTCGCAGTGTCCTGGAGTCACGCGATCACCTTTTTGAGACCTTCTGAGAAGCAAAGTCAACAGGGAATGCCAAATTCACTTAACGACCATGTTACTAATTTAACCGCTGCAGTGATTCACTTAAGAAACGTGGCAAGAAAAGTCGTGACCTGGGGCAAAACTCACTTAACAAATTTCCCATTTAACAAGATCAATTTGGGGATCAATTGTGGTCGTACGTTGAAGACTGCCTGTAGAGCATCAATGTTGCATCGAGGTAGTCCTTGACTTACAACCATTCGTTTAGTGACTGTTCAAAGTTATAACAGCACTTTAAAAAGTGACTTGCTATCTGTATACACTACCTGTATAACTAATCCTCACACTTATGACCATCGCAGGATCCCCACGGTCACACGATCAAAACTCAGATGCTTGGCAAATGACTCATATTTATGACGGTTGCAATATCCCGGGGTCATGTGATCCCCTATTGCGACCTTCTGATCAGCAAAAGGGAAGCCAGATTCACGTCACGACTGTGTGCCTAACTTAACAACTGCAATGATTCACTTAACAACAGGGGCAAGTAAAGTCGTGAAAAGGGGCAAAATTCACTTTAAATCATGTCTTGCTTAGCCACGGGACATTTTGGCTTCAATTGTGGTCGTACATTGAGGACTACAGTGCAGTTATAACTTTGAACGGTCACTAAATGAATGGTTGTAAATCGAGGACTACCTATAACCAGTGGAACGACTTGCCACCAGAAGTTCTGGGTTCTCTCCATCACTGGAGTTCTTTTTTTTTTTTTAAGGAAGAGACTGGATAGCCATTTGTCTGAAATGGCACAAAGCAGGGGGTTGGACTAGAAGGCCTCCTGGGGTCCCTTCCAACTCTGTTATTCTGAACCTGAGATTTGGCATAATGGTTTGCAGCAAACTGCAATCAGATCTTTGGCATGTAGCCAAGAATACAGCACCGACTCCGGGGACGAGCCGAGAATTAAGAAAGCAAAATTTATATCTCAATTAAGACGAAGAAATGAAGCTGGGAATTTGCATATGCTTGTTGGATGGCCAGCTGATTAGATGATTGCAGAATAATTATTATTGCTAATATATTGTTTCTGTATGGGTTTCCCTAATACAACGACCAGGTCCTTTGTGGGAGGCATTTATTGAACAAATTTCTATATAGCCATTCGTCTTCATCAGTGTCAAACTGGGGAACCAATGCAGATAGTCCTCAACTTACAACAGTTCGTTCAGTGAAGTTATGTTGTCACCAAAAAACAAGTGACTTTTGATAATTTTTTTCACACTTACAACCGTTACATGGTCGTGACATGATAGCAGTGTTCCAATATTTGAGGGGCTGCCACAAAGAAGAGGGAGTCAAGCTATTCTCCAAAGCCCCTGAAGGCAGGACAAGAAGCGATGGGTGGAAACTAATCAAGGAGAGAAGCAACTTAGAAGAACTAAGGAGAAATTTCCTCACAGTTAGATCAATTTATTATTTATTTTATTAGTCATATTTCTATGCCGCCCACTCTCCGAGGACTCTGGCCGGCTTACACCAAAGACAGTATACTAAATAGCATATTGCGCCCAACAATCTGGGTCCTCATTTTACCCACCTCGGAAGGATGGAAGGCTGAGTCAACCTTGAGCCGGTGAGATTTGATCCGCTGATCTGCTGAACTAGCAGTCACCAGAAGTAGCTGCACTACTGCACTTTAACCACTGCGCCACCTCGGCTCAATTAACCAGTGGAACAATTTGCCTCCAGAAGTTGTGAATGCTCCATCACTGGAAGTTTTTAAGAAGAGGTTGGATAAACATTTGTCTGAAGTGGTGAAAGGTTTCCTGCCTAAACAGGGGGTTAACTTTGGTCACTAAACGAATTGCTGTAAATTTGAGGATCAGCTGTAACTAAAAAACACACCATCCACATTTTCATAGCTGAAAAATGCCTGCTTTAAAAGTCTCAGCCAAACAACTTTTGTCTTAAAAGTTTTTTTTATTTTCTGAGACCAACTTATCTCCCTGCCTGGAGCGGTATTTTTTTTTATTCCCTGAAATTAAGCCAAGGATCATTTATTAGGCTTACATTAGAGACATAAAAGTAGATCAGATTAGCTATCTCTGCATTTGAGCTTATGTTATGAAACCTATTGAAGCTTGTATTTTTTTCAAGGCTTGGGCCTTAATTAATTTCCCAGAGGGAAACGGCTCGAATTTTCCGCACGGAATAAGAAAGCGGGTGTACTTTTCTTCAAAAGTCTTATTTCTTTCCCTCGTTCCGGCTTCTCCCTTTCCCTCGGAGATTTTTAACTTTGAGAGTTGGTGCCAATTGCTAAGATTTCATCTTTTGCAGAATGCAGAATGGCAGGACAACAAATGTTCTTTCCCACATGCATTGGCAGCGAAAAGAAACAGGAAAAAGGCCCTAGTCCCGTGATGGCGAACCTATGGCACGAGTGCCACAGGTGGCACACGGAGCCATATCTGTGGGCACGTGATTTTTGCCCTAGCTCAGCTCCAGCACACATGCGCGCGCTGGCCACCTGATTTTCGGCCCTCAGAAGTCGGGAAACGGGCTGTTTCTGGCCTCCGGAGGGCCTCCGGGAGGGTAGGGAAGGCCATTTTCGCCCTCCCCAGGCTCCTAGAAAGCCTCTGGAGCCTGGGGAGGGCGAAAAACAGACCTTCCGGGCCACCTGGAAGTCGGGAAACAGGCTGTTTCTGACCTCCGGAGGGGTGGGGAAGGCCGTTTTTGCCCTCCCCAGGCTCCTAGAAAGCCTCTGGAGCCTGGAGAGGGCAAAAAACGGGCCTACCAGGCACACGGTGCCATCACGTGCCAACAGCGGGGGGGAACGCAGGGGGGGTCGTGTGCACATGCGCAGGGGGGTCAGGGCGCATTGAATTATGGTTGTGGACATGTATGCATGCAACCCCCCGCGCTCCCCTCACTTTTGGCACGCAATGGCAAAAAGGTTAGCCATCTCTTCCCTAGTCAGTGGCCCTGACTTCAGGCCTCAGAAGCCAGAATTCGAAGCTACACCTTCCATCTTCCCCTCACCCCTGAAAAGGCAGCCATTTTATGGGGTGCCCATGTATAATTTTGTCTCAAGTTCCAGAAAGACCAGACTACGGGTTGTCCTCGACTTACGACCATTCGTTTATTGACTATTCGAAGTTAAAAAAGGCACTGGAAAAAAAATTATGTATGGCCATTTTTCACACTTACGACCACTGCAACATCCCTCTGGTCACGTGATCAACATTCAGATGTTTGACAACTGACTCATATTTATGACGGTTGCAGTGTCCCAGAATCACGTGACGCCCTTTTGCGACCTTCTGACAAGCAAAGTCAACGGGGAAGCCAGATTCACTTAACAACCGTGTGACTAATTTAACAACCGCAGTGATTCACTTAAGAACGGTCATAAAATGGGGCAAAATTCACAACTGTCTCGCTTAGCAAGGGAAATTTTGGCCTCAGTTGTGGTCATAAATCGAGGACTACCTGGCTAATCTGCCAGCCACTTCCTCCCCACAAAAAAATATAAATCCTGAATTCCAACCAAAGCTAAATTAATTGCTTAGCGCATTGTAAGCCGCCCTGAGTCTCCGGAGAAGGGCGGCATATAAATCAAATTTTTTTTAAAATTTCATGATTGCAGATGTATTAACTGATATATCCATGTCACTCCAAATTGCCCAGCAAGTGGAAATACCCATACGCACATCAAGAATTAAAATGAAGTCCTAGGCTGCATTAACAGGGATAGAATCAAAATCATGTGAAGTGTTAAATACCAGTTTATAAGGCCTTGGTAAGACCACACTTGGAATATTGCGTCCAGTTTTGGTCGCCACGATGTAAAAAAAAAAGATGTGGAGACTCTAGAAAGAGTGCAGAGAAGAGCAACAAAGATGATTAGGGGACTGGAGGCTAAAACCTATGAAGAACGGTTGCAGGAATTGGGCAGGTCTAGTTTAATGAAAACAAGGAGTAGTTTTCCAATATTTGAGGGGCTGCCACAAAGAAGAGGGGGGTCCATCTATTCTCCAAACCACCAGAAGGCAAGAAAAGAAGCAACTGATGGAAACTAATCAAGGAGAAAAGCAATCTAGAACTAAGGAGAAATTTCCTGACAGTGAGAACAATTAATCAGTGGAACAACTTGCCTCCAGAAGTTGTGAATTCTCCAACACTGGAAGTTTTTAAAAAGAGATCGGACAACCATTTGTCTAGGGGTTGGACTAGAAGACCTCCACGGTCCCTTCCAACTCTATTATTCTGTTTTCCTGAATGATACTTTATTTTTGTCTGAATTAAAGCTCCTGGAATGTGTTTCCTATTTTAGAGCAGTAGTTCAGAAGTGGTACCACAGCTTTCAATGTTGAATTTATTTATTTATTTATTTAATTTGTATATCGCCCTTCTCCAACAGGAAATGTTTAGTTCGATGTCTTTCTAACTTGGCCACTTTAAAGAAAGGGTGGACTTCAACTTCCAGAATTCCCCAGCCAACAATTCTGGGAGATGAAGTCCATCCATTTGAAAGTTGTCAAGTTGGGGAAACACTGGTTAGTTTCCGAGACCTCTATTGAATGTAAACCAAGTGCCAGAAAGTTCCAGAGATCTTTCCCTGCTGGCTGGAAAATTCTGGGAATTCACATTTATTCAACCTGTCAAGTTGCAAAAGCACTGTTTTAGTTCCAGGATTCTCTGTTGAATATGAATCCACTGGTGTGGTTCCAGGGACCTTTTCACAATGACTGAGGAATTCTGGGAATTGAAGTCCACCCATCTTAAAATTGCCAAGTTGGAAAGACTGGTTCCCCCCACCCACCATTGTCTGCTGAATATGAACCCAGTGGCAGGAGGTTCCAGGGACCCCTTCCACACTGACTGAGGAATTCTGGGAATTGAAATCCACATATCTTAAAACTATCAAGTTGCAAAACGCTGTTTTAGTTTCAGAATTCTCTGCTGAATATGAACCCAGTGGGAGGAGGTTCCAGGGACCCTTCCACACTGACTTGAGGAATTCTGGGAATTGAAGTCCACCATTTTAAAGTTCCCAAACTGAAAAAACACTGATTTACTCTCAAATTACTCTGTGGAACTTGAGTCTAGTAGCAAAAAGTTTCACAGACCTTTTTCAGGGTAACCAATCAAGCTCAGAGTTAACGTGTCTTCCAATTTCTCTGATTTTGAACCTTCAACAACTATTCCTTCCCCCCCCCAACCCCCCAAGGAGGAGAAAACCCATTACTTGGAAGGCCCAGCCTCCACATCATTTGTTTTTTAAATTAGTAATTCTGAGGAAATGATTAAGGGGCGGGGAGAAGAGGAGAGTGAGAGAAACAGAGAGAGAGAGAGTGGGAGGAGAGAGAGAAAGAGAAGAAGAGTTAGGGAAAGAAAAAAAGGGAGAGGGAGAGAGAGAGAGAGGGGGGGGAAAGGGAAAGAAAGGGAGGGAAAGAGGGAAAGAAAGAGACAGGAGGAGAGACTGAAAGAGAGGGAGAGAAAGAAAGAGAGAAAGAAAGGGAGAGAGAAAAAGACTTTGGAAGTGAAAGAAAGAGGAAGAGGGAAAGAAAGGGAGGGAAAGAAAGAGAAAGGAGAGGGAGAGAGAGAGAAAGAAAAAGGGGGAGAGAAAAAGAGGGAGTAAGAGAGAAAAAGTTAGGGAGGGAAAGAAAGAGGAAAAGGGAAAAGAAAGAGGGAAAGGAAGAGAGAACGAGGGAAAGGGAGAGAGAGAAAGGGTAAGAAAGAGAGAGCAAGAGAGAGAGAAAGAGTTAGGGAGCAAAAGAAAAAGGAGGGGGAAAGAAAAGAGAAAGAGAGAAAAAAGAGAAAGGAAGAGAAAGGGAGGGAGAGAGAGAAAAAGGAAAGATAGGGAGAGGGAGAAAGAGTGGGAGAGAGAGAAATAGCTAGGGAGAAAGAAAGAGGGAGAGAAAAAGAGGGAGAGGGAGAAAAAGAGAGATAGGGAGAGGGAGAAAGAGAAGGAGAGAGAGAAAAAGAGAGGGGCAGAGAAAGAGAGAGAGAAAACCAGAAAGGCCTCCAAGCCTTTTGCTAGCAGCTCCTGTGATCTAAATGCTTCCTTAAAGTTTCCTAAAAGTTGTTCCCCTGCCAGATTTGCAAATTAAAAGGGGAAAAAAAAAACCCAGCCCCACCACAAAACAGGGAAGAAGAAGGAGAGAGAGAGAGAAGATGGCTAAGCATTCCAGCATGTTTATTTAATGCGCTGGATCTGCTTGCTGGACCCAGGGCCCAAAGCCACTGGCAGCAGCACACAATGTCCCAAAGTTGAGCCGTTCGCCAGACGGGGAATGTGCTGCCAAAAAACGCCCGGCCGTAATCTGGATTCTGTCGAATGCAGAGACAGAAACCCTCCGGGGGGGGGGGGAACTACCATGATATTGAGGATTTTTTTTCTTTGTTTTTGTTTTCTGATTTCTAAACAGCTCTTTGGATTTAGGCCTCGGCTTGCAGCCGGCGCGAATCAAGGCTTGCAGAAATCAGAAATTTAAAAAATCAAAATAAAAGTTTTCCAAGCCTTCAGAAGTTGTGGATACCCCATCACTGGAGGCTTTTAAAGAAGAGACGTTAGATAGCCGCTTGTCTGAAATGGCACAGGGTCTCTTGTTTGAGCGGGGGGTTGGACTAGAAGACCTCCGAGGTCCCATCCAACTAGAATAGAATAGAATAGAATAGAATAGAATAGAATAGAATAGAATAGAATAGAATAGAATAATAGAAAATAGAATAATAGAATAGAATAGAATAGAATAGAAAATAGAATAATAGAATAGAATAGAATAGAATAGAATAGAATAGAAAATAGAATAGAATAGAATAATAGAAAATAGACTAGACTAGACTAGACTAGACTAGACTAGACTAGAATAGAATAGAAAATAGAATAGAATAGAATAGAATAGAATAGAATAGAATAATAGAAAATAGAATAATAGAATAGAATAGAATAGAATAGAATAGAATAGAATAGAATAGAATAATAGAAAATAGAATAATAGAATAGAATAGAATAGAATAGAATAGAATAATAGAAAATAGAATAATAGAATAGAATAGAAAATAGAATAGAATAGAATAATAGAAAATAGACTAGACTAGACTAGACTAGACTAGACTAGACTAGAATAGAATAGAAAATAGAATAGAATAGAATAGAATAGAATAGAATAGAATAATAGAAAATAGAATAATAGAATAGAATAGAATAGAATAGAATAGAATAGAATAGAATAGAATAATAGAAAATAGAATAATAGAATAGAATAGAATGGAATAGAATAATAGAAAATAGACTAGACTAGACTAGACTAGACTAGACTAGAATAGAATAGAAAATAGAATAGAATAGAATAGAATAGAATAGAATAGAATAATAGAAAATAGAATAATAGAATAGAATAGAATGGAATAGAATAATAGAAAATAGACTAGACTAGACTAGACTAGACTAGACTAGACTAGAATAGAATAGAAAATAGAATAGAATAGAATAGAAAATAGAATAATAGAATAGAATAGAATAATAGAAAATAGAATAATAGAAAATAGAATAATAGAATAGAATAGAATAGAATAGAATAGAATAGAATAGAAAATAGAATAGAATAGAATAGAATAGAAAATAGAATAATAGAATAGAATAGAATAGAATAGAATAGAATAATAGAAAATAGAATAGAATAGAATAGAATAGAATAATAGAAAATAGACTAGACTAGACTAGACTAGACTAGACTAGACTAGACTAGACTAGACTAGAATAGAATAGAATAGAATAGAATAGAAAGAAAATGTTTTTCAGTAAAAAGTGACATGATTAAAAGTTAGAATAAGTGATAGAAATAAGAGAAAGGGGAACTGTGGAGAGAAAGGTCATAAAACGCAGCAAAACTCACTTCACAAATGTCTCGCTTAACAACAGAAATTTTGGCCACAATTGTGGTCGTAAGTTGAGGACTACCTGTATTAGAAGTGTCAGGTTGGCGGTAGCAAATGTGAAGGTGATAAATAGCCAAGGGCCTTCAGGCAAACATGTCCTCCGGGCTGGCCCAGGTGCAAAACCCAACTTAAGAGACCAACATGGACGCCGATCGCTGAGGGGAAAAAATATCCTTCCTTCTACCTGCCTATTAAATTGCTTTAATTAGGCCAACTGGCACGCAACAAAGGTTTTCGTACATAATCCAAACCCCAGCTGCAACCGCAGCTCGTCCTCGACTTACAACCTCACAATCGAGCCCCAAACCCCCTGCTGCTAAGGGAGATAGTGGTTAAGTGAGCTTTGTCCCATTTTATGACATTTCTTGCCACAGTCGTTAAACAAATCACCACTTACGGCTATTGCAGCACGCCCCGTGGTCACGTGATTTCACGTCCTCATTTGCCACTGTCGTGAATCAAATCCTTTCCATCGTTAAGTGAGCCATACAACCGTTAAGCGCATCCAGCTTTTCCCATTGACTTTCCTTGTCGGCAGCCGGCTGGGAAGGCCTCAAATGGCGATCGCATGGATTTCCCGTCGTAAATATATGCCCATTGCCAAGCACTCAAATTTTGAGGGTGCTGTCATGGTCATAAGCATGAAGAATGCTTGTAAGGCACTTTTGTCAGTGACTTTGGTCATTGAATGAATGGTTATAAATCGAGGACTATCTGTACATAAATTCAGCCTGGACCATTTCATGTCCAACCATTTACAGTAGTGGCCAAAATTGTAGAAACCATTTGGGAAAAGTGTATTTTTGAGGTTTGATAGCTAATAACACCATTTATTTATTTTTTTGGAGTTTCAAGATAATCCTATTCCACTGCTGGAATAGCCCAGACCTTCTTAATCCAAGTGAAAATCTATGGAGCCAACTAAAGAAACTTGTTAGTCAGAAGCAACCCAGCAATCAAACCCAGTTAATAGAAGCCATCATTCAATCTTGGTTTCCCATGATAACAGCTGCAGAACTCAAAGACTTGGTTCACTCCATGGGAAGACGTTGTAAGGCCATCATTCATGCTAAAGGCTACCCAACTAAGTATTAATTGACATGGGGATCATTTTTGTATATCTCGTTTTCTCTATGGTGATCATTTCTGTATATCTCATTTTTTTCTACGTGTTTCACTTTTCCTCTTTTTACTGTAACTGCTTTTCTAATAAAAAACCCTTCATAAAAGTTATTGCGTTACATTCTTGATTAAATTATCTTTCCATTGATATATAATTTTATGGTACTACTCCAAAAAAAAAAAAAAGTGGTGTTATTAGCTAGTTTTAGAAAATACACTTTTCCCAAAAGGTTTCCACAATTCCGGCCACGACTGTACAAGTCACAATTTCGAAGGAAGCACCAACGTTCCACCCTAACACACAAGTCACAAAGAGTACCGAGAAAATATCTCACATTCCCGTCACATCCTCGACGTAAACTGTTTCAGCTCCTCCCCTCAGGACGCCTCTATAGGGCATTGCGTGCCAAAACAACTAGACACGAAGATGGTTTTTTTCCCTTGTGCCATCATTTTGCTGAATACCTAATTCCCACAGCACTGTCTCATGTCTAAAGATATTTATCCATCTAGAACGGGCTGTATTACTGTATTATTAGTATCTGAAGGCTAAGACATCTGAGGAACAGTGGGTCTGTCTCAGAGGTGGGTTTCTGCAGGTTCTGACCAGTTCTGGCGAACCGGTAGCGAAAATTTTGAGTAGTTTGGCGAACCGGCAAATACCACCTCTGACTGGCTCCGCCCCCATCTATTCTCTGCCTCCCGAGTCCCAGCTGATCGGCAGGAAATGGGGATTTTGCAGTATCCTTCCCTTGGAGTAGGGAGGGAATGGAGATTTAGGCCCAGCCTTAATGGTTCTTAATTGGGATTTTAAATTTTATAGACTTAGGGGTTTTAAATTGGGAAGCCAATGATTTAATTCTTTTTAATTATCTTAACTTTTGTATTGTATGTATTTTAATTTTGGCTGTTCACCGCCCTGAGTCCCTTCTGGGAGAAGGGCGGTATACAAATTAATTAATTAAATAATTAAATAATTAAATAAATAAATTTTACAGTATCCTTCTCCTCCCACGGCCACCAAACCATGCCATGCCCACCAAGCCACGCCCACAGAACCACTGGTCTGTCTACTTTAATGAAAAGAAGGACTAGGAGTAACACAATAGCAGTAACATTAGCCCCTAATAGTAGCACAATAGCCCCTGATATTTGAGGGGCTGCCCCAAAGAAGAAGGGGTCAAGCTGTTCTCCAAAGCACTTGAGGGTAGGACAAGAAACAACAGATGTGAACTAATCTAGGAAGAAGCAACCTGGAACAAAGGAGAAGTTTCCTGACGGTGAAAACAATTAACCAGTGGAACCACTTGCCTCCAGAAGTTATGAATTCTTCATCACCGGAGGCTTTTAAGAAGAGATTGGAGAGCCATTTGTCTGAAATGGTGTCTCTTGTTTGTGCAGGGGTTTGAACTAAAAGACCTCCAAGTTCTCTTACAATTTTATTACTCATCTTTCCTACTACCTTCTCCTATTGGTACCTTATAATTATATTACTTTGTATGTACACCACAGAGCTTATGCACCAGAGACAATTTTCTTCTGGGTCCACACACTTGGCCAATAAAGAATATTCTCTTCTGTTCTATTCTCTGTATTGTGTTGTGTTGTGTATTGTGTGTGTATTCAGGAGTGGGCTGCTGGGGGTTCGCAGGGGTTCGGGAGAACCTCTAGCTAAGATTCTGTGCAGTTCGGAGAACCCCCAAATTCCACTCCTGGCTGGCCCCGCCCACCCCGCTCTGCCCCTCCCAGAAGTCCCCACGTGACCCGTTTTGGATGCAGGTAAGTGCTGGATGTGCGCGGAGGCTCTGGGAGGGTAAAAAACGGGCCTACCAGAAGTTCAGGAAGGCCGGATAAGGGCTCATTTCTGGCTTCCAGAGGGCCTCTGGAGCCTGGGGAGGCCGTTTTCGTCCTCCTGGAGGCTCAAGGAAAGCCTCCAGAACCCGGGGAGGGCAAAAACACTCACCTACCCACTGTGGTGCAGGAGGCGGACTAGGCCACGCCCACCATGGCCATGCCCACTCAGCAACCGGGCAAAGAACCCCTTGCTAAAATTTTTGAAGTCCACCCCCTGTGTGTATTCTATATTATATTTTATATTCTTTGCTCGTTCTGCCGCGAGTTGAAGACCTGGTTGTTCTGTAGCCTGGACTGATGGGGGTTTTTTAATGAATTTTAAACTGTTTTAAATTGGATTTTAATTTTATATCGTTTTAATAAAGAACTATGCATTTTACCGTTGTGAGCCGCCCTGAGACCTTGGAGATAGGGCGGCATATAAATTGCATAAAATAAAATAAAATAAATAAAAATTCTATATTCCCTTCTCCTCTCCTCTCCTCTCCCTCCCTTCTGTTCTTTTTTCTCTCCTCTTCTCCTCCTCCTCTAGCAGGCTTCTCCACCTCTAACAAAATCACATGATTCTCGCTAGAGAGAATCCCACCTACCTACGAACACCCCGGAGAACTGGACAGTAGCGTTCAGTCTCCCAAGACATTTACCCCATTCCCCCCTCCCCCCAGCGGAGATGCCGAAATAAGAAACCAAGGACCTGGGGGATCGAGGCAGACCTGACGCAAGACAAGATCCGCTCCTCCGGGGAGAGCAGACCAGCAAAAAACAGCATTAATTGGTCCTTCAGCGGTCCAGAACTCACAAAGGCTCGGGGAGCTGGCGGCGTTGTCAAGGCCGGCGAAACTATGCGCTCACATGCACGCCTTGGCTTTTGGAGAACCGGCAAGCGGACTTTCCCCCCATCACGAGTGAAAGTGGGGTGCTCCCATTTTTTGACAATCTAGAACAGGGGTGTCAAACTCGATTTCACTGAGGGCCGCATCAGGGTTGTGTTTGACCTCAGAGGGGGGCGTGGCCAGTTCGATGTCACTCACATCCGGGGCGCCTGTGTCGTCCCGAGCGCTCTGCCAGTGAAAACGGGCTCCCAAGCTCCATTTTTGGCTGCAACAGCCTCTTGTCACCCACTGCCAGCGAAAATGGAGCTCCATCGGGCTGGTCCTCTGCTGTTTCCAGGGTGGTTCTGCGGGCCAGAGCTAAGCACCCCGCGGGCCAGATCCGGCCTGCGGTTTGACACCCCTGATCTATAACTTGGCCCTCCCCACACCCCAAGGGTCTCATCCACAGTAGCCCCAAGATTTATTCCACACTTCGAATAATGCATCCAGTTTTGGTCTCCATGATGTAAGCAAGATGTCGAGACTCTGGAAAGAGTGCAGAGCAGAGCAACAAGGATGATGAGGGGCTGGAAGATAAAATAGATAGGATGGAATGGGATGGGATGCAGTGGGATGAGATAGAACAGTGATGGCTAACCTTTTGGCCGTCGCGTGCCAAAAGTGGGGGGAGCGGAGGGGAGCGTGTGTGCATGCCCCCCGCACATGTGCACATGACTTCCCCCGTGCTCCCCCTGCTTTTGCCACACGACGGCAAAAAGATTAGCCATCACTGTTCTATCTCATCCCATTCGCCCTCACCAGGCTCCAGAGGCTTTCTAGGAGTCTGGGGAGGGCAAAAACAGCCTTCCCCACCCCCTGGAGGCTGGAAACGACTCATTTCCTGACTTCCGGTGGGCCCGGAAGGCCCGAAAATCAGCTGGCTGGTGTGCGCATGTGCGCTGGAGTTGAGCTAGGGCAACGCTCGCGTGCCCACAGATATGGCTCCGTGTGCCACCTGTGGCACGTGTGCCATAGATTCGCCATCACGGAGATAGGATAAGATATAAGATAAGATCAGAGGTGGGCTTTATATACTGTAGCTACCGGTTCGCCCAGCAGCGGAAATGCACACGCGCGTCATCCATGCGTGCGTGCGGCATCACAAAACACGGCAATTCGCTCTCGCACACCGTCCACGCATGCGTGCGGCGTCACAAAACACAGCCATTTGTTCGCGTGCGATATCTGTGCATGCCTGCGACATCAAAAACACAGCGATATAAGACGGGACTGTGCCCAGGCGGGTGGGAGGCCCCTGCAGGTCGCCACTACTGATTTGCTCGAACCGGTCTGAACCAGCTGAATCCCACCTCTAAGACAAGATAAGATGATAAGGTAAAGTAAGGTAGTGTACGGCAGGGCAGGGCAAGATAGGATAGGTTGGGATGAGTTGGGATAGGATGGGATAAGATGAAGGTGAAGGTGAAGGTGAAGGTGAAGGTGAAAGTAAGGTAAGGTAAGGTAAGGTAAGGTAAGGTAAACCTTTACTGTCATTTTTTTCTGTGAATACGCTGGCACACATTAAAAAAGGAGCCTTGGTAGTACAGTGGTTTAATGCACCCTGTTATTAATATCAGCTGCCTGCAATTTCTGCAGGTTCAAATCTCACCAGGCTCAAGGTTGACTCAGCCTTCCATCCTTTCTAAGGTAGGTTAAATGAGGACCCAGTTTGTGGGGGCAATAAGCTGACTTTGTATAAAATATACAAAAGGATGAAGGCTATTGCTTAACGCATTGTTAGCCCCCCTGAGTCTCCGGAGAAGGGCGGCATATAAATCAAATTAAAAAAAAGAAAAGAAAAGAAAATTTTAATATGAAGAACAGTTGCTGGAACTGGGTATGTCTAGTTTGATGAAAAGAAGGACCAGGGGTGACATGACCGCAGTCTCCCAATATCTCAGGGGCTGCCCCAAAGAAGAGGGAGTCAAGCTATTCTCCAAAACACATGAAGGCAAGACAAGAAGCAATAGGTGGAAACTAATCAAGGAGAGAAGCAATCTAGAACCAATGAATTTCCTGACAGTTAGAACAATTAATCAGTGGAACAGCTTGCCACCAGAAGTTGTGGGTGCTCCATCACTGAAGGTTTTAAAGAGGAGATTGGACAACCATTTGTCCGAAATTGCATAGGGTCTCCTGCTTGAGCAGGGGGGTGGACTAGAAGACCTCCGAGGTCCCTTCCAACTCTGTTATTCTGTTACTGAGACAATCAGGAACCAAATTTCAGGAGGTTTCAGCATCCTTGCAACAGATGCTGGGAATTCTCCAAGGATTGGTGCTCATCGGAGCTCTAACCGAGCTGTTTTCTTGCTGATTGTTGAGCAGCAAATATGTCACAGAGACCTCCCAGTCTAGCATACAGGTAATCCCTGACTTGCGACCATTCAAAGTTACAGCATCACCGAAAAAAGTGACTTATGACCATTTTTCACCCTTACGACCGTTGCAGCCAGGGCCGGATTTTCCTATAGGCTAAGTAGGCTTCAGCCTAGGGCCTCAAGATCAAGAGGAGCCTACATTCAAATTGTTAGCAAAATTAAAATTACACTTTCACTATAGGTGAAAGGGCCTCATAAGTGGAATAGCCTAAGGCCTCTTTTCATCTAAATCCGGCCCTGGTTGCAGCATCCCCTTTGTCCCGTGATCAAAATTCGGACCTTTGGCAACTGATTCATGCAATGTCCCAGGATCCCCTTCTGCGACCTTCTGACAAGCAAAGACAATGGGGAAGCCAGATTCACTTAACAACTTCAGTGATTCACTTAACAACTGTGGCAAGGAAGATCAGAAAATGGGGCAGAACTCACTTAACAACTGTCTCGCTTAGCAACAGAAATGTTGGGCTCGATTGTGGTCGTTGAGGATGACCTGTACATGTTTTTGTGTGTGAAGATAAGCGATCCAAATCATGAAAATTTCTTCTCTTCTTTCTCTCTCTCTTTCTCTCCCTCCCTTCATCTGTTTCCCTCTTTCTCTTTCTTCCTCTTCCACTTTTTCTCTCTGCTTTCTTTCTTCCTTTTTCTTTTTCTCTCTCTCCCTTTCTCTTCCTCTCTCTCTCCCTCTCTCCCTTTTGCTTTTTCTCCATCTTTCCCCTTTCTCTTTCCCTCTCTTCCTGTTCTCTGTCTTTCTCTCTCCCTCTTTCCTTCTCCCTCTTACTTTTTCTTCCTTTCTCTTGCTTTCTCTTTTTCTCTCCCTCTCTCTTCCTTTCTCTCCCACTCTCTTCCATTTTCTTTTTCTCTCTCCCTTTTTCTCTCTCCCTTCCCTTTCTTTCTTTTTCTCCATCTTCCCCTTCTCTTTCCCTCTCCCTCTTACTTTTTCTTCCTCTTTCTCTCTCTTGCTTTCTCTTTCTTTCTCTCCCTCTCTTCCTCTTTCTCTCCCACTCTCTTCCATTTTTTTCCCTCTCTTTTTCTCCCTTCCCCCTTTCTTTCTTTTTCTCCATCTTCCCCTTCTCTTTCTTTCCCTCTTTCCCTCTCCCTCTTACTTTCTCTTCCTCTTTCTCTCTCTTTCTCTTTCTTTCTCTCCTTCTCTTCCTCTTTATCTCTCACTCTTCCATTTTCTTTTTCTCTCTCCCTTTTTCTCTCCCTTTCCCCTTTCTTTTTCTCCATCTTCCCCTTCTCTTTCTTTCCCTCTCTTCCCATGTTCTCTCTCTTGCTTTCTCTTGCTTTCTCTCCCACTCTCTTCCTCTTTCTCTCCCTCTTCCATTTTCTTTTTCTCTCTCCCTTTCTCTTCCTCTCCCCCTCTTTCTTTCTTTCTCTCCATCTTCCCCTTCTCTTTCTCTTTCCCTCTCTTCCTGGTCTCTTTCTCTCTCTCTTCCTCTCTCTTTCTGTCCCTCTTTCCCTTTCTGTCTCTTTCTCTTAACAGCCGTGTTATTAACTTAACCATCCCAGTCATTCACCCTAAACCCTAACCCTGTAGCAATAAAATAACACCCAGGTGCCTCCATGGGTTGCCGATCCAGCCGGGGTGGCGGGTGGGGTGGGGTGGGGGGAATGGCAGAGCCTGGATAGGCCTCCTCTGCTGCTCTTCCTGGGTTGTGCACCCCCCCCCTCCCTTCCCGATCTTTTCGGAGCCAAGTTGGAAAAGCGCAGGAATGCATCCTTGCGGTTTCCAGCTAGGGATGATGGAAACCAGAAGCCAGTTTGAATAAGAGGCAGGGAGGAGGGAAGATGGGCTGCCATCCAAGGGGCTGCGTCCCCTCCTCTGCTGATTAAATTCCTGAAAGGAATGGCAGGAATTGGATTTGGCCGGTCTAGAGAAAAGAAAGACCAGGGGGTGACATGATATGCCAGTATTTGAGGGGCTGCCACAAAGAAGAGGGGGGGTCTACCTATTCTCAAAAGCAGGGGTCTCCAACCTTGGCAACTTTAAGACTTGTGGACTTCAACTCCCAGAGTTCCTCAGCCAGCAAAGCTGGCTGAGGAACTCTGGGAGTTGAAGTCCACAAGTCTTAAAGTTGCCAAGGTTGGAGACCCCTACTCTAAAGCATCAGAAGGCAAGACAAGAAGCAATGGCTGGATGGAAACCAATCAAGGAGAGAAGCACCCTGGAACGAAGGAGAAATTTTCTGACAGCGAGGACAATTAACCAGTGGAACAACCTGCCTCAAGAAGTTGTGGGTACTCCATCTCTGGAGATTTTCAAGAAGAGATTGGACAAGTATTTGTCTGAAATGGTAGAGGGTCTCCTGCTTGAGCAGGGACCTCCAAGGCAGGGGTGAAATCCAGCAGGTACTGACAGGTTCTGCAGAACTGGTAGCGGAAATTTTGAGTACTTCGGAGAATCAGCAAATACCATCTCTGGCTGGCCCCAGGAGTGGGGAGGGAACGGGGATTTTGCAGTATCCTTCCCCTGGAGTGGGGTGGGAATGGAGATTTTGCAGTATCCTGCCCCTGCCACGCCCACCAAGCCACGCCCACCAAGCCACAGCCACAGAACCGGTAGTAAAAAAAAATTGAATTTCAACACTGCTCCAAGGTCTCTTCTATCTCTATTCTGATTGAATCCTAAGGCTTCTCTCTCTCTCTCTCTTTTACACACACACACACATAACACTCATAGATACACACACCAATAGGTGTCCTGCTCCTTTTATACACACCCACAAATGGATACACACAGATAAACACTCACATACACACCAACAGGCATCCTGCCTGATTGGACCTCAGACTCGTAAGACTGTTGAAAATCTTCTTTCTTTCTTTCTTTTTCTTTTTCTTTCTCTTTCTTTCCTTTCTTTCTTTTTGTCTGTCTGTCTTTCTTTCTCCTCCCTCCCTTTCTTTTTCTTTCTTTCTTTCTTTCTTTCTCTTTTTTCTCTTTTTCTTTTCTTTCTTTCTTTCTTTCCTCCCTTTCTCTCTCTTCTTTCTTTTCTTTCTTTTCTTTTCTTTCTTCTTTCTTTCTTTTTCTTTTCTTTTTCTTTCTTTCCTCCTTCCCTTTCTTTCTTTTCTTACTTCTTTCTTTCTTTCTTTCTTTTTCTTTCTTTTCTCTTTTTCTTTCCTCCCTCCCTTTCTCTCTCTTTCTTTCTTTTTCTTTCTTTCCTCCCTTCCTTTCTCTCTCTTCTTTCTTTTCTTACTTCTTTCTTTCTTTGTTTCTTTTCTTTCTTTCTTTCCTCCCTCCCTTTCTTTCTTTTCTTTCTTTTTTCTTTTTCTTTCTTTCTTTTTCTTTTTTTCTTTCTTTCTTTCCTCCTTCCCTTTCTCTTTCTTTTCTTACTTTCTCTTTCCTTTCTTTTTCTTTCCTCCCTCCCTTTCCCTCTCTTCTTTCTTTTTCTTTTTCTTCCTTTCTTTTCTTCTCTTTCCTCCTTCCCTTTCTCTCTCTTCCTTTTCTTACTTTTCTTTTCTTCCTTCCTTCCTTTCTTTTGCTTTTTTCTTTTTTTCCTCCTTTCCTTTCTCTCTTTTCTTACTTCTTTCTTTCTTTTTCTTTCCTTTTTCTTTCCTCCCTTTCTTTCTCTCTCTTCTTTCTTTTTCTTTTTCTTCCTTTCTTTTCTTTTTCTTTCTTTCCTCCTTCCCTTTCTCTCTTCTTTCTTTCCTTACTTCTTTCTTTCTTTTCTCTCTTTTTTCTTTCTTTCTTTTTCTTTTCTTTCTTTCCTCCCTCCCTTTCTCTCTCTTCTTCCTTTTTCTTTCTTTCTTCCTACCCTCCTTCCTTTCTTTCTTTCTTTTCTATTTTCCTTCCTTCCTTCCCTTTTTTCTCTTTCTCTTTTTCCTTTCTTTATCTTTCTCTCCCCCCCCCGCCCCCAACCTCTCTGCCTGCCTCCGAGGGGGAGAATAAAGCACCTCCGAAGCCTTGGAGTCTGTTCTGGGAGAGAGATGGAGGAGGGATGGAGGAGATATCAGATTTAAGAGCCCAAGAGAAATGGGTGGTTTTTGCAAAGAGGAAGGGACTCTCCTCCAGCCCTCCTCCCGCTCCCCCCTTCCTCCTTCCCCGCCAATTCCCCTCCTCTCCTCCTGGCTTCTTCACACACCCCACCCCACCCCGTGCCCATCCTCCCTCCCTCCCTCCCTCCCTCCTCCAGGGATCCCTTATTTCTCCCGTATGAAACTCGGGATCGCTCACACGCGCCGCGCGAGTCGCACCGCCTCTTTGGGTCTGCAAGAGGAATCCGAGATCGCATCTTCCCGAAAGAGCCTTTTATTTTTTTATTATTATTATTATTTTCTTCCAACATTTGGGAAACCTCTAAGGATGGCCCCGATCCCCCTTTTCTCTCAGGCTCAGCCCCAGACGTCCCCTGCACGCAAACACACCCACACACACGCACAAAAGATACGTGCACAAAATCAGACATTCTTCGCTTCGTTAAGCCTTCAACATCCCTCACCCCCTCCACCCCGCCTGCCTCTCTCCTGGAAACCACGATGTTTGTGCTCAGGGCTGGAACCATTCATATAGAATAGAAAATAGAATAGAATAGAAAACATGGAACAGAACAGAACAGAACAGAATAGAAAAAACATGGAATGGAATAGAATGGAATGGAGTGGAATGGAGTAGAGTAGAGTAGAGTAGAATAGAATATTGGAATGAAGAATAGAATAGAATAGAATAGAATAGAATAGAATAGAATAGAAAAAAAAATGGAATGGAATGGAGTAGAGTAGAGTAGAGTAGAATAGAATATTGGAATGAAGAATAGAATAGAATAGAAAATATGGAATGCAACGGAATGCAACGGAATGGAATGGAATGGAATGCAACGGAATGGAATGGAATAGAATAGAATAGAATAGAATAGAATAGAATAGAATAGAATAGAATAGAATAGAATAGAATAGAATAGAAAAAAACATGGAATGGAATAGAGTAGAGTAGAATAGAATATTGGAATGAAGAATAGAATAGAAAATATGGAATGCAACGGAACGGAACGGAACGGAACAGAACAGAACAGAACAGAACAGAACAGAACAGAACAGAACAGAACAGAACAGAACAGAATAGAATAGAATAGAATAACAGAGTTGGAAGGGACCTTGGAGGTCTTCTACTCCAACCCCCTGCTCAGTCAGAAAACCCTACACCATTTCAGACAAACAGTTCTGCAGTCACTTCTTAAAAACTTCCAGTGTTGGAGCATTCACAACTTCTGATGGCAAGATGTTCTACTGGTTAATTGTTCTCATTGCCAGGAAATTCCACCTTAATTCTAAGTTGCTTCTCCTCTTGATTAGTTTCCATCGGTTGCTTCTTGTCCTGCCCTCAGGTGCTTTGGAGAATAAGTTGACCCCCTCTTCTAGTAAATCATTTAAACTAGTTTAAACTAGTTTAAAAACTCCCTTCCTACTAACGAGCCCAGGTAGTCCTCGACTTACAACAATTTATTTAGTGACCATTCAAGCTTATAACTGTACTGGAAAAAAAGTGACTTTATGACCATTTTTCACAGTTACAACCAATGCAGCACCCCAGTGGTCATGTGACTGAAATTCAGATCCTTAGCAACTGGCTCACATTCATGACGGTCGCAATGTCCCGGGGTCATGTGATCCCCTTTTGCAACCTTCTGACAAGCAAAGTCAACGGGGGGGGGGAGCCAGTTTCACGTAAGAATTGTGTCGTTAAAAACTGCGGTGGTTCACTTAACAACTGTGGCAAGAAACGTCGTAAAAAATGGGGCAAAAAAAGTCACTGAACAAATGTCTCGCTTAGCAACAGAAATGTTGGGCTCAATTGTGGTCGTAAGTCAAGGACTAACTGCTTAGGATGTTTTGTGGGGGGGAAGATAAAGTTCTTTCTGCTGGCAGCTGGATCAAAGCTCTCCTACGGTTTGAATTATTCAGGTTTCTAGTCCCTGTGACGGACAACCAAAACAATGTTTGGATCCTTAGGCAAAGGAGTGAAATTGATGCTTTATGGATTCTTGGATTATATAGTCCGCTGTGTCCATTAAACAAAAAATGTTTTATGCCACGAAGCCCTGGCTAGTTTTGAGAGGCTGCCAGGAGGGCAGAATCTGGAGCTGCAAAATGGGAGACCGACTGTTTGGTTCACTGCTTGGGGGGTGGGCGGGGGGGGGGGGGCTGTTGGTTTTGGGCTCTGGGGGTTGGAGAAGGCGCCTGAAAATATTGCAGCAGATAGCCAAGGACACACAAACAGATGGAAACAAATCGCACACGGAGTTCTCACTGGAGGCACAAATGACCAGCTAGCTTCAAATTATCATATTTTGGACCAGTGGAGCAAGTGAGACGAAGTGCCAGCTGTTCCCTGGAGAGAGTTCTGAATGCTGGGAAAGAAGGGAGGGGAGGAGAGAGGAGGAGAAAAGAGGGAGGGAGGGTGGGAAGGAGGAAGGAGAGAGGGGAGGGGAGGAGGTGTGAGGGGAAGAGAGGGAGGGGAAGGAGGAGTGGGGAGAGGAAAGGACAAAGAGAGGGAGGGAGGGAAGGAGGAAGGAGAGAGGGGAGGGGAGGAGAGGAGATAAGAGAAAAGGAGAGGAGAGGAGGTGTGAGGGGAAGAGAGGGAGGGGAAGGAGGAAGGAGAGAGGGAAGGGTACGAGAGGAGAGGAGGTGTGAGGGGAAGAGAGGGAGGGGAAGGAAGAGAGGAGAGAGGGAAGAGGAAAGGACAAAAAGCAGGAGGAAGGGAAGGAGGAAGGAGAGAGGAGAGGGGAGGAGATAAGAGAAAAGGAGAGGAGGTGTGAGGGGAAGAGAGGGAGGGGAAGGAGGAAGGAGAGAGGGAAGGGTACAAGAGGAGAGGAAAGGAAAGGAGAGGAGGCGTGAGGGGAAGAGAGGGAGGGGAAGGAGGAGAGGAGAGAGGGGAGAGGAAAGGACAAAGAGAGGGAGGGAGGGAGGGAAGGAGGAAGGAGAGGGGAGGGTATGAGGAGAGGAGAGAAAAAGAGAGGAGGTGTGAGGGAAAGAGAGGGAGGGGAAGGAGAGAGCGAAGGATACAAGAGGAGAGGAAAGGAGAGGAGGTGTGAGGGGAAGGAGGGGAGAGGGGAGAGGAAAGGACAAAAAGCGGGAGGGAGGGAAGGAGGAAGGGGAGGGGAGGAGAGGAGAGAGGGGAGAGGAAAGGACAAAAAGCAGGAGGGAGGGAAGGAGAGAGGGGAGGGGAGGGGAGGAGGTGTGAGGGGAAGAGAGGGAGGGGAAGGAGGAGAGAGGAAAGAGGAAAGGACAGGTAGAGAGGGAAGGACGGAAGGAGAGGAGAGGAGAAGAGGGGAGAACTGGAAGAGAGGGGAAGAGAGGGAGGGAGAAGGAAGGGGAGAAAGCTAAGGGAAGGAGAGGAAACAGAGAGGTAGAGAAGGAAGGAGAGAGGAGAGGAGACAAAAAGAGGGAGGGAAGAAGGGAGGAAGAAAAGAGAGGAGAAGAGGGGGGAACTGGAAGAGACGGAAGAGAGGGAAAGGGAGAGGAGAGGAGGCAGGGAAATAGAAGAGACAGAGAGGGAAGGAGATGAGAGAGGGGAGGGGAGAAGAAGGGGAAAAGATAAGAGGAGACACAGAGAGGGAGAGGGGGAAGGAAGGGAGAGGAGAAAGGGAAGTGAAGGGAGAAGAGGGGAGGGGAGAAATCAAAGGGAAAAGCCAGACGGCCGTGGGAAAAAAAGATTGCAAAATCGAGCGTGACTTAACGATTAGCATCATTATAAAAAATTTTTTATACCATTTGCCAAATGTCCATTCCACAGGAATCAGGGCTCCTGGAAGTTTGGATGGCATGCTGTAAATCAGCCCAAAAAGGTCTGTTAAGTTTTGCCCAGGTACAAAGAATTTACAGACAGGAGGTAACCCTCAACGGATTACTACAACTGAGCCCAAAACCTTTCTGGCCAGGTGAGACATTGGTTGAGTGAGTTTTGCCCCAGGTTACGACCTTCCTTGCTATGGTTAATAAGTGAAATCACCGCCGTTCTTAACGTTAGTAACCCGGTTGTTAAGTGAATCCGTCTTCCCCAGGTTTGGGCAGTGGCCCAATAAAGGATCGGATCGTGGCTTAAAGCAGTAGCTAGAATGAAAGAGTGGGAAGGGACTTCTAGTCCAGGGGTCCCCAACCTTGGCCACCGTAAGCCTGGCGGACTTCAACTCCCAGAATTCCCCAGCCAGCAAAGCACCTCACTGAGGACTAGGAGCATAGGCTTTCCAAGCAGAGGGAAGACCTGCGGGAGTGCGGGAAGGCCAGGTACTGGTGCCTGGAGGCTCAGCAGGCTGAGATGGTCAGCCAGTTCCAGGCCAATGTGCAGTCCAGTGGTGGGTTCCTCCCGGTTCAGTCCGGTTCGGCCGAGCCGGTAGCAGTGACGATATGACGTCACCGAACCGGTTCTCCCCCCCCCGCCCTCCCACCCCCACCCCCCCACATTATTCTTACCTTTTATTTGGTCCCACCCCCAATCTATTGCTGCCTCCTGAGTCCCAGCTGATGACTAGAGGGAAAAAAACTGTTTAAACTCTTGCCGTGGGGCTTCAAAGGGCCGTCCTACAGCCGATCAGTGTTAAAAGCAAACAAATGAGTCGGGTCGTAAGTGCGAGGACTGGTCGTAAGTGCAAGGACCTTCCAGAAATGACTCTGACCAGCTAGCCATGCCCACTAGTCACATGACCTCCAAGCCACACCCACAAAATAAGCCACGCCCACAGAACCGGTAGTAAAAAAAATTAGAACCCACCCCTGGTGCAGTCCCACTGGAACGAGGCCCTCCGGCTCTTTGCCACCAGCGGCACTTCCCTCCAGCCTTCCCCCAAAGCCCTACATCAGGAGGCTGAAACAGACCCCAAGTCGGAATTTCTGCCCCCCCTCCGACCCACACAAAAAGACCCCAAAGGGGGAGACTCTCTGCAGCAACACAAACATTCATTGCATGTATCCATCCCAGGGGCTGTAATTTGAGGACCCCCTGATTTAGAGCAATATAAAAAAATGCAAATAATTTTTCTGCGGACCACCAAAATTTTTTCGTGGACCACCAGTGTTCCAGAGAATGCAGGAGGTGGAACAACAGATTCAAATGATAGAAAAGTTGATTCAGAAAACTCCCAATTGCTCAGAGGGAAAATAACCCACTTAAAAAAAAAAAAACAGCTCACATTGGTGCCTCCCTTTCAGTGACTGTGTTCAAACTGAGGCTAAACCACCATCAACCTGGGATGTTTTAATCTGAATCCTGGCACTGAGAAAAGGGGTTAGGCTGGATGACCTTAAGGGTCCTTTACCCAGCTCTGTGTTGTTCATTTTAATCAACTTTTTCCCATTGTCCTAAAGTGATTTTTCTCAACCTTGGCCACTTGAAGATGTGTGGACTTCAATTCCCAGAATTCTTCATCCAGGCATGCTGGCTGGGGGAATTCTGGGAACTGAAGTCCACACACCTTAAAAGTGGCTAAGGTTGATAAACTCTGGTCTATATAGGGCCTATATTATATTATAGGCCCGTGATGGCGAACCTATGACATGGGTGCCACAGGTGGCACATGGAGCTATATCAGTTGGCACGCGAGCGTTGCTGTAGCTCAGCTCCAGGGCACATGTGTGCGCTGGCCAGCTGATTTTTGGGCCTTCCGGTCGTACCAGAAGTTGGGAAATGGGCTGTTTCCGGCCTCCAGAGGGCCTCCGGGGAGATGGGGAAGGCTGTTTTCGCCCTCCCCAGGCTCCTAGAAAGCCTCTGGAGCCTGGGGAGGGTGAAAAATGGGCCTACCGGGCCCACCATGTCATCACGTGCCAAAAGGGGGGGGCACATGCGCAAGGGTGGGGCGCATTGAATTATGGGTATGGTCACAAATATGGGCGACCTCGCCGCGCTCCCCCCGCTTTTGGCACGCGACGGCAAAAAGGTTAGCCATCATTGTTATAGGCTAAGCTGGGGAATTCTGGGAGTTGAAGTCCGCACATCTTCAAACTGCCAGATTAAAAAAAAAAGTGCCCTAAAGAATTATTGTGAATATAAATAAACCAATTTGCTACAAGATGTTCTTTCTTTTTCTCTCTCTAATTGCTTGGGTTTTTTTTTTTTCCATTTTAAAGCAGCAGATTGTATTTACAGATTTGAAATGGGAGAGGACTTTTTCCTAACGTTTTTTTTCCCTAACTTTGTACTGTACCGAGGCCCTCGTCAGTTCTTCCCTCCTCCCTCCATAGTTATGTTAGTTAGAGGACTGTAAAACTACTTCCTTTTTTCCCCTCTGAATTATAAAACTTCACCTCTTATTTTGTTCCCATTAAACTAGATGGATCTCAGCTCTCGGCCCCTAGGAATCCAGCTGCTGCCAGCTGTGGTTCAGAGCTGTTTCAACTGGCTGCTCTTTTATTCATTCCCCTGGTCTTATATTTTTTTTTAAAAAATGCTTTATTGCTTTTATTTGTTAGCCATTAAACAATAAAATACAATTTTCACCTAGCCAAGCGCAAACAAGACAAACACCTAATCATTATTATAATAACTAGTTGTGAAAGCCAACTGGCTGATTTTGGACCAATCCCCAGGAGGCAGTGAGTTCTAGTCCCGCCTTAAGCATGAAAGCCAGCTGGTTGACTTTGGACCAATCACAGGAAGAGGGTGAGTTCTAGTCCCGCCTTAAGCATGAAAGCCAGCTGAGTGACTTTGGGCCAATCACCAGGAGATGGTGAGTTCTAGTCCTGCCTTAAGCATGAAAGCTAGCTGAGTGATTTTGGGCCAATCACAGGAAAGGGGTGAGTTCTAGTCCCGCCTTAGACATGAAATCCAGTTGGGTGACTTTGGGCCAATCACAGGAAGAGGGTGAGTTCTAGTCCCGCCTTAAGCATGAAAGCCAGCTGGGTAACTTTGGGCCAATCACAGGAAGAGGGTGAGTTCTAGTCCTGCCTTAAGCATGAAAGCTAGCTGAGTGATTTTGGGCCAATCACCAGGAGATGGTGAGTTCTAGTCCCGCCTTAAGCATGAAAGCCAGCTGGGTAACTTTGGGCCAATCACAGGAAGAGGGTGAGTTCTAGTCCCGCCTTAAGCATGAAAGCCAGCTGGGTGACTTTGGGCCAATCAGAGGAAGAGGGTGAGTTCTAGTCCCGCCTTAAGTATGAAAGCCAGCTAGGTGACTTTGGGCCAATCACCAGGAGACTGGGAGTTCTAGTCCCACCTTTTTCAGACAAACTACCTCACAGGATTGTTGTTGTTGCGGGGGGGGGGAGGGAATAGGAGAAGAAAGGTAGTTTCACTCACTGCCTTTAGTTAGTTGCAAAAATAAAAAAAGAGACTATATATATATAAATAATCTAGCTAATCGAGCAATGAAGGCCTGCACTTCTATGTTATATAGGTAAAATGTGACGGAAATCAGAAGAATTCAGGTGTAATAAATAGCCTTGGTAGTACAGTGGTCTAAGGTACCCTGTTATTAAGCTGGTTATTAAGACCAGATGCCTGCAATTACTGCAGGTTCGAATCTCGCCAAGGCTCAAGGTTGACTCAGCCTTCCATCCTTTCTAAGGTAGGTAAATTGAGGACCCAGTTTGTGGGGGCAATAAGCTGACTTTGTATGAATATACAAAAGGATGAAGGCTATTGCTTAGCGCATTGTAAGCCGCCCTGAGTCTCCGAAGAAGGACGGCATATAAATCAAATTTAAAAAAATAAATAAAAAAAGAAATAAAAAATAAAAATAAAAATTGACAACCCAAACAAAATATTGAATAGAATATTTCTACCCATTCAAAAATCCAGAGACGGAATGCTTTAGCTCAGGGTTTCTCAACCTAGGCAACTGAACAAGTGACTTACGACTCCTCCTCACACTTACGACAATCACAGCATCCCCAGGGTCAGGTGATCAGAATTTGGGTATCTGGCAACCCGCATATTGCATTTACTATGGTTGCAATGTCCTAGAGTCCCGTGATCGCCATTTGGGACCTTCCCAGCTATTCCCCATGTATTGGCTGGGGAATTCTGGGAGTTGAAATGCTGGCTGGGGAATTCTGGGAGTTGAAGTCCATCCATCTTAAGGTCGCCAAGGTTGAGAAAGAAAGAGTCAGATCCTTAACTTCTTCCTGGACATAATTCTCTCTACCAACACAAGGAAGCTTATCCAGAGATCTCGGTTTCATCTCCGCAACCACCACCCTGCGAGGTAGGCCGGGTGCAAATACACGGATCAGCCTCAAATCAGTCAGAGAGCTGTTTGTGGGTTAAATTAGAATCCGGGCCTGTTTCTCTCTCCACCCACTCCTGTTCTAGTCCAATATTAACCTCATTACCACGCTAAATTTTTCATTTGTGATTCTCAACACAGCACAGTTCCCTGCAAGGAGCAGAATTAACGGTATTATATTAAATGCACATTAAATCACTGGCAGCGTTTTTCCCCCCACCTTTATTCCACCCACTTCCTCATTTTTGCCCCAGCCTCTTTTCAACAGTCCATAACAGCGACCTCAGCATGATAATGGCTATGCATTTATATAGAAAAATGGCTTTTTAGGAGTTGGTTTGTACCAAATAAGGTTATTTTTTTTTAAAAACCCGCTTTTCTTCTTTTTTTTTTAAAAAAAAATCTCTATGCAGCTATAAATGTCCGAGATTTGGGGCACAGAAGAAATGTCTTTATCAAGGATTCTAAGTTAAAAATAGTTGAAATATTTAGGGTTTCTTTCTTCTAGGTAAAGCTAAAGGTAAAGGTTCCCCTCGCACATATGTGCTAGTCGTTCCTGACTCTAGGGGGCGGTGCTCATCTCCGTTTCAAAGCCGAAGAGCCAGCGCTGTCCGAAGACGTCTCCGTGGTCATGTGGCCGGCATGACTCAACGCCAAAGGCGCACGGAACGCTGTTACCTTCCCACCAAAGGTGGTCCCTCTTTTTCTACTTGCATTTTTAAAGTGCTTTCGAACTGCTAGGTTGGCAGAAGCTGGGACAAGTCACGGGAGCTCACCCCGTTACGCGGCACTAGGGATTCGAACCGCTGAACTGCCGACCTTTCGATCGACAAGCTCAGCATCTTAGCCACTGAGCCACCACATCCCTTTCTTCCTGCTAAGAACTCTCTAATACAGGTAGTCTTAGGACCACAGAGGAGCCGAAACTTTCTGTTGCTAAGCGAGACAGTTGTTCGGTGAATTTTGCCCCCTTTTACGATGGTTCTTGCCAAGTTGTTAAGGGAATGACTGCAATTGTTAAATTAGTAATACGGTTGTTAAGTGAATCTGGCTTCCCCCCCACTTGACTTTGCTTGTCAGAAGGTCGCAAAAGGGGATCGTGTGACCCAGGGGTGGGTTCTAATTTTTTTTACTATCGGTTCTGTGGGCGTGGCTTATTTTGTGGGTGTGGCTTGGAGGTCATGTGACTAGGTGGGCGTGGCTAGCTGGTCAGTCTCATTTCTGGAAGGTCCTCGCACTTACGACCAGTCCTCACACTTACGACCCAACTCATTTGTTTGCTTTTAACACTGATCAGCTGTAGGGCGGCCCTTTGAAGCCCCCCCCCCCCCCGCAAGAGTTTAAACAGTTTTTTTCCCTCTAGTCATCAGCTGGGACTCAGGAGGCAGCAATAGATTGGGGGTGGGACCAAATAAAAGGTAGGAATAACGTGGGGGGTGGGTGAGAACCGGTTCGGTGACGTCATATCGTCACCGCTACCAGCTCGGCCGAACCGGACCGAACCGGGAGGAACCCACCACTGCTCTGTAGGTTGTCTTTTGAATCCCAGGCTTGATTGACTCTTGCTGGGTGATGAAGTAATGAAAGGACTTTGGGATTCCTATTGGCTCTGCCTGAAGGAGGAAGATTTTTGTTATGTAGAATAGGCTGGCCCAGGCCTTAATGGCCCATTGACAAAGGTATGTGTGTGTGGGGTGAGTTTCTGCCTCCCTTTTAGGGGAAATATTCTGCCCTTTTTAATATTTCCTAAAATATCTCATTTTCCTAGGAGAGGGGTGGGTGCTAACTTCCTGCCGTGCCTTCCATCCCTATGAATTTATGAAGATCTTTTCATCCAGAGATATGGAAAGAGTCTCAGGATGGATGGGCCTCTGCATAGACAGCAGGCATTTCCCCCCATGTTTTTCCCCATGGGGATCCAAATAGAAGGCAGACCCAGTTTAAAAAATAAAATGAAATAAAATAAAAATGGCCACCTGTTCTGAACCAAGAGACCCACGAGATTTTTCCCACCTCTTTTAACGTTCTGTTCCAGGCGCCTTTCGCACCTACGCACCATCCCGAGAAATGATCTCTCCCCATGTGGAGGCTGCCATCTGCCATCTTCCCAAGATGCCAACCCCCCCCCCCTTTGAAAGCTCCGGGTGGAGGGTTCCAATCTGGACCAATTTTCAGTAGAGAATCCTGCGTTTAGGGATTTCTCTACCTGTGGTTGCCCAGGTGAGACCATCTAGCAAAGCCTGCGACTCCCAGAATTCCCTAGCCAGCAAGGATAGGTAGGAAAAGAAGGGAGGAAGAGAAGGAAGGAGAACAGGAGAAAAGAAGGGAGGGAGAAGGAAGGAAGATAGGATAGGATAGGATAGGATAGGATAGGATAGGATAGGATAGGATAGGATAGGATAGGATAGGATAGGAAAGATAGGATAGGGTAGGGTAGGGTAGGGTAGGGTAGGGCAGGGGAAGGGAAGGGGAAGGGGAAGGGAAGGGAAAGTCAGGAAGGAAGGAAGGAAGGAAGGAAGGAAGGAAGGGAATAGAAGAGAGGGAGAAGGGAGAAGGGAAGAAGAGAAGAGAAGAGAGAAAAGAAGAGAGAGAGGAGAGGAGAAGAGGAGAGAAGAATGGAGGGAGGGAGGCATGAAGGAAGGTGAAAAGGAGAGAGGAAGGAAGGAAGAGGAGAGAAGAAGTGTAGAAGAAGAAAGGAGGAAGGAAGGGAGAAGAAAAGAGGTGAAGGAAGGTAGGAAGGAAGGAAAGAGGGAGGGATTAGAAGAGAAGGGAACAAGAAGAGGTGGGAAAGACAGAAAAGAAGGAGACGTAGAAGAGGGAGGAAGCAAGAAACAAAGGAACAAAGGATGAAGGAATGAAGGACAGAAGGGAAGAGAAGAAGGGTATCAAAGGAGAGAAAGACAGCAGGATAATTTCCCATATATATAGGTACCTGAAGATGCAGGGACTCCAGCTCCCAGAATTCCCCAGCCAGCCATGCTGGCTGGGGAATTCTGGGAGTTGAAGTCCACGCCTCTTAAAGGCCCCTGAATCACTGATATAAAACTCAGGGAAAACTTCCCTCCCTCCCTCCTTCCCTCCCTCCCTCCCTCCTTCCTTCTTTCTGATTTCATCTGGAAAGAAGGGTTGTGAGGAAGGGGGAGGGGGAAAGAAGAAGAAGATATATTAATTATCTTCAAAGAGCTTCTGGCAGGGCGGCGAGATCTCGCTCGGATCCGGCGCTGCGTCTCAGGAAGCTCTAATGAAGGTGGAGACAGGGGCAACGCAGATTAATATTTTATTTCTGGAAATCTTAAATGGGGCTATCCATCATCCTTCGAAACCCGAGGAGGGAAACAGCTTCCGATTGTTAGAGAAGCAGAGAAAAACTTGAGGGGTGGGCCAAGGATAATAGCCACCATCATAATATTAATCAGGGAGATATTCCCTCCTGGTTCGAGATGAAGACATCAAAGTAAAAAGCTGATTTCACAGCTCAAGACACCCAGAAAAGGCCGGAAACTTCTAGAAATATCCCGTTCTAACCGAACCATGGCTAATTTCTATATCAATATTTTTCAATTTTCGATACGTAGTCCTCGATTTTACGAACGCACCTGGACTAGAACTTCCAAGGATGGTTTGTTCAGTGAGCCGCGCTCCGTTTTACGACCTTTTTTTTTGGTGTGCCACGGTTGCTAAGCGAATCGTTGCAGTCACGTGGTCGTTAAGCCAATCCGGGTTTCTTGATGGGATTTTCGTTGTCTTTTAGGAAGATTGCAAACGCCAATCGTGTCACGGCGGGAGGTTGCAAGCATTGCAAACACACGCCGACGGCCAAATCGCTGCAGTCGTTAAATGAATCAGGCGGTCGTTAAGCGAATCAGACTGCCTCCATTGACTTTGCTTATGGGAAGCTTTCCCGGGAAGGTCGCAAATGGCGATCATGTGACCCCAGGATGCGGCAACCGTCATAAATATTTGATCATGTTAGGGCAGAAGTTTTGCTACATCTGATTGTAAGTCTCTTTTTTCAGCATTAATGTTAATAGATATTGCTAGTCCATATATGATATGCATACTCTACGCACTGTTGTGACTTCAAACCAGGGGTCGGTTCTAAAATTTTTTACTACCGGTTCTGTGGGCGTGGCTTATTTTGTGGGCGTGGCTTGGTGGGGGGGTAATGTGACTGGGTGGGCGTGGCCAACTTTTTTTAAAAAAAACTTTTAAAAGCATTTTTTCGACAACCTTAAGAGGTTGCAGAAAAAAATGCTTTTAGAAGCGTCTGACGATCAGGCAACTCAGCTGGGATCGCCAGAGGCTTTTTAAATGCATTTTTTTCCCTACAGCCTCTTCGGCTGAAGAGGTTGCAGAAAAAAATGCTTTTAAAAGCTTCTGACGATTTTTTTTTTAAAATTTGATTCATATGCCGCCCTTCTCCGGAGACTCAGGGCGTCTTACAATGCGTTAAGCAATAGCCTTCATACTTTTGTATATTTATACAAAGTCAGCTTATTGCCCCCACAAGCTGGGTCCTCATTTTACCTACCTTAGAAAGGATGGAAGGCTGAGTCAACCTTGAGCCTGGTGATATTCGAACTTACAGTAATTGCAGGCAGCTGGTGTTAATCACAATGCTTTCAGTCTGCTGAGCCGCCAGGCCCACCAGCCATCCCAGCTGAGCCGCGCGATCGTCAGAGGCTTTTTTTTTTTTTTTACTTTTAAAAGCATTTTTTTCGGCCGAAGAGGTTGTAGAAAAAATGCTTTTAAAAGTTTTTTTTTTAAAAGTCTCTGATGAGGTGGGCGGGGTAAGCGACCGGCGACCAGGCCGGGGACCAGTTCGGGGGCGTGGCCAGCCAATGATAGTACAGTGGTTATGCACCCTGTTATTAACACAGCTGCCTGCAATTTACTGCTGGTTCGAATCTCTCCAAGGCTCAAGGTTGACTCAGCCTTCCATCCTTTCTAAGGTAGGTGAAATGAGGACCCAGTTTGTGGGGGCAATAAGCTGACTTTGTATAAATATACAAAAGTATATTTAAAAGTATGAAGGCTATTGCTTAATGCATTGTAAGCCGCCCTGAGTCTCCGGAGAAGGGCGGCATATAAATCAAATTTTTTTTTTTTAAAAAAAAATGTTATTACCGGTTCTCCGAACTACTAGAAATTTTTACTACCGGTTCTTGTGAACCGGTGCGAACCGGGAGCAATCCACCACTGCTTCAAACGGTTGTTAAATAAACGTTCATAAGCCGAGGCCTACCTGTAGTTAAGAAATGGGGTGGGCTAGACTGGGAAGTAGCCAAAAACAAAAAATTATTGCAAAAACCCTTCGCGGATATACTTTTATTGTCACCTGGAATTGAGTTGAACCTAACACCTTTTTTCCAGAATAGAATTATCTTTCCTGCGTGCGGTGTGCATTTAATATTTCCTTTTGTTGGTCACACCTGGCAATGCATTTTGCCAAAGGTTATTTTTTTTTCTTCATTTTATTAAATTTGTATACCGCCCTACTCCCGAAGGACTCAGGGCGGTGAACAGCCATAAAATAAAACATATAGATGCAAAATTTAAAATAGAGATAAAACTAATTAAATAAATTTGGCTGAACCAATTCTAAAACCCCAATAAATTAAAACCAAATTTAAAATTTCCATTTAAAAAGAGGAAAAATTTAGGTCAGGCCAGCTTGATGAAATAAGAACGTCTTAAGCGCGCGACGGAAGGTACGCAGATCCGGAATCCTCCGTATCTCCAGGGGGAGCTCGTTCCAGATCGTAGGTGCCCCCACAGAGAAGGCTCTCCCCCTGGGGGCCGCCAGTCGGCATTGTTTGGCTGACGGCACCCGAAGGAGCCCCTCTCTATGAGAGCGTACCGGCCGGTGGGAGGCTATTGGTGGTAGTAGGCGGTCCCGTAAATAACCAGGTCCTAAGCCATGGAGCGCTCTGAAGGTGATGACCAAAACCTTGAAGCGCACTCGGAAGACCACTGGGAGCCAGTGCAGCTCGCGCAGGAGAGGCGTTACATGGGAACGCCACGTCGCTCCCATCACCACCCGCGCGGCCGCACACTGTGCCAGTTGGAGCCTCCGAGCGCTCCTCAAGGGGAGCCCCATGTAGAGAGCGTTACAATAGTCCAAACGGGAGGTGACGAGGGCATGAGTGACCGTGTGTAACGGTTATGATTAGGTTATGATAAGGATATGACTTATCTGAGCGAACTAGGATTCCATTGAAACTTAGAACATAGAATAACAGAGTCGGAAGGGACCTTGGAGGTCTTCTAGTCCAACCCCCTGCTCAAGTAAGAGAACTATAACCTTTCAGACAAATAATTGTCCACTCTCTTCTTAAAAACTTCCAGTGTTGGAGAATTCACAGCTTCTGGAGGCAAGTTAATTGTTCTCACCGTCAGGAAATTTCTCCTCAGTTCTAGGTTGCTTCTCTCCTTGATTAGTTTCCACCCATTGCTTCTTGTCCTGCCTTCAGGTGCTTTGGAGAATAGCTTGACTCCCTCTTCTTTGGGGCAGCCCCTCAAATATCGGAAGACTGCTATCATGTCCCCTCGTAGTCCTTTTCATTAAACTAGACATTCCAATTCCTGCAACCATTTTTCTTATATTTCAGCCTCCAGTCCCCTCATCCTCTTTAATGCTCTTCTCTGCACTCGTTCCAGAGTCTCAATTTTGAAGATTTTACAGGCTGAACCCAGCACTGGATATATCCAGTTCTACAAACCGGCTTTCACCCTAAACTCATTCGACCAAACCCTTCCCCGTCCCAAACAGGAATACAGGTAGTCCTCGACTTACAACAGTTCATTTAGTGACCGTTCAAAGTTACAACGGCACTGAAAAAAGTGACTTATGACTTGTTTTTCACACTTACGACCATTGCAGCGTCCCCATGGTCACATGACTAAAATTTGGACGCTTGGCCACGGACTCTTATTTATGACGGTTGCAGTGTCCTGGGGAGGGGGGTGTTCCTGTGATCCCGTTTTGCGACCTTCTGACAAGCAAAGTCGATGGGGGAATTAAGCCAGGTTCGTTTAACGACCGTGTTTCTAACTTAACTGTAGCGATTCGCTTAACAACTGTAGGAAGAAAAGATTTTGAAAAGGGGCAAAACTCACTTAAACTGCCTTGCTTAGCAGCGGAAATGTTGGACTCCATTGTGTGTTCGTAAGTCGAGGACTATCTGCAATTCTGGGAAAGTCTCAAAACAGTAACTGTGAGAGGAAATCCTAGTGGAGGATCCCTTGAATATGAGCCAGCCGTGTGCAGCAGCGGCCAAAAAAGCGAATATGATCCTGGGTTGTATAAAAAGAGGCACAGAATCAAAATCGCGCGAAGTATTAGTACCACTTTATAAAACCCTAGTAAGGCCACACCTGGAATACTGCAACCAATTTTGCTCACCATAGTATAAAAAATGGTGTTGAGACTTTGGAAAAAGTTCAGAGAAGAGCAACTAAGATGTTCAAAGGCCTGGAGATTAAAACACACGAAGAACGGCTGCAGGATTTGGGTTTGGCTAGTCTAGGGGTCAGCAACCTGAGGCTCCACAGCCGCATGCGGCTCTTTGGGCCCTCTGCTGTAGCTCCCTGTCGGGTGATCCCACCACTAGCTGGCCCCACCCCTCGCCCTCCCCTCCCCATCACTCCTCGCCTGGCCTGAGAAGGTAAGGGTGACGGCGTGGGATGGAGAAGCGGCCAGGGTAGAGAGATACAGAGAGAGGGGGAGAGAGAGAGACATAGAGAGATACAGAGAGAGGGGGGAGAGAGAGAGACATAGAGAGATACAGAGAGAGGGGGAGAGAGAGGGAGAGAGAGGGGGAGAGAGAGCCATAGAGAGATACAGAGAGAGGGGGAGAGAGAGAGCCATAGAGAGATACAGAAAGAGGGGGAGAGAGAGATATAGAGATACAGAGAGAGAGGGAGAGATAGAGAGATACAGAGAGAGGGGGAGAGAGAGACATAGAGAGATACAGAGAGAGGGGGGGAGAGAGAGACATAGAGAGATACAGAGAGAAGGGGAGAGAGAGAGCCATAGAGAGATACAGAAAGAGGAGGAGAGATACAGAGATACAGAGAGAGAGGGAGAGACAGAGAGATACAGAGAGAGGGGGAGAGAGAGACACACAGAGAGATACAGAGAGAGAGGGAAAGAGGGGGAGAGGGAGGGAGGGGAGAAAGGGATATGTCAAAAGAAGTTGGTGGTTCCTGATGTTTTTTAACAACCAGTTCTCTGCCCCACTGACCAGCTGGGTAGGCGTGGCTAGGGGGGTTATGTGACTGGTGGAAGTGAGTGACATCGAGTTGGCCACGCCCACTCAGGTTTTGTGGCTCCTGGTGTTTTCTTTTCTGTGGGAAACGGATCCAAATGGTTCTTTGAGTATTTAAGTTTGCAGACCCCTGGGCTAGTCTAAAGAAAAGAAGAATTTTCACGATAGCAGTGTTCCAGTATTTGAGGGGCTGCCACAAAGAGGAGGGGGGCAAATAATTCTCCAAAGCACCCAAAGGGAGGATAAGAAGCAATGGGTGGAAACTTATAAAGGAGAGAAGCAACCTGGAATTAAGGAGAAACTTCCTAACAGTGGGGACAATTGACCAGTGGAACAGCTTGCCACAAGAAATCGTGGGCCCTCCATCACTGGATCTTTTAAAGAAGAGTCTAGACTCTAGACCAGTGATGGCTAATCCTTTTGCCATCGCGTGCCAAAAGGGAGCACGGGGGTATCACGTGTTATGCCCACACCCATAATCCAATGCGCCACCCCCCACATGTGCGCGTGACACCCTCCCGCGCTCCCCCCACTTTTGGCACGCGATGGCCCGGTGGGCCCGGTAGGCCCATTTTTTCACCCTCCCCAGGCTCCAGAGACTTTTTTGGAGCCTGGGGAGGGCAAAAACAGCCTCCCCCCCCCCAGAGGCCCTTTAGAGGCCGGAAATGGCCTGTTTCCCAACTTGCGGTGGGCCCGGAAGGCCCGAAAATCAGCTAACCAGCGCATGCAATGCGCACTGGAGCTGAGCTAGGGCAACACTTGCGTGCCCACAGATATGGCTCCGTGTGCCACCTGTGGCACACGTGCCACAGGTTCGCCATCACGGCTCTAGGCAGTCACTTACCTGAAACGGTATAGGTTCTCCTGCTTAATAATAATAATAATAATAATAATAATTTTATTTCTATACCGCCCTTCTCCCGAAGGACTCAGGGCGGTGTACAGCCTATTTAAAAACACAAAAAACACGACAACAATTTAAAATTTAAAATCATTAAATAATTAGGCTCCAATTAAAATCCCAGAAATTTAAAATACCCCGATTTAAAACGTTATGTTAGTAACCCTGCCTGGCGGAACAACAGGGTCTTCAGAGCGCAGCGAAACACCCGGAGGTCGGAAATCTTTCGTATTTCGGGGGGCTGGGCTTTCGTATTAAGCAGGGGGCTGGACTAGAAGACCTCCAAGGTCCCTTCTAACTCTGTTATTCAGTTATAGAAGCAATGGTTGGACTATTGGACTGCTGGAAAGAGCCTGTAGTACAGTGGACTAAAGCACTGTTATTAAGACCAGCTGCTTGCAATTACTGCAAGTTCAAATCTCACCAGGCTCAAGGTTGACTCAGCCTTCCATTCTTTCTAAGGTAGGTAAATTGAGGACCCAGTTTGTGGGGGCAATAAGCTGACTTTGTATAAATATACAAAAGTATGAAAGCTATTGCTTAACGCACTGTAAGCCGCCCTGAGTCTCCGGAGAAGGGCGGCATATAAATTAAAGCAAAAAAATAAAAATAAAAAATAAAAATTTAGGAGATCTAAAGGACCAGAAGCAACAATGCCCACCAAATTGTGCCAAAACTAGAGGAACAACTCTCAAAACTTTCATTCTTGGGAACCGATAAAGCTCTTTTCAGCCAGACTTTTCATCTGACCACCCAAAGAAATCATTTTGCCAGCTTTGCGTGCACTTCCCAGAGACCGGGGCCAAAAAAGGCATTTTCCCATAACCTCCCCTGGATCTTTTAAAGCCGAAAACCGCAATGTTGGAACGGGGACTTGCCTGTTGCCAGCTGGGTGTTTGATTTCCGAGGGACAACCGCTTCCCCGAAAAGGCAGGGTGTTACTTAGACACACACACACAACCTCCACAGCAGCTGTGCTGGCAACCAGGAATCCGATGCACAAAATTAAATCTTATTTCACGTTGCAAATCCTACATTATGCAAGGCCCACTCAGGGAGACACAATGACCCAGCTAATGGCATTTCCACCGCTTCCCTTTCTTTCTTCCTTAAACGTGGCACCAATGGATTTTCTCATTTCCTTTCACAAAGTTTTCTCGAGGTCGTCCTCACGTTACGACTGTAATGGAGCCTCCCCGTCGCGTAGATAGTCCTCGACTTACAACCAAAGTAGAGTCCAGAATTTCCAATTGCTATGGAAACGAGTCGCTCCCGATTCAGACCTATTGTTCACCACGATTGTTAAGTGAATCCCTGCAATTCAGTTCCCAGAGTTCTCTGGCCATCCTCCTGTCTGGGGAATTCTGGGACTTGAAGTCCACACAACTTCTTTGTCTAACAACAGCCTTTGTGTCACATAGCCAGTGATGCCAACAGCGAGACATTCCTTCACCAATTTAGGAGCTGCCAGCCATACAGCGGCGAAAGAAAAATTGTAAGGATTTTATCTGGTTTAATATCAGCTGTTTTTAAAAATTGGCATAGGGAATGGAATGGAATGGAATGGAATGGAATGGAATAGAATAGAATAGAATAGAATAGAATAGAATAGAATAGAATAGAATAGAATAGAATAGAATAGTTGGAAGGGACCTTGGAGGTCTTCTAGTCCAACCCCCTATACCAGGCAGGAAACCAGTGGTGTGATTCAGCCGGTTCGTACCACTTCGGGAGAACCGGTTGTTAACTTTCTGAGCAGTTTGGCAAACTGGTTGTTGGAAGAAATCATTAGGGCAGAGAACCGGTTGTTAAATTACTTGAATCCCACCACTGCAGGAAACCCTATGTCAGCATTTCAAGGTGCATTTACTCTAGTGCTGACATAAGAAGGAGAAGCGGAGGCGTCTGGAAAGGGACATTTGACTTTTCACCTACTTATTTTCCCTGGAGATAATATCCCCTAGGAGATGGGATGGGAGGGGGGAAATTCCTTTGAGCTGGAGCAGTAGATTAGGGGTAGAATGACTTGGAAGATGGCCAATGAGTGCAGGGGAGTGGGGAATGGAAAGGGAGGGTTTTGGGTCTGGAAGTCAGTGTTGGCTTCGATGAGTCGGAGGTAGAATGTCGTGCTTAATAAATGGGAATTTTTCTTCAAAGACTTTGTTTGAAATGCAATTTATTTGAGACGACCTCGAAACCTGACACCCTATACCCATGATGGCGAACCTATGGCATGCGTGCCACAGGTAGCACGCAGAGCCATATCTGTGGGCACGCGAGCGTTGCCCTAGCTCAGCTCCAGCACGCATGCGTGCTTCGGCCAGCTGATTTTCGGGCCTTTCGGGCCCACCGGAAGTCAGGAAACAGGCCTCCCCAGGCTCCTAGAAAGCCTCTGGAGCCTGGGGAGGGCAAAAAACGGGCCTATCGGGCCCATCGTGCCATCACATGCCAAAACCAGGGGGAGCACGGGGGTGTCACGCATGCATGTACGGGGGGCAGGGCACATTGAATTATGGGTGTGTATGGGCACACTTGACTCCCCACGCTCCTCCCTGATTTTGGCATGCAACGGCAAAAAGGTTAGCCATCACTGCCCTATACCGTTTCAGACAAAGGGTTGTCCAGTCTTCTTAAAAACCTGGAGCCCCCCCCAACTTCTAGTGGCAAGTTGTTCCGCTGCTTAATTGTTCTCACTGTCAGGAAATTCCTCCTTAGTTCTAAGTTGCTTCTCTCCTTGATTAGTTTCCACCCATTGCTTCTCGTCCTACCCTCGGGTGCTTTGGAGAATAGCTTGACTCTTGTAGTAAATCATTAAACTAATTTAAACTAATTTAAAAAGTCCCCTCCTAACCAGTCCAGGGAGTTCTTGACTTGCAATACTTCGTTTAATGACCATTCAAAGTTACGACTGTACCGGAAAAAGTGACTTCTTGCCATTTTTCACACTTACAACCAATGCACCTTGGAGGTCTTCTAGACTAGCCCCCTGCTCAAGCAGGAGACCCTATACCATTCTAGACCAATAACAGAGTTGGAAGGGACCTTGGAGGTCTTCTAGTCCAACCCCCTGCTTAGGCAGGAAACCCTACACCCCTGATGGCAAACCTATGGCACCCGTGCCACAGGTGGCACGCAGAGCCCTCTCTGTGGGCACACCAGCCGTCGTCCCACCCCAGCTCCTCCCGCCGGCCAGATGATCTTCGGGTCTCTGCCGTGCATGCGCGGAGGGTGGGGTGCATGGGGCTGACACACGTGCATGCGTGGGGGGGCAGGCTGCATACGTGGGGGGGGGTTGCTGGTTGGTGCAGATTTTCCAGGCCCAAAACGGGGCACGGGGGGACTCGTGCGGTGCCCCCACGCCCCGTTTTGACTTTCAGGTTGGTGCAGGAAGCTTTCTAGGCCCAAAATGGTGCACGGAGGGCCTGCCCTGCGCCTTGTTTTGGGCCTGGAAAGCTTCCTGCAGCAACCTGGAAGGCCTGTTTTGCCCTCCCCAGGCTCCAAAGGCTTGCCAGGAGCCTGGGGAGGCCTGTTTCCTGACTTCCGGTGGGGAGGGCGTATGTGCAGGGGGCGGGGGCAGGGGGCACCAGCCTTCCTGACTTCCGGTGGGGAGGGCGTATGGGCAGGGGGCATGCATGGGGCCCCCCGCTTGCATTGTATTTTGTGGGTTCTGGCATGCGTGCGGGCATTTGCGCGCACGCTTTTTGGGCACCAAAAAGGTTAACCATCACTGCCCTACCCCATTCTGGACAAATGGCTGTCTAACCTCTGAAGGAAAGTCATTCCAGATAATCCGAAATCGTTCCATCCTCATCCGGGGCTCTTTCTGAACCCCGAATCAGCTGCCTCGTGTCCCTCCCCCGCCCAAAAGCGATCAAATCCTCCATCTGTCCATCCTCCCTCGCTCGTAAAGAAATTGCGAGCATGCTGAGCGGCCTCCATCCAGGGAGCCAGACGCATTACGCACCGCCCCGCAATCGCCAAGGCATCGTGACTAATGGGACGAGTGGCGGCACGGAACGCCATCCGACGACTCCTCGGAGTCTCCCCGGGGCGCAGCCATCATCTTAATTTAAAGTGCCTTTCCCACAATGCACTGCAGCCTGCCGGAGACATTTGGCAGACGTCCGAACGCCCGAATCCTTAAGGCCTTGAATGCAATCAATCCAGCCTTGTTGCAAGAAAAGGACTCCGAACAGCAAGCAGGGGACAAAGGACAGGATGGAGAAAGAGCAAGAATCTACCTTCTGAATAATAATAATAATAATAATAATAATAATAATAATAATAATAATAATAAAAATCTGAATTTTGCAAACCAGAGGCAAAGGGGCTCTAGATCAGAGGTCTCCAACCTTGGCAACTTTAAGCCTGGTGGACTTCAACTCCCAGAATTCCCCAGCCGGCAAAGCTAGAAACTTGCAAGTTTCTTGGAAACATTTAAAGCAGTGTCATTCAACTTAGGCCACTTTAAGAAGGGTGGACCTCAACTCCCAGAATTCCCCCAACCATCAGGCTTTAAAATAAGTGGATTTCAACTCTCAAAATTCCTCAGACAGCATGCTTTAAGATGGCGGGACTTCAACTCCCAGAATTCCCCAGCCAGCATGCTTTAAGATGGGTGAATTTCGACTCCCAGAAATCCCCAGCTGTCACGCTTTAAAATAAATGTATTTTAACTCAAAATTCCCCAGGCAGCATGCTTTAAGATGGATGGATTTAGCTCCCGGAATCCCCCAGCCAACATTGTTTAAGATGGCGGGACTTCAACTCCCAGAATTCCCCAGCCAGCATGGCTAACTGGGGAATTCTGGGAGTTGAAGCCCACCCACTTTCAAATTGCCAAGATGGAGAAACGCAGGGGGAAAAGCTGCAAATAATCAAGAAATAACCAACCTGTTCAAGACCCAAAACAGAACACGCTTCCCCCTTTCCCAAAGCTGTGGGTGCGAAGCTTTGCACCAACAGGGCTGTGTCCTGCCTTTTGATGCACCAGGACCGATCTGGCTATGTAGCTCCTTTGTGTTGTGCAAGAATTGTGTGTGATTTAGGGCGGCTGGCCGGAGAAGACCTCCACAGCCGGCCAGCCCTGTGTTCTCAGCCTTGCAAAATCCACCGTGGGATTTACAAATGGGAAGAATTCGAGACGCTTCCCGTAACCATAAGCGGGTGGGGGTGGGGAGAATGACCCCTGTCGCAATGCATCACTCCCTGAACCGACCGACCCACACAGGGAGAAAGGGAGGGAGGGGGAAAAAGACCCCTGAATCCCCCTAAAAGCTGGAAAATGTCAGCCCCACCGGCCCTGTCTTTTCTTTTGGTTATTTCCTTTCATCTCTTCCTGCCCCATTGGTCTCCCCTTTTTTTCAGCAAACAAACTCTGAAAGGAAAATAAATACTTTTCAACACGATCATTAATTGGAGTCAAGAAACAACCATGGTCCCAGCTCTGAATAAGCTGTCAGGACTAAATGGGGCACGCTCCCTGGCATACAAATGAGTTCAAAATTCAATGTTAGATAGGGAGCGAGGGAGGGAGGGAGAGTGTGGAAATTGGGATCGTAGAAACACCCAGGAGCATCGAAGAGTCCAAAGGCAGATGCATGAATAAATGTGATAAATGTATTTATTCATATAACAAAACATATTAACTATATACAAAGGCTGTCTTAATATCCATTAGGATAGGGGGCACACAGCGTGTGTGACTACCCCTATCAAAGATCATGTCTCGTGGAGAACAAACGTAAAAAGAGAGCTTGGTGGAAAGGTTAGAGGGGGTTTTATACTCAGTGTAAGCCCCTCCTCTCCACATAGGGGTGGGGGCACTTTCTGCCTCCACTAGTGTCTGTATGATATATGTGCCAATGGCTTGCAAATACTTGACAGAGAGGGAGAGGGAGGGAGAGAGAGAGAGAGAGAGGGAGAGGGAGGGAGGGAGAAGAAAAAAGAGCAAGGGGAAAAAAAGAGGACAAAAAGAAAGAAAGAAAAGGAAAGAAAGAAAGAAAGAAGGAAAGAAAGAAAGAAAGAAAGAAAGAAAAAAAGGAAGGAAGGAAGGAAAGAAAGAAAGGAAGAAAAGAAAGAAAGAAAGGAAGGAAGGAAGGAAAGAAAGAAATAAAAAAGGAAAGAAGGAAGGAAGGAAGGAAGGAAAGAAAGAAAGAAATGAAAGAAAGTAAGAAAGAAAGAAAGAAAAGGAAAGAAAGAAAGAAAGAAGGAAGGAAGGAAGGAAAGAAAGAAAAGAAAAGGAAAGAAAGAAGGAAGGAAAGAAAGAAAGAAAGAAAAAAAGGGAAGGAAGGAAGGAAGGAAGGAAGGAAGGAAGGAAGGAAGGAAGGAAAGAAAGAAAGAAAGAAAGAAAGAAAGAAAGAAAGAAAGAAAGAAAACACAAATGCCAAGGCCGGGAACAGCTCAATCGTGACATTTCTGCACCGAGGGACGTAGAAGGCAAGCTCCCATATGCCAGGAGTGGTGCCTTGGCAGAACTAGGCGACATCTCTCGGTACAGCACAAATTGTTTAGCTGGAACAAAAAAAAGCCGGGCGCTAATCGATCACCCATCTCTGTTTCTTATTCTGTACCGAAGGAGGATCACGAAATAACCCCCCCGGGGGCCAAAATGTGAGACAGTGAGAGCAAACAACCCATGGAACAGAAGTTGCCTTCAGAAGTTGTGGGAGCTTCATCCCTGGAGGCTTTCAAGAAGAGACTGGACTGCCATCTGTCAGAAATGGTGTAGGGTAGTGGTGAAATCCAATTTTTTTTACTACCGGTTCTCTGGGCGTAGCTTGGTGGGCATGGCAGGGGAAGGATACTGCAAAATCTCCATTCCCACCCCACTCCAGGGAGAAGGATATTGCAAAATCTCCATTACCTCCCCACTCTGGGGCCAGCCAGAGGTGGTATTGGCCGGTTCTCCAAACTGCTCAAAATTTCCGCTACCGGTTCTCCAGAACCTGTCAGAACCTGCTGGATTTCACCCCTGGTATAGGGTCTCCTGTTTGGACGGCAAGGTTGGACTAGATGACCTACAAGGTCCCTTCCGACTCTTGTGAATCTATATCTAAAATCGTTTTATGTCGACTACTCTATGAGTTGATCCAAAATATAAAATGCCAAAATAATAATAATAATAATGAAACTAATGGGAAAACAGGAGAGGAAAGTGGGAAAGAGGCAGGGGTGGGTTCTAAATTTTTTTACTACCGGTTCTGTGGGCGTGGCTTATTTTGTGGGTGTGGCTTGGAGGTCATGTGATTAGGCGGGCATGGCTAGCTGGTCAGAGTCATTTCTGGAAGGTCCTCGCACTTACGACCAGTCCTTGCACTTACAACCCAACTCATTTGTTTGCTTTTAACACTGAGCAGCTGTAGGGCGGCCCTTTGAAGCCCCGTGGCAAGAGTTTTTTTCCCTCTAGTCATCAGCTGGGACTCAGGAGGCAGCAATAGATTGGGGGTGGGACCAAATAAAAGGTAAGAATAACGTGGGTGGGTGGGAGGGAGGGAGAACCGGTTCGGTGATGTCATATTGTCACCGCTACCGGCTCGGCCGAACCAGACCGAACCGGGAGGAACCCACCACTGGAAAGAGGTAAAAGTATAAGGTACAAGGGGAAAGAGAAAGAAAAGCATTGATTTTTTTTACTACTGCATCCAGTTTTGATCACCACATTACAATAATAATAATAAAAAAAGATGTTGAGATTTTGGAAAAAGTGCAGAGAAGAGCAACTAGGATGATTAAAGGCCTGGAGAGTAAAAAACATATGAAGAACGGTTTCAGGATTTGGGTTTGGCTAGTCTAGAGAAAAGAAGGATTAGGAGGGACATAATAGCAGCCTTCCAGTATTCGAGGGGCTGCCCCAAAGAAGAGGGGGTCCACCTATTCTCCAAAGCACAAGAGGGCAGGACAAGAAACAAGAGAAATTAATTAATTTGTTTGTTTTTATATATAACTCAAGGAGGTGAAGTATCCAACACACCTACCTCCTCCTATTTTTCCCACAACAAGAACCCTTTGAGGTTGGTTAAGAGAGGAGGACTATCTGGCTTTCACGCCTAAGGTGGGACTAGAACTCACCATCTCCTGGTGATTGGCCCATAGTCACTCATACAACTTTCATGCCTAAATTGAGACTAGAACTCACTGTCTCTTGGTGATTGGCCCAAAGTCACCCAGCCAACTTTCATGCTTAAGGCAGGACTAGAACTCACAATCTCCTGGTGATTGGCCCAAAGTCACCCAATAACTTTCGTGCCTAAAGTGGGACTAGAACTCACAGTCGCCTGGTGATTAGCCCAAAGTCACCCTTCGTGCCTAAGGTGGGATTAGAACTCCCAGTCTCCTGGTGATTGGGCCAAAATCACGCAGCCAGCTTTCATGCTTAAGGCAGGACTAGAACTCACAATCTCCTGGTGATTGGCCCAAAGTCACCCAATAACTTTCGTGCCTAAAGTGGGACTAGAACTCACAGTCGCCTGGTGATTAGCCCAAAGTCACCCTTCGTGCCTAAGGTGGGACTAGAACTCCCAGTCTCCTGGTGATTGGGCCAAAATCACCCAGCCAGCTTTCATGCTTAAGGCAAGACAAGAACTTCTGGTGATTGGCCCAAAGTCACCCAGTAACATCCGTGTCTAAGGCGGGACTAGAACTCACAGTCTCCTGGTGATTAGCCCAAAGTCACCCAATAACTTTTGTGCCTAAAGCGGGACTACAACTCACAGTTTTGACTCTGAGGATTGGTGTTGTAAATCACTTTTCCCACTGCTGTTGTCATTTCAGTGCTAAACGAACGGTTGTAAGTATACAAAGAGGTATACGGTATAGTCTGGGAACTATTAGGGAGGCGCTGTCTTCACCTTCTTTCTCTCACACTTAATATCAGGGCTGAGTTGCCTCTTACTCCTCCGGAATGCCCCCCCTCCCTGATTGGTACATTCCATCCCACATTAGACAGCCCCCATTTTTAAGTATTATATTTTCCATCTCTTTCCTAAGCCTCTCCCATTCCGTACCCGCAGTTAATATCTAGTGCCTTCTGCTTCCCTTCTTGTGTTTCCTCCGTGCCAATCCGATCGATCGACCGATCGGCCCATTGATAAACCGGAGAGAGGCCAACAGTTCAGCAGCTTTTAAATGAAGCAAGTCCTCCCTTTGATTGCCACAGGCGTAGCTAAAGCCGCTGCCTGACCCTCCGACGGCACTGTCAATCACTGGGGTCCTAAAAGCCTGCAGCGCTCTTACACTCGCGTAACCCAAAGGGGAATCCTGATGCAATTATGCAGGGGAAAATAGGACGATTTCCCACACCCACGATGGGGAAACACATGTACACATTGGTAAAATAACAGAATAACAGAACTGGGAGGGACCTTGGAGGTCTTCTAGTCCAACCTTCTGTTCAAGCAAGAAACTCTGTACCATTCTAGACAAACTACGGAATAAGAGAGTTGGAAGGGACCTTGGAGGTCTTCTAGTCCAACCCCGTTTAAGCAGGAGACCCTATACCCGTGATGGCAAACCTATGGCACGCGTGCCACAGGTGGCACATGTAGCAATATCGGTGGGCACACAAGCTCAGCTGCGGCGCACATGTGCGCACCGGCCAGCTGATTTTTGGGCCTTCTGGGCCCACCAGAAGTAGAGAAACAGGTTGTTTCCTGCCTCCGGAGGGCCTCCGGGGGGAGTGGGGAAGGCTGTTTTTGCCCTCCCCAGACTCCTAGAAATGCTCTGGAGGCTGGGGACAGCAAAAAACGGGCCTACCGTGCCATCGGGTGCCAGGAACAGGGGGAGCTGGGGGGTCACGCGTGCATACGCAGGGGCGGGGCGCATAGAATTATGGGTGTGGCCACGCACGTGACACCACCACCCCGCTCCTGGCACGCGATGGCAAAAAGGTTAGCCATCACTGCCCTATACCATTCTGGACAAATAACAGAATAACAGAGTTGGAAGGGACCTTGGAGGTCTTCTAGTCCAACCCAGTACGCAAGCAGGAAACCCTATGCCATTTCAGACAAATGGTTGTCCAATCTCTTCTTAAAAACCTCCAGTGATGAAGCCCCCACAACTTCTGGAGGCAAGCAGTTCCACTGGTTAATTGTCCTCACTGTTAGGAAGTTTCTCTTTAGTTCTAGGTTGCTTCTGTCCTTGGTTAATTTCCATCCTTTGCTTCTTGTCCTGCGCTCCAGTGCTTTGGAGAATAGGTTGACCCACTCCTCTTTGTGGCAGCCCCTCAAATATTGGAAGACTGCTATCATGTCACCCCTAATCCTCCTTTTCATTAAATTGGACATACTCAATTCCTGCAACCGTTCTTCACACATTTTATTTATTTATTTATTCAATTTATATCCCGCCCTTCTCCTAGTGGACTCAGGGCGGTGCACAGCCAGAGCTAAAACACATATCAATACAAAATTTAAAATTATTAAAAGAATTAAATAACTGTGGCCCCAAAATTTAAAACATTGAAAACTAAAACCCATTTGACAATTTAAAAAGCTAAAAAAGACTAAAAAAAAAAGGGGGGGTCACACCAGCCCTGCTTGATGGAAAAGTTTTTAGGGCACGGCGAAAGACCCGGAGATCCGATATCCTTCGTATCTCCGGGGGCAAATCGTTCCAGAGGGCGGGAGCTGCCACAGAGAAGCTTAAGAAGAAATTTTAAATGTTTTAATTGGTTTGTATTTTTAATTTTGGGCCAAATTTATATATATTTTAATTGTTTTTAATATTTGTATTTCATGTTTTTTAATTCTGGCTGTACACCGCCCTGAGTCCTCAGGGAGAAGGGCAGTATATAAATTTTAAATAAATAAATCAATCAATAAATAAATAAATAAATAAATAAATAAATCAATCAATCAATCAATCAATAAATAAATAAATAAATGCCCTGCCCCTGGGGGTCGCCAGCCAACATTGCCTGGCTGACGGCACCCTGAGGAGTCCCTCTCTGTGGGCGCGTACTAGTCGGTGGGAGGCTATCGGCGTTTTAGCCTCCTAATCATTTTCTGCACCCTTTCCAGAGTCTCAACTTCTTTTTTTTATATCGTGGTGACGAAAACTGGATGCAGGATTCCAAGTGTGACCTCACCAAGGCATTATAGAGTGGTATTCACACTTCCCCGTGATCAAGCAGAAGAACGGGGAAAAAAAATCAGCGTACAGCAGAATGACATTCACCTTTCTCTCTCCGTGCAGAATTTTCTTGGCTCTTGCATGCAAAGCAATCACATAAATGGGGAACACAAACTAAGGTTGGCTTCAGTTCTAAAATGTCCTTAGAACAAAAGCTTTTGGACATTTCTATATATATATATTAATTTTTAAATTTGATTTATATGCCGCCCTTCTCCAGAGACTCAGAGCGGCTTACAATGCGCTAAGCAATAGCCTTCATCCTTTTGTATATTTATACAAAGTCAGCTTATTGCCCCCACAAACTGGGTCCTCATTTCACCTACCTTAGAAAGGATGGAAGGCTGAGTCAACCTTGAGCCTTGGCGAGATTCGAACCTGCAGTAATTGCAGGCAGCTGGTCTTAATAACCAGCTTAATAACAGGGTGCCTTAGACCACTGTACTAGCAAGGCTCCTATTTACACACATACAATTATTTTGTGATTCCCTGCATCGCTTAACGCCAATTCAATTTTTTATACAGGTAGTCCTCGACTTACGACGCACCACTGAGCCCAAAATTCCTGCCGCTAAGCGAGACCTTTGTTAAGGGAGCTTTGGCCCAATATTACGACCTTCCTTGCCACAGTTGTTAAGGGAATCCCTGCAGTGCTTAAATTAGTCACGCCGTTATTAAATGAATCTGGCTTCCCCATGGACTTTGCTTGTCAGAAGGTCGCAAAAAGGGATCATGTTAATTCTGGGATACTGCAACCGTCATAAATATGAGTCAGTTGCCGAGCGTCTGAATTTGGGGTTTTTTGTTTTTTTTATTTTTAAGTATTTTATGAGTTTTAAAAGTAAAACAATGGACATTGCCCAACGTCTCTGGTTTCTAACATTTGGTCTAAATCAAGTTAATAAGTAATCTATTCCTTGATCTGTATACAAATTTACATATCTCCTATTTCATTATATATCAAGTACGTAGTATTTTACTTCCTAAACCACTATGCATGTATTTAATAAACCTTTATTACATTCACAAATTCAATATACCTTGATATATTGATATACATTGATATATACATTTCCAGACATTCGTTATCCCTTGTTTTTGGCATTCTTCCAAAATTTGGATCACGTGACCACGGGGGATGCTACAAAATTAGTCAGTGTGAAAAACGGTCAGAAGTCTCTTTTTTCAGTGCCGTTGTAACTTTGAACGGTCACTAAATGAACTGTTGTAAGTCGAGGGGGCTATCTGTACACTCCTCCCTCCCCGGCTGCTCTGTCTATTTTCCTAACATGACATCGAAGTTCAGGCGATGAAAATAAATCACTTTTATTCAGTGATGGGATTCAGCCGGTTCGCCCCCTTTTGGGAGAACCGGTTGTTAACTTTCTGAGCAGTTTGGCAAACTGGTTGCTGGAAGAAATCATTAGGGCAGAGAACCGGTTGTTAAATTACTTGAATCCTACCACTGGGTGGGACCTGCAAGTGGGGGGTGGCCCCCCGCGCCCCGCCCCACCCCGCCCCGCCTCCCCGCCCCCCGCCCCGGTGCTATGCTGTCCTATTTAGCCACATTTTCTAAGCTGCGCACATGTGTGTAAGCCGCGCGTGAGAGCGAAGCGAGCATGCACGCCTGCGTGCTCCCATTTTCGGTGCGTGGCAAACCGGTGGTAAAATGATGTGAAACCCCTCCGTCTGCTTTTGTTCAGTTGCACAAAAGAACTGAGCAGCTAGATAACAGAAACGTTAAGTTGGAAACTCCGAAGTTTAAGAGAATGATCAACTGTCCAATGAAGGTTTGTTAGTACGGAGAAGCAAATATTATTATCATTCTGGGATTATGATTCATGTTCTGAATTTTAGTGTTATTATTATTATTACTGTTATTATTCTTTCCTCGGCTCAGACTTTTAAGGCTTTAAAATAAAAAAAAAATAAGAAGAAGATGAAAGGAACCGAACAAGGAAAAGGAAAAGGTGGAGGAAGGTGGCGTTACATCATTACATTTATATCTGACCCTGGCAGAGTCTAATTAAGAGTTTCCAATAATCAGTGAGGAAAACCTCCGCAGTGGCTGCTTCATTGCTGTTTGCCAGGTTTTCGATCAGTGAAATATTGCAGCTTTCCCCTCCCAATCCGGGTAGTCCTTGACCTGCAACCATTCATTTTGTGACCGTTCGAAGTTACCACGGCAGTGAAAATAGTGACTTGCAACTAGTCCTCGCACTTATGACCACTGCAGCATCCCAAAGATCAAGGGATCATCATTGGGGCGCTTGGCAACTGGTAGGTATTTATGATGGTTGCAAGGGATCCCGGGTGGTCACGAAGCGAAACGCACGATTCATTTAGCAACGGCAGTGATTCGCTTAACAACGACAGCATTGTTTGATTCTTTTTAACATTGTCAGCGGCAGAGTTATCTCACGGTAAGATGGGAGAGGAAGGAAGGAAGGAAGGGGGAGGGAGGGGAGAGAGGGGGAAGGAAGAAAGGAAAGAAAGAGAGAGAGAGGAAGGATGGAAAAGAAAGAAAGAAAAAGAGGAAGGAAGGAAGGAAGGGGAGGGAGGGAGGGGAGAGAGGGGGAAGGAAGAAAGGAAGAAAGAGAGAGAGAGGAAGGATGGAAAGAAAGAAAAAAGAAAGAGGAAGGAAGGAAAGAGAGGGGGGACAGAAAGAAGGAACGAACAAATGAAGGAAAGAAAGAAAAAGAGGAAGGAAGAAAGGAAGGAACAAAAGAAAGAAGTAGAGGAAGGAAGGAAGGGGAAGAAAGATGGAAGGAAGGAAAGAGAGGTAGGACAGAAAGAAGGAACGAACGAACAAAAGAAAAAAAGAAAGAAAAAGAGGAAGGAAGGAAGGAACAAAAGAAAGAGGTAGAGGAAGGATGGAAAGAAAGAAGGAAGGAAGAAGAAGGAAGGAAGGAAGGACAGAGAGGAAGGACAGAAGGAAAGAAGGAAGGAAAGAAGGAAAAAAGAAAGTGGAAGGAAAGAAGGAAGGAGAAAAAGAAATGAGAGAAGGAAGGGAGGAAAGAAAGAAAGAAAGAAAGAAAGAAAGAGAAAGAAAGAAAGAAAGAAAGAAAGATTAAAAATCTAACCTGACTCTTAAAAACCGCCTTCCTTTAGCAGCAGAAATTCTCCTCCCAATTGTGACTGTAAGTCGAGGATGACACGTAAATGGGAATTGAGCTGTTCCATCTACTTCCCCCCCTCTTCTCCCCGTGTGCCACTTCCTTATCAAGAGCGGGCCAGGTTATCCCACACCAGCCTGGAGAATCTCGGGATCGTCTGTCCTGTTTGGGAGGATATTTCCCAAATAAATTCCTTTTTTCTCCCCTCCCACTCAAGGAGAACCAGGAGGAAAATCCACACCGCAGCCTTCCCGATAACGGCATCCTCTGAATTAGGCCATCTTGGAAGGACCGTGGGACTGAACGCTCGGCTTGGCAGTTTCACGGGGATATAAATAGACGGCGGACCTGATTTGCACACGCTTCCCTCAGCGCCCATGATCTGCGCCAAGCAGGGACAACACGACCCATATTGCTGGACAAGGAGGATCTGAGCATTCACCCAAAAATGAAGATGAAGAAGGTACCGTGTAGTCTTCGATCTGTGACTTCAGCCCCAGCATCATTGCATTAAAAATAAATTTAAGTAATCGTGGACTTACAAGCATTCATTTAGTGACCATTCAAAGTAAAAAAACTTCACTGGAAAAAGTGATTTATGACCTGCTTACAACCATTACAGCATCCCCAGGGGCATGGGATCAAAATTCAGATGTTTGGCACCTGACTCATATTTACGACAGTCGCAGTGTCCCGGGGATCACGTGATCCCCCCTTGCGACCTTCTCACAAGCCAAGTCAAGGGGGAATCCAGATTCGCTTAACCACCCTGTGACCAACTTAACAATTTCTGTGATTCACTTAACAACGGTGGTAAGTCAGGCCGTAAAACGGGGCAAAGCTCCCTCAAGAAATGTCTCGCTTAGCAACGGACATTTTGGGCTCAATTATAGTCGTAAGTCGAGCATCTCCTTATTTGTTGACATGGATATCAGATCTTCTTTGAAAACGGGAAGATCAAGTTAATTTTTTTTTTCTGAATAGGGAAGTTTCTGGTTTTTCGGAACCGTTGTGATTGGTTGCATAATCAGCCAGATGTTTAGACTGGATTTGGCAATTTTGTCCACCTATCCAGTCCTTCCCAAGGACCTGGGATAGGCAGATGTGGTTGTTTAATAATATTAAAGGAACTGCCACAGGATGTAAGCTATTCCGAGTAAAGCTGCCTTTTGCAATTGACTGATAGGGGATTTGTCAATGCCGATGGTGTTTAAGTGGTGCTCCAGATGTTTTGGAGATTGCACCCAAGGCGCTTATGACTATTGCTCCTATCTTTGCTTTCTTTTGCTACAGTCGTTCCATTTCTATTTGCAGGTCCCTTACAGTTCTATTCTGATTGAAATCTTACAAAAGGTAAAGGTTTCTCTCCAGTCGTCTCTAACTCTAGGGCCCAGTGCTCGTCTCTGTTTCCAAAGTGGTACCTATTAATCTACTCACATTTGCATGCTTTCGAACTGCTAGCTTGGCAGGAGCTGGAGCAAGTAACAGGAGCTCACGCCATCTAACAGCGCTCGGGTCTCGAACCCGGGCTGTCAGCTTTCCAACTGACAAACTCAGAGTCTTTAAATCACTGAGCCATTGCGCCTCTTTTTACTGTACCCATACCCACACCCATACATACATGTGTACACATATGGTGAAATATGTGTAACTTGTCATGGCCCTTGATTTTTGATCCGATTCAGATTCATACAAATTCAGAGTCCCAACAAATGTAATGAGGGAATAGAATATAGAATAGAATAAAATAGAAAAGAAAATAGAATAGAGAATAGAATAGAATAGAAAATAGAGAATAGAATAGAATAGAATAGAATAAGATGGAAGGGACCTTGGAGGTCCTAGTCCAGCCTCCTGCTCAAGCATATACTATTTCAGATAAGCGACTTCTCTTCTTAAAAACATCCAGTGATGGGAAACCCTGATTTTAAGCGGTCACCCCATTGAATATTACAAGCTATTTTCTATTTCTTCACTTTATTAAGTCAAGCTTTATTCTAACTTAAACTGTTTTTTTTTTTTAAAAAGCATTTTTAAAAACCTTTTATTATATCGTAAGCCGTCCAGATTCGCTGTGTTAGTGAGATGGGTGGCACTGAATTTGAATAAATAAAGATATAATATTGATTTTTTTTTCTCTCCCTGGCTTATCATGAGGGTGGATAAGGAAGCGGTTTTGTGCACAGCCTGATCATTTTCTCCGTAATTAGTTTCACCATGAGTTGGAATTTTTCTGTCGTACGCATTGGTGCATTTTTAGGGTCTTCCAAAAAGAGATAAAAGGAATATTTATTATTTATTTATTTATTATTTATTAGTACAATTTATATGCCGCCCTTTTCCGAAGACTCAGGACGGCTTACAATGCATTTATAGCAATATTCTTTTATTTTATTTTATTTTATTTTATTTTATTTTATTCTTTTTGTATATACCTGCTTATTAGGTCTTTTGCCCCCCCCACATAAGCGGTGTTTCTACAAAGTCAGCTTATCGCCCCCACAATCCGGGCCCTCAATTTACCTACCTCGGAAGGATGGAAGGCTGAGTCAACCTTGAGCCTGGTGAGATTTGAACTCGCACTCATTGCAGGCAGCCGGCAGCTAAGTGCTACTTTAACAGCACTTAGTCCGCTGCACCACCGAGGCTCTTAGAGGTAGTTCTTGGAACCATTCAACCATTTAGCGACTGTTCAAAGTTACAACAGAATGTGAGTGATGAGCCGTCCTGCCAGTTTAGTGTCGTACATCCCTGCGGTCATGTGGTCAGAATTTGGAGGCTTGGCAACTGGCATGGACAGGTTATCCTCGATTTACAACAGTTCGTTTAGTGACCGTTTGAAGTTACAACGGCACTGAAAAAAGTGACTTAACCCTAACCCTAACCCTAACCCTGTATCAAACATACGACCGTTACAGCATCCCCATGGTGACATAATGAAACTTCAGATGCTTGGCAACTGACTCATATTTATGACAGTCCCAGGGTCATGTGTCCCAAGGTCATGTGATCCAGGGGTGGGTTCTGACATTTTTTACTACCGGTTCTGTGGGCGTGGCTTATTTTGTGGGCATGGCTCGGGGGGGGTAATGTGACTGGGTGGGCGTGGCCAACTGTTTTGTTTTTTTTTTTACTTTTAAAAGCATTTTTTCTACAACCTTAAGAGGTTGCAAAAAAAAATGCTTTTAGAAACCTCTGACGATCAGGCAACTCAGCTGGGATCACCAGAGGCTTTTAAAGGCATTTTTTTTCCTACCTCTTCGGCCGAGGGAGGTTGTAGAAAAAATGCTTTTAGAAGCCTCTGACGATGCCAGTTCAGCCGCGCGATCATCAGAGGCTTTTTTTTTTACTTTTAAAAGCATTTTTTGGGCCGAAGAGGTTGTAGAAAAAATGCTTTTAAAAGTTAAAAAAAAAAAGCCTCTGATGAGGTGGGCGGTGTAAGCAAGCGGCGACCGGGCCGGGGACCGGTTTGGGGGCATGGCCAGCCAATATTATTACTGGTTCTCCGAACTACTACAAATTTTTACTACCGGTTCTTGCGAACCGGTGCGAACCGGGAGCAACCCACCACTGATGTGCTCCCCTTTTGTGAGCTCTTTTTAAATTGTTATTACTTCTTTTTATTAATTACATTTCTTAGTGCTTAATACACATCGTGTTGTCTGGGTATTTAATTTGCTTAACAATACATATTATGTTCTTAATCTCTACCCAGAGGAGGGATTCAGCCGGTTCGAACCGGTTCGAGCGAATCGGTAGTAGCGACCTGCGGGTGGGCCTGCCCACCTACCCTGGCACTATGCCATCCTATTTAAGCCACGTTTTCTTAGCTCCGCGCATGCGTGTGAGTGAAGTGAGCGTGTAGGGGGGGGCGCTCACATTTTTGGTGCACGGCAAACCGGTGGTAAAATTATGTGAAATCCACCTCTGTCTCCACCCCTTTTTTCCAACCACTGATAAAATACTGTGTTTACCCAAAAATAAGACCCTGTCTTATATTTTTTGGAACCCTGAAGTAAGCGCTTGGCCTTATTTTTGGGGAGGTCTTATTATTTTGGGGCGTGTGGAGCAAGACGGGGTGCTTCTTGATTCCAGCTCTGTCTCCCTAACACTAACCACTCCCTAACACTAAGAGCCTTGGTAGCACAGTGGACTAATGCAGTGTTATTAACATCTGCTGCTTGCAATTACTGCAAGTTCGAATCTCGCCAGGCTCAAGGTTGACTCAGCCTTCCATCCTTTCTAAGGTAGGTAAAATGAGGACCCAGTTTGTGGGGGCAATAAGCTGACTTTGTATAAATATACAAAAGTATGAAGGCTATTGCTTAACGCACTGTAAGCCGCCCTGAGTCTCCGGAGAAGGGTGGCATATAAATTAAAGCAAAAAAATAAAATAAAAATAAAAACCAGAGGAAATCGCGGGGACTGGCTATGCATGCGTTTAAATATTTTCGGGGAGGGATTATTTTCAGGGGGGGATTATTTTAGCACATGTGCTCAAAAGTCCGATTGGGCTTATTATTAGAGGATGTCTTATTTTTGGGGAAACAGGGTAGATTCCATGTTTGATAATATTCTGTATCTTCTTTCTGTTTCATTTTTATCCTTTTGCGAACTTCTGACAGGCAAAATCAACGGGGGAAGCCAGATTCACTTAACAACCGTGTGCCTGGCCCTGGAATTCTGGGAGGTGAAGTCCACAGGTCATAAAGAGGCCATAGTTGCCCATTCAACTGGTCCAGAGTCTCTTTATAACAGGTAGTCCTCAACTTACAACAGTTCGTTTAGGGACCGTTTGAAGTTACGACAGCATTGAAAAAAGTGACTTACGACCATTTTTCACGCTTACGACCGTCGCAGCATTCCCATGGTCAGGTGATCAAAATTCGGATGCTTGGCAACTGGTTCTGATTTATGATGGCCACAGTGTCCCTGGGTCATGGGAATCCCCTTTTGTGACCATCTGACAAGCAAAATCTACTTAACAACAGCGGTGATTCGCTTAACAACTGCAGCAAGCAAGGTCGTAAAATGGGACAAAACGCACTTAACAGATGTCTCGCTTAGCAACAGACATTTTGGGCTCAACTGTGGTCGTAAGTCGAGGACTACCTGTATGTCTATCTAATTATCTAGCATTCACTTCCACACCTGGGGAAAAAAAACCCTCACTTCAACATCAGCATAATTATTCCTAATTAGAAGGGTTTTTTTTAAAAAAAATAATAATTTTATAGATCGTCAGACAAATACACTTGAGAGAGGCGCAGAACGCAGAAACGCTTAAAAAAAACAGAGCAAGTTGAATACAAACATAGGAAAAATAAGGAAAAAGCAAAATAATTTAGGAAGTTCCCGACTTGAGGGGAAAAAGAGTGGGAACGAAGAGAGATGTTCACTGCCAACTCACACACACAAACGCACAAACACACAAACACGGACACATTCATTTGCAGCAGATAGGAAGAATTTCCGATTGGCCCAAAAATACATCCTGCAGATGTGCAAATGTCAAGCCATAGAAATCTATTTGTCATGTTGATATTGAGGAAACATCGGGCAAATTCAAAAGACCAGATTGGGTCTTGGGCAGCGGTAGGTTTCTCATTATGTTACTGCCGGTTCGCCGTGCGCGAACACGAGCACGCCCGGTTCACACACGCTCCTGCCCTTCACACACGCGCCGTCTTCCGTACATGTGCTTTGCTCACACGCATGCCTTCCACGCATGTTCCCGGCCTCGAAAACATGCCTAAATACGATGGCATAGAGCCAGGGTGGATGGGCAGACCCACCCACAATTTCTGCTACCGGTTCAGGCAAACCGATCCGAACCGGCTGAATACCACCTCTGATCTTTGGGAAGACGAAAGACAGAAAGGAAGATAAAGAAGATAAATGCCATTCCAGATAGACATTTAAGGCATCGCAACTTACAACCGTTCCTTTTGTGATGGTTCAAAGTTACAACGGCACTTTAAAAAGTGACTTATGACCGTTTTTCGGACTAATGACCACTGCAGCCTCCTTATGGTCACATGATCAAAACTCAAGACGCTTGGCAAACGGGCTCATATTTATGGCGGTCGCAGCATCCCAAGGTCACACGACCTCCTCCCCCCCCTTTGCGACCTTCCAACAAGCAAAGTCAAAGGGGAAGCCAGATTCGCTTAACAACCGTGTTACTCACTTAACAACTGCAGCGATTCCCTTAACAACCGTGGCAAGAAAAAGTCATTAAATGGAGCAAAATTCACATCCCAAATGTCTGAGTGGCCGACAGAAATTTTGAGCTCAATTGTGATCGTGAGTCGAGGACTACCTGTTTGCCTTTGGATGTGCCTTTGGAACTCCCTGCCAAGGGAAAGTTTGAAAGGGCCAGTTTGGAAGCAGCTCAAAACCGCAGAAGGAAAAAAAAAAGGTTTTGAGTGGAGAGCTTAGATTTTCAAAGGCTGCCAAACTGCAACTGGTTTCCATAAATGACGTATCCTTGTTTGCTGAACATCACCTGGGCTGAATCTCTCCCCAGAACGCTCACAGGTGTGCTTGACGAACCAGACAGGTAGACTGCCCCTGCCCAGGGAGCACACCAGGCAGGCTTGGGTCCGCAAGCTAGAAAGAGGCCTCAAATCTCAATTCCCAGGAGTCTTCATGTTTTTGCTTAGTTTTATTGAACCCGTTGAAATCAACAGCGTCACCATGGCAATGGATTCCTCACAGGAATTAAGACAAGCGGTAGGCAGAAGAGGAAGGCTTTACTTGGGAAATTTAAGTATCTTCAACAATTCTTATTCATGCAGAAACACACACACACACACACACACACACCACAAGGTCTCGTTCACTCCCCCGATGTTTGCAGTTTTTCCTCTGCTGTTCAAAACTGTACGCTCCAAAGAATAAGCTTTCTTTGAGGCAGGGTGTCATAAGCCTGGCAACTTTTAGATAGTTGGACTTCAACTCCCAGAATTCCCCAGACAGCAATGCTTTAAGATGGGTGGACTTCAACTCCCAGAATTCCCCACTCAGCAATGCTTTAAGAGGGGTGGACTTCAACTCCCAGAATTCCTCAGCCAGCAATGCTTTAAGAGGGGTGGACTTCAACTCCCAGAATTCCTCAGCCAGCAATGCTTTAAGAGGGGTGGACTTCAACTCCCATAATTCCCCACTCAGCAATGCTTTAAGAGGGGTGGACTTCAACTCCCAGAATTCCTCAGTCAGCAATGCTTTAAGAGGGGTGGACTTCAACTCCCAGAATTCCTCAGCCAGCAATGCTTTAAGAGGGGTGGACTTCAACTCCCAGAATTCCCCACTCAGCAATGCTTTAAGATGGGTGGACTTCAACTCCCAGAATTCCTCAGCCAGCAATGCTTTAAGAGGGGTGGACTTCAACTCCCAGAATTCCTCAATCAGCAATGCTTTAAGATAGGTGGACTTCAACTCCCAGAATTCCCCACTCCCCGGGACAATGCAACTGTCATAAATTCATGCCGACAAATGGTTGTAAATCGAGGACTGCCTTGAACTGAGTTTCCGTCATCCACAGCTCTTATAGGCTTGGGGCTGGTGAGAACCCCAACACATCCTGAGGGCTCCAGGTTGCAGAAGCCAACTGTACCCCCCAAAGACCCCAGTCCTTAGAGAGAACCCAGCCCACCGACATAACCCTTGTTTTCCCCTCCATCACTCAAGCCATCCAGAAACCTTGATTCACCCAATTCAATCCATTTTCTAGCCTTCCTTCCTTCCTTCCTTCCTTCCTTCTTTCATTCTTTCCTTCTTTCCTTCTTTCCTTCCTTCCTCTTTCTTTCTTTTGCTTCTACCCTCCTTTTCTTTCTCTTTCTTTCTCTCTTTCTCTTTCTTTCTTTCCCCTCCTTCCACCCTC
>NW_026843926.1:77500-172500 GCF_029531705.1 Pantherophis guttatus | reverse complement strand
ACACAACCCAAAATTTAAACACAACCCAAGGAAACCCTCCACCCCGCAGTTCAATCCGCAAACCTAACCTTCAGGAAATCTACGATTCCCAAATACCAGAGTGAAAGAATGGGTGGAAAAACAATTCGGGGGGGGGGACCCTCTTTCTTTTTTTCTTTCTTTTTTAAAAAACCTTTCTCTAACCCTGGATCACTTTTTCACCTTCAGCTTTAAAAGCCCAGGTGTTTCCAAGAGGGGGAAAAAAAGAGAGAGGAAGAGATTAAAAGGTTTTTTTTTTAAAAAAAAAGTCAGAAATGTGTTTTTTTTAAATGTCAGAAATTGTTGATCCAGCTTAGATCAAAGCGTCTTTGGGTCTGCGAGAGTGAGCTTTTGGCTGTCCCTGGTCAAAACACACACACACACACAAACACACGCGCATACACCCAGAGCCGTCCACAAATAAGAGGCAAAGCTTTGGGGATGCCGGATTTGATCGCGGACTGAAAAGAAAAGGCGAGCGCTAAAGGAACACAACTCCTTACTCGCCAAGCAGCGGAATAGATTATCCATCCGGACGGATTGACTCGTTCGTTTCTTTCTTTGGAGAAGAAGTGGGGGGAAAAGCAAAAAAGGAAGTAAAATCAGAACTCAGAAGGATGAATCAAAAGCCCAAATGGATCCACTCAAGCCCTCCATCCATCCATCCTTCCATCCTTCCATCCTCGAGTGGCAACGGGAAAAGGAAAATTAAAGGGCTTCTTACGCCCTCTTGGGAATAAAAGCAATGACTACATTTCCAGAAAGAATAACTTTTTTAAAAATAATAATAATAATAAAATTAAAATTAAAATTAAAATTAAAATCAATGAGCCTGGATAACTCAGCACACTAACGCATTGTAATTTAACTCCAGCTGCCTGCAATTACTGCAAGTTCGAATCTCGGCAGCTCAAGGTTGACTCAGCCTTCCATCCTTTCTGAGGTAGGTAAATTGAGGACCCGGTTTGTGGGGGCAATAAGCTGACTCTGTATAAATATACAAAAGGATGAAGGCTATTGCTTAACGCATTGTAAGTCGCCCTGAGTCTCCGGAGAAGGGCGGCATATAAATCAAATTTTATATGCGATTCCAGGAATTCCGAGGGAGCAACGTTTTGGACTCCCCCCCCCCATCTGGTTTCTGCATTTTGGAGCAGATCGGAAGGAATCCGGTGGGGGGGAAAAAAAGCACAGATCGCTGGAATAAAAAAAGAAAAGGGGAAAAAAAAAGAAGAAAGAAGAAAGAAAAAGAAAAATCAGCCACGCCACTGGAAAGATGCCAACTTTGACGCCACTCAAAAGACGGAGCTGGGGGGCGGGGGTGGGGAAAGGATGGGGGATTTGACCTTTTATTGGGGTGGCGGGGTGAGGAGGAGGAGGGGGCTTTCAAAAGGAATAAAAACCCAAACCAGAAGCGGCGACGAAAAAAAAAAACCATAGCTCAGAATAGCTCCAAAAATAAATAAATAAATCTGAGTTTAGCCAAGCACGGAATTTTACACCTCCGCCCGCAGCTCTGTAGCTTCTTGGATGAACCCCCCCCCTCCGCCCCTGGGTCGGTCGCTAAGATCGCTGGGGATGATGGGGGTTGTGTTTCCACCCTGGAGGTGGGAGAACCATGTGCCAGATTTTGGGGAGGGAGGGAGGGAAGGGAGGGGCGGAAAGAAAGGGGTGGCAGAAGAGGGGGGGGGAAACAGCAGCTGGGGCAGAGGAAGGAATTCCTGTGTTGTTGTAACTTTGGTGGTGAGGACACCCCGCATTGTTGCGGCCCCCGCACCAGATACACACTCTCTCTCTCACTTCCTCTCTCTCATTCTCTCTCCCTCCCCCCCCCCCCCCTCTCTCACACAATCTAAGCTGACTTTAATGTACTGAAACACACTCACTCCAGCTTTCTGGAGATCTCGAAATACAATGGAATGGAATGGAATGGAATGGAATGGAATGGAATGGAATGGAATGGAATGGAATGGAATGGAATAGAATAGAATAGGGAATGGTTAAGGAATGAATGAGGAATAAGGAGAGAAGAGAAGAGAAGAGAAGAGAAGAGAAGAGAAGAGAAGAGAAGAGAAGAGAAGAGAAGAGAAGAGAAGAGAAGAGAAAAGGGAATGGAATGGAATGGAATGGAATGGAATGGAATGGAATAGAAGTAGAATAGAATAGAATAACTCCCAGAATAGAATAAAATTAGAATAGAAGTAGAATAGAATAGAATAGAATAGAATAGGGAATGGTTAAGGAATGAATGAGGAATAAGAAGAGAAGAGAAGAGAAGAGAAGAGAAGAGAAGAGAAGAGAAGAGAAGAGAAAAGGGAATGGAATGGAATGGAATGGAATAGAAGTAGAATAGAATAGAATAACTCCCAGAATAGAATAAAATTAGAATAGAAGTAGAATAGAATAGAATAGAATAGAATAGAAGTAGAATAGAACAGAACAGAACAGAACAGAACAGAACAGAACAGAACAGAATAGAATAGAATAGAATAGAATAGAATAGAATATGGAATGGGGAGTGAAATGGAATGGAAGGTAGGATAGGATAGGATAGAATGTAGAGTAAAATAACTTTATTGGCCAAGTGAGATTAGACACCCAAGGAATTTGTCTCCGGTGCATAATGTCAAAAGAACGCCAAGCAAATTTTAACACGGCCGCGTGTACACCCCGCAAAACCACAGGTCTGAGGGTGGGTGGGTGTCCCCCCAAGGGGGAAGGGGGAAGCAAGGGGGAAAAAGTGGGCTCATCTCTTCCCGCCCCCCCTCCCAACCTTTATTGCAAAAGCACCAAAGGCTGTGAAACGGGTGGAGGGTTTAATTTTTTTTTTTTAAAAAAAACAAACCTTGCCCTCCGCTAGCACGGAAGGCGCTTGCCAAGGGGGGGGGGGCAAGACTTTTTTTTTAAAAAAAAAATAATCCCAGGCATGAAGACCGGAGGTGGGGGCGGAGGCGAGGGGAAAGGCGGGAGCGTGCAAGCGTGCACTTCAGTGTGCAAAGTGGCTCCCCCCCCCCGTGCAATCGAGAGGGTGTGGAACGGCAGTAGACCTGAGGAATGATTGGGGGGGGTTGGCAAAGGTTGCCCAAAGAGAGCAGAAACAGCTTCCACCCATCAGATCAGCCTCTTCTTACCCAGCAAGGAAATGGGTCCAAAGAATTGGGGAGGGGGGAGAGAATTGCAGTTCCCTCTCCCTCCCCCTCCCCTTCCACCAGTAGGGCTTTGAAAACAGTGCCGGGAAAGAGCTTGGGAAGGTGGGGGGGCTGGATTTTGGGCAGGTGAAAAGGGGAAGAGGAGAAGAACGAGAGGGGACTACCGAAAATTCAAAGGGAAAAGGAAGAGGGGTGAACGACACAATCTTAGCAAGCATCCCCCCCTCTAAAGACCCCCTTCTGGGGTTCGCTGGGGACCTCCCCTCTCCTCTCCTTCCCCGCCCGGTAAAAACACTAGCGCCGATTTTCTCCGCACCAGGGAAAGTTTTAGGGGGGACCTCAAAATACTCGCAAGAAAGGAAAGGAAAAAAAAAAACACACAAAAGAAGAGATAAAGCGAGACACCCCGGCTGTTATTATCCGCGGCTCTCCCCCTCCCCTGGGAAAAGAAAAGGAAACCCATGCTCCACTCCCCAAGGACATCGTTTTTTTTTTCAACCTGGGGGCCAGCTGTGTACCATGGGAGTTACAACTCCCCCACTGCCAGAAAGATGCGGAGGGGGAAGAGAGAGAGAGAGAGAGAGAGAGAGAAAGTTGCTTGGGGTTTCGTTGAGAGAGAAGGGGATTTTGGGGGGGCGGGGGGCGCGCGCTGCGTCTCCTCCAGCTCCGAGGGTCCCAGCTGGGATGCCCAGCTGTTTCTCCAACCGCCCCCCCTTCTCCAAGCGGGTGCATTGTATCTCTCCACCACCACCCGACTTCCCCTTCAGCAAACCTCGGATTGCAAACTAATAAAATAGAATAAATCTAGCAGGTTTCAATGCAAAACCCCCTCCCCAGTTTTTTAATTTATATATATTTAATATATATATATATATATCGCCAGGCATCCAGACGTGTATGTCTGTTGTGGGGGGAATATAAATGTATGCAATGGGTCCCAGGTAGCCAGATCCTTTGCTCCATCCCTCCCCCAGATATTTGACTGCACCCCCAGATTTTCAGAGCCACCCCCCCTCAAGTCCCAGGCACACAGAGACGTCCAGGGCAACCCTCCCCTTCTCCTCCTCGCCTGGGTCCACCAACTCCTCCCCAACTCCGGAGGAGCCCATGCCCGCCCGTCTCTTACCTTACTCCCCCCACCCCACAGCTCTCACCCACAATACAGCCGCCCCCCCCCATGTTCCAAAAGCAAAAAACCGGACCCCCCCCCAAAAAACACACACACACAACGAGCAAGAATGTGGCCAAGCTGCGGCCGCCTCCAGCTGCTCCAACGTGTCCCCCCCCCGCGCCTTCCCCCAAAATCAAAGCGTTTTGCAACCTGCTTCTCTCCTCTCCTCCCTCCCTCCCTCCAAGCTGCTTCAGGTTTGCAACCGCGGCGCCTCTTCGGCGAGACCCCCCTCCCCGAGTATGCATGCATGCATGCATGAATGCACCCCTCCATCCCTTCTCCACGTTGAACCCCGAAAAGAGGGGCCTCCCCCCCTTCCTCCCCCCTTAGCAAGGCAATGCAATTTTTTTTAAAAACAAAAAGCAGGGAGGGGAGAGGAGATGAGGGGAGGGGGGGCAACCAGGTGGGAAGAGCCTCGACGCCCCCCCCTCCTCCCTCCCCCTCCTCCCCCCACCACCCCCACCACAAAACCCATCATCGCCCTCATCCCGCACAATCGACCCATTGCGCCCCTCCCCATCGCGATGGAGCTTTCCGACTTAATTGTGGGGGGTGGGTGGGTGGGAAGGAAAAGCAAAGGGGTCGCGGATTTATCCCCCTCCCCATCGCCGGCTTCCCGTGCTCAGCAAGCGGGGTTCCCTCCATCCTTTGCAAAAGGGGTGGGGGTTGGAAAGAGCTGCAAAGGACCCCCAGATCCCCCCCCCTTCTAATTTTTTAAAATTAATTATTATCATTATTTTTTTTTGCAAGCTCCGGAAGCCTCGCCTTACCTGCTCTGCCGCTTGCGCCGCCCCGGCTCACATCCTCGGCCGGGTTGGAGAAGGTGCATGCAGCCCCCGATCCACCGCGCGGCGGGTTTTCCCCCCTCCCCGCGCCTCCCCCCCCCGAGGACCGACTCGGGGCTCCCCTCCCAGCCGAAAAAGGATGCGCTTGCACGCTCTTGAGGCGGGGAGGGGCGGGGACACTGCGGCTCGCGCTCCCGCCCGGACACACCAGCTGCCACCCTCGCAGGTGATGTCATTCCCCGAGCCTCCGCCGGCTGACGTCACCCGGGAGGCGTGACCCGCGATCTGCGTTCCTCCCCCCCTCCCCTCCCCTCCCCTCCCCTCGCGCGCACGCTCGCTCGCTCCCTCGCGCGCACACACAAAGGGAGAAAGGGGGCGCGGCCAAGAGGCCGAGAATGAAGGCGGTGACGTCACCGCCCCGGCGTGTTGTGGAGGGGGAGGGAGAAGAAAAGAAGAAGAGGAGAGAAAAAAAAAAAAAGGAGGAGGAGCCGGAGGACGCGCGCGCGGGAACAGCCAATCGGGAGAGAGGAAGGTGTGAAAATGCAAATCGGAGGGGGGGCGGGGACGGGGACGGGGCGGGCGAGGCTCGCACGTGGGGCCCGCGGGCGTCGCATGAGGAGGCGCATCACTCCGGCAAACCGAGTTTGTTATTATAGGAGGGGGGCGGAGTTTACATTAAGCCAGGATGGGGAAAGTTTAGGGGCTTTTTTTTTTTAAATCTGCGGTTAGGAGCCTGACTGAGCCTTGAAATCTGATTATGGATCGCTAGAATTGGTCCACGCCAGTTTTGTGGTGTGGATGCGATTGCAGAAACCGTCATTGATGGTTTACTGTGTAGAGATCTGGCCCTTCTGGTTTGGAAAGCGCATGGGGTGTGTGGGGTGTGTGTGTGTGGTTGCACTAAATGAAGCCGGTGGCGTGGTGTAATCCCTGTCAAATAATGGCTTAATCTTGCAGGTGGATACAGCTAGTCCTCGGTTTAGGACCGCAAAATTGGAAGCCAAAATTTATGTGACTAAGAGAGACATTAGGTGGGCTTTGCCCCATTTGATGACCTTTCTTGCCACAGCTGGTAAGTGAATCACTGCGGTTGTTAAGTGAATCTGGCTTCCCCGTGGACTTTGCTTGTCAGAAGGTCTCGTGACTCCGGGACGCTTGGACCGTCATAAATATGAACCAGTTGCCAAGCGTTTGATTTTTGATCATGTGACTAGTGGTGGGTTGCTACTGGTTCGCCCCGGATCATGTGAACTGGTAGTAGCGGCGGTGAGAGGCTCCGCTCACCTGCCCGGACGTCTCTGAGCATGCGCAGAACGCATCCACGAGCAAACTGGTAGCAACGAGATTTGAAACCCACTACTGCACATGACGGTGGGGATCCTGCAATAGTCATACCTCTGAAAAACGGTCATAACTCACTTTTTTCAGTGCCGTTGTAACTTCGAAGGATCACTAAATGAACCAGATTGGGTCCAGCGACATTATCCTGGGACACGTTTACTCATCTTCATGCGTACTTAGCAAACGGTTATAAATCAAGGACTTTACCTTTGGTGGCAGAATGCACACCTACAACCTGGGGAGGGAGCCAGATTAAGCCATTATTTGATGGGATTAAATCGCAACCGGCCAGATTAGGCCAAGTCTACACAGTAAGCCATCGATCATAGCTACTTCAATCAATCATAGCTACTTCAATCCTTCATCAGTGGTGGGTTTCAAAATTTTTTTACTGCCGGTTCTGTGGGTGTGGCTTGGTGGACTGGCATGGCTTGGTGGGTGTGGCTTGGTGGGCGTGGCAAGGGAAGGATACTGTAAAATCTCCATTCCGTCCCCAATCCAGGGGAAAAATACTGCAAAATCCCAATCAGCTGGGATTTGGGAGGCGGAGAATGGATGGGGGCGGGGCCAGTTAGAATTTTTACTAAGGGTTCTCTGAACTACTCAAAATTTCCGCTACCGGTTCTCCAGAACTGGTCAGAACCTGCTGAAACCCACCTCTGCTATTCATCCCACAAAGGTGGTGGACCAACTACAGTGAGTTGATAAGGGCTGATGTCTTTTTAATAACGTGGAGAAAGCAAAATAATTTCCAAATCTGGGTTTGTAAAGTCTCTAGGATTCTTCCTTGAGTTTGGTGGGGGGGCGGGGGCACAAGATGGAAGGGGCAAAATTAAACCACGAATGTTAGGCAGATCTTAAGGGGGACGCTATGGATCTGATATTGAGGTAGGGATTCCAGTGACAAGAAACAGGGTTATCTGGTTGTGTATGTGTGTGTCCTCACAGGAAACTTTCTTCTAACTAAGTCTTCATAGGTTGCCCTTGAATTTTGCTGTAATTTTGAAGAGAATGCTGACATCCCTAAAAAATGGTGTTATTAATCATTAAAAAAATAATGTTTGAAATATTTATATCCTGCCCTTCAATAGAAGGGCAAGTGAGAAGAAACAATTAACATGGATGCATGGTGAATGGACTTCCTCGTTCTGCTCTTGGTATTTTACTCACGGGTAAATATTCAGAGTGCTTAAAAGGTTGTCAAAAACAATCTGTGTAGAAAATGCATTATTTTTATAAGACTTATTATTGTATAATTAACTCAAGGTGGTGAATATCGCTAATGCTCCTTTCTCCTCTTATTTTCCCCACAACAACCCTGTGAGGTGGGTTGGGCTGAGAGAGAGGGACTGGACCAAAGTCACCTAACTGGCTTTTGGGACTAGAACTCACTGTCTCCTGGTGATTGGCCCCAAATCACCCAGCTGACATGTCTAAGGTGGGGCTAGAACTTGCCATCTCCTGGTTATTGGCCCTAAATCACCCAGCTGACTTTCATGTCTAAGGCGAGACTAGAACTCAACGTCTCCTGGTGATTGGCCCGAAATCACCCAGCTGACTTTCATGTCTTAGGTGGGGCTAGAACTTGCCATTCCCTGGTGATTGGCCCGAAATCACCCAGCTGACGTTCATGTCTCAGGCGGGACTAGAACTCACTGTCTCCTGGTGATTGGCCCGAAATCACCCACCTGACTTTGATGTCTCAGGCGGGACTAGAACTTGCCATCTCCTGGTGATTGGCCCGAAATCACCCAGCTGACTTTCATGTCTAAGGCGGGACTAGAACTCAATGTCTCCTGGTTATTGGCCCCAAATCACCCAGCTGACTTTCATGTCTAAGGCAGGACTAGAACTCGCCATCTCCTGGTGATTGGCCCCAAATCACCCAGCTGACTTTCATGTCTAAGGCAGGACTAGAACTCGCCATCTCCTGGTGATTGGCCCCAAATCACCCAGCTGACTTTCATGTCTAAGGCAGGACTAGAACTCGCCATCTCCTGGTGATTGGCCCCAAATCACCCAGCTGACTTTCATGTCTAAGGTGGGACTAGAACTCACTGTCTCCTGGTGATTGGCACCAAATCAGCCAGCTGACTTTCATGTCTAAGGCGGGACAAGAACTCGCCATCTCCTGGTGATTGGCACCAAATCAGCCAGCTGACTTTCATGTCTAAGGTGGGACTAGAACTCAATGTCTCCTGGTGATTGGCCCTAAATCACCCAGCTGACTTTCATGTCTAAGGCGGGGCTAGAACTCAATGTCTCCTTGTGATTGGCCCCAAATTACCCAGTTAACTTTCATGTCTAAGGTGGGACTAGAACTTGCCATCTCCTGGTGATTGGCCCCAAATCATCCACTGACGTTCATGTCTAAGGTGGGACTAGAACTCACCATCTTCTGGTGATTGGCCCAAAGTCACCCAACTGGCTTTCATGCCCAAGGCGGGACTAGAACTCACTAGAACTTTCTGTTTCATTTTCCAACCCCCTCCCCACCTGCCCATCAGCAATTTAATGTTCCCCTTGCATTTCTTTGCTCCAAACCAGCAAGTCCACATGGAGCCTCTCCAGAGAAAATTGACCAAGGTGGCCGAGGAGCTTAAATCCAAATTTGAGAGGAAAAGGCGAATTCTTTGAGGGGGGAGCATAAACATATTTTATATAGCATGAGCGAGTAAATATTTTGTAGATAAGGGCTATAGTTATTTATTATTTTATTATTATTATTTATTTAATTTATATACTGCCCTACTCCCGAAGGACTCAGGGTGGTGAACAGCCAAACAGTAAAAATACATTGGCATTTTAGTGGCCAAAGGCAATGTTGGAGAAAAGGAAGGAATGAAGGAAAAGAAAAAGAAAAAAAGAAAGAAAAAGAAAAAGGAGGGAGGGAGGGAGGGGAAGGAAAAAGGAAGAAAGAAAGAAATGAAAGAAAGAAAGAAAAAGAGAAGAGCAGGAGAAAGAGAAAGAAGAGAGAAAGAAAAAAGAAGAAAGGGAAAGAAAGGGAGTGAAAGGAAGAGAGAAAAAAGGAGAGAGAAAAAGAACAGAAAACAGGAAAGAAAAAAGGAGGAAGGAAGGAAGAAGAGGGAATGAAAAAGAAGAGAGAGAAAAAGGAAAGGAGGACCAGGATGAGAACTGAATTGGATGTAATTTAATTTATGCTAAAAGCTTAATTAAAATGTGACTGATTAAATACAGTTAATTGTTCTTCCCGTGTCTTTGTTAGTTTTAGTCACATTTCTGTTTATAAATTGATGGCAATTTTGGGAAAGATTGATAATGTCCTGTAGCAGTATCGGAGCTGAAACCTGCATACAGCTAGTCCTGGACTTACAACCATCCATTTACCGACCGTTTGAAGTTACAACAACGCTGAAAAAAAGTGACTTAAGGCCAGTCCTCATACTTATGACCATCACAGCAGCCCCACGATCATGGGATCAAAATTTAGATGCTTGGCATGTACTTAATGACAGTTGCACTATCCTGGGCTCACCTGATCACTATTTGTAACCTTCCCAGCTGGCTTCCCACAAGCAAAATCAATGGAGGAAGCTGGGTTTGCTTAACAACCATAGGATTCAGTTAACATCTCAGTGACTCACTTAACAACCATGGGATAAAAGGTAAATTTGGGCATAACTCCGTAACAGCCTCCTTGTTTACCATCAGCCGTTCTGGTACCAGTTTTGATCATAAGCCAAGGACTGCTTGTACTTCCAACAGAAGTTGTTACTACAGCTTTCAGTTGCGCTACACAGGGCTGTGTGTTCAATCTCCAATGGCCATTTCCGAGGCTGCAAAAGCACCTTGTAGCATCTGCAACTCTGCGCTACATCTCTGTATTCCTGAACCTTTTAAAACAGTGCTTTTTCAACCTTGGTTACTTGAAGATGGGACTTCAACTCCCAGAATTCCCCAGCCACCTTTCTCAAATTTGGCCCCCTTTAAGACAGGTGGACTTTGACTCCCAGAATTCCCCAGCCACCTTTCTCAAATTTGGGCCCCTTTAAGACAGGTGGACTTCGACTCCCAGAATTCCCCAGCCACCTTTCTCAAAATTGGCCCCTTCAAGACAGGTGGACTTTGACTCCCAGAATTCCCCAGCAACCTTTCTCAAAATTGGCCCCTTTAAGACAGGTGGACTTCGACTCCCAGAATTCCCCAACCTGCTGGTTGGTTGGAGAATTCTGGGAATTGAAGTCCTCCTCTCTTAAAGGGACCACGTTTGAGAAACACTGTAGTGGAATGCTGCAATGTTTGCTTAAAATGTAGGGTTAGTCTAAGATCAGGGGTGTCAAACTCGATTTCGTTGAGGGCCGCATCAAGGTTGTGTTTGACCTTGGGGGGCCGGGGCGGGCGTGGCCAGGGTGGGTGTGCCACCTCGATGTCACTCGTCTCGGGGACGCCTGTGATGGCCCGAGCACTCTGTCAGCGAAATTTGGCTCCTAAGCTCCGTTTTTGCTGGCAGAGGCATCACAGGCCAGTCCTTTGCTGTTTCTGTTCTGCCCCAGCTACGTACCCAAAGAACGCAGCACACACAAAGTCTGTACAAATCTTAGTTTACTAAATTAAATCAGTCTTTTTCAAACAAAGGCTGTTAATTAACTTTCTTAACAGCCTACAAGAATCCAAAGAATAAATAATTGTAATCTTACTATGGTTGGCAGAAAGCCAGAAGCAATTTGCAGGACACTGATAAAAGAACTAAGATCCAGACAGGAAGGAGAGTGAATAAAGTTGTTCCCTGCAAATTGCTTCAGTCGGCGTTCCTCCTTAAATAGGCTAAGGGAGTGGCCAATTAGCCCCAAGCCTTACTCTCGAGGAGACCTCCTCCTGAGGAGCCACTCCTGATTTTTGGCAGCTCTGCACGCCCGTGCATCAAGAAGAGGCTCCTCCTCTTCATCCTCTTCACTTAAGGGAGCTTCTGGAGGTTCTGAAGGCCCTGGCTGAATCCCCGCCTCTGGCACCACATCTTCTCCAGCCTCCTCATTGTCCGACTCGAGTGCCAGTTGCACAGGCTGCTGGCGTAGCACCACACCAGCCTCCTCGCTGTCAGAATCAGCTATTAGTTGCACAGGCCGCTGGTGGGCCACAACAGTTTCCAGGGTGGCCCTGCAGGCCAGATCTAAGCACCTCGTCGGGTGGATCTGGCCCCCGGGCTTTGAGTTTAACACTCCTGGTCTAGCTGGTTTCCAGATTCCTTTAAAACTAAATCCCCCCCCCCCAAATTTTCTTCTGGGAAGTTAATCATATTTAATCCGCCAAATCGTGATTCTTAGACACCTTTCTTGGATTGCAGCTGTACAAATCTGATCCTATATATATATATATTTATATATATATTTACCGGCTGTTAAAAACCCACCCCGTTCAATCGGCCTTCTGCCTGAGGCAGTGCGCATTCAGAACAAAATGACAACATTGTACACTTTGATGAATGAAACAACCGCTGGAGCGCTTTAAACATGAATAAAATATGACTCATGCAAATATTACCATATCGGGTGTTGCTTAGATTTGTTTTCTTTATTTATTTATTTTTTTTTTAAAGGGTAAATATTGATCTACGCAAATGTTGGTTTTAATGTTGAATGGGATTCCCGGTCTTTTAACGCTAATGTGATAGAGATAGGGTTGATTTTCAGTTTTATTTCCAAAATCTTTGTACAAGAATTGACTTGCAGTTTCTGGAGTGAGGGTTTTTTTTTTCCCCCAGCAGGAAAGAGTTTTCATTCCTTCCAGGTGAGAAATCTGCTCAAATATACAGGCCTGCAAAAATTCACATTGGTAATCCTCGAATTACAACCATTCGTTTAGTGACTGCTCGAAGTTACAGCAGCATTGAAAAAATTGACTTATGAATGGTTTTCACACTTACAACCCCATCAGCATCCCCATTAGTGGTGGGTTGCTATTGGTTCGCCCCTGTTTGGGTGAACCAGTAGCAGCGGCAGCGGGAGGCTCCTCCCACCTGTCCAGACGTCATCAAATATGCTCTGCGCATACGCAGAAGCTTCTGCGCATGTGGAGAAGTGGCGCATGCGCGAGCAAACCAGTAGCAAAGGTAACTGAAACCCACCACTGATCCCCATGTCACGTGATCAAAATTGAGGTGCTTGGCAACTGACTCGTATTTATGACGGTTGCAGCGATGGTCGTCGTGTCCCGGGGTCGCGTGATCCTCTTTTGCGACCTTCTGATGAGCAAAGTCAACCAGGAAGCCAGATTGACTTAACAATCGTTTTACTAACTTAACAATTGTGGCAAGAAAGGTTGTAAAATGGGGCAATACTCACTTAACGACTGTCTCGATTAGCAACGGAGAGTTTGGGCTCAATTGTGGTCATAAGTTGACTACAATCGTTCATTTAGTGATCTTTCAAAGTTATAACGGCACTGAAAAATGTGACTAATGAACAGTGGTGAAATCTAAAATTTGTTACTACCGGTTTTGTGGGCGTGGCTTGGTGGGAGGTGGGTAATGTGACTGGGTGGGCATGGCCAATTTTTTTTTCTTTACTTTTAAAACCATTTTTTCTACAATCTCTTTGGCGAGGAGGTTGTAAAAAAATGCTTTCAAAAGGGTCTGACGATCCCCGCTGAGTTGCCTGATTGGCAGAGGCTTTTTTTCTTTTAAATGCCTCTGACGATCAGGCAACACAGCTTGAATCATCAGAGGCTTTTAAAAGAAAAAAAGCCTCTGACGATCAGGCAATTCAGCTTGGATCGTCAGAGGCTTTTAAAAGAAAAAAAGGGTTTTTTTCTTTTAAATGCCTCTGACGATCCAAGCAGAGCCACAGGATCATCAGAAGCTTTTTTTTTTTTTTTTACTTTTAAAAGCATTTTTTCGGCCGAAGAGGTTGTAGAAAAAATGCTTTTAAAAGTAAAAAAAAAAAGCCTCTGATGATTGTGCGGCTCAGCTGGGCATGGGGGGGGGCAGGGATTTTTGCTACCGGTTTTCCGAACCACCCGCCTCCATCGCTACCGGATCAGGCGATCCGGTCCGAACCGAGAGCATTTCATCCCTGCTAATGACCCATTTTTCACACATACGACCGTTGCAGCATTCCCATGACCACGTGTTAAAAATATGGATGCTTGGCAACTGGCTCATAATTATGACGGTTGCAGTATCTCCGGGTCATGTGATCCCCTTTTTGTCACTTTCCGAGCTGGCTTTTGACAAGCAACGTCCATGGGGGAAGCCAGGTTCACTTATCGGCCACATAATTCACTTAACACCTGCAGTGATTCACTTAACAACGGTGAAAAAAGGGTCATAAAATGGGGCACACTTAATAACTGGTAGGTCCATCAGAACTTCGGTTGTTAAGTGACCAGTCATAAATTGGCCACAATTGAGCCCCAAATTTGTTAAGTGAGAAATTGGTTAAGTTTCGCCCCATTTTACGACTTTCCTTGCCACATTTGTTAAGGGAATCACATGCGGTTGTGAACTGAGTCACCCGGTTGTTAAGTGAATCTGGCTTCCCCCTTGACTTTGCTTCTCAGAAGGTCGTAAAAAGGGATCGCGTGACCCTGGGACACTGCAACCATCATAAATGTGAGTCAGTTGTCAAGCATCTGAATGTAAATCACGTGACCCATGGGGATGCTGCGACAGTCATCAGTGTGAAATTCGGCCGTTGTTCTGCCCCAGCTACAGACCCCAAAGAACGCAGCACACACAAAGTCTGTTCAAACCTTAATTTACTGAATAAACCAGTCTTTTACACAACGGCTGTTAATTAATTGCATTAACAGCCACCAAGAATTCAAAGAAAAATAACTGAAAACTTACTGTGGTTGGCAGAATGCCCATAAGCAATTTGTAGGAAGCTGATAAGATAAGCAAGACAAGACACGAAGGTATGTGAATAAAGTTGTTCCCTGCAAATTGCTTCAGTCAGCGTTCCTCCTTCAATAGGCTAAGGGAATGGCCAATTAGCCCCAAGCCTTACTCTCGAGGAGACCTCCTCCTGAGGAGCCACTCCTGCCTTTTGGCAGCTCTGCACGCCCGTGCATCGAGAAGAGGCTCCTCCTCTTCCTCCTCTTCACTTAAGGGAGCTTCTGGAGGTTCTGAAGGCCCTGGCTGAATCCCTGCCTCTGGCACCACATCTTCTCCAGCCTCCTCACTGTCCGACTCGAGTGCCAGCTGCACAGGCTGCTGAATCACTACTAGCTGCACAGGCCGCTTTTCTGAATCAGCTACTAGCTGCACAGGCCGTGTACGGGCCACAACAGCCGTGAGTCACTTTTTTCAGTGCCGTTGTAACTTTGAAACGGTCACTCAATGAATGGTTGTAAGTCAAGGACCGCCTGCAGTTGGAACATATCCATGTGTCGAGGTGGGCAGAGACACAATCTTAAATTCACAGGGTTTTTTTTCTTGTTTCTTTTTGTCCCTTGAAACCACTTAGACCTTCCAATTTTACAACCGGTCCTTCCTTGCCCGCCTTCTCCTTCTCCCTCGAAAAATGAGTAAACATTGTGCCAAAGTGCACAAATCCATCACTCTGCGCTCATTTTTCCTCATTCACATCCCCCTTTGCAATCATTCGCTCCATTTTGCCTCCATTTCAACACAACTCTCTTGTGTTTTTGATGCATTAATTTCCTGTGCCGGCTCTTTTAATGCATCCATATAATCTATCTCATATTCGTAGCAAATTGTGTACAGGTTCTTCACCGACGTCGTCCATCCATGTGCAAAATTGCACATCTATCCACGTCGCAGCCCAAGGCCCTCTAATTCCGCTCCAAACATAACTTAACCCGTTTTCCCATCAACATATTTAAAACCAGCCAGAAAAACCTCACATATCTTTGTCTTTAGTCCTGGTGCGATGTTAAGCCATTTCCTAAGCATTGCATTTATTCCCGCACGGACGTAATTGCCATTCTATATATCTCTCTCTTATTGCATTCAGCAACCGCCCTCCAATTCGGGGTTCGCGCAAAAAATTTCATAACTCAACCCTGCTCGTTTTGTCCTCGGCTTTCTCTAAATTAACCCGCAATAAACTTCCTTATATTCATACATTTCTCAATGAACTGCTGAACAGAAAAATAAATAAATAAAATAAATCTGGTCTGTTTGTCCCTTGCCTGGCCTTAGCCACTCGGTGCCTGCGCATTCCAAATTTTGCTATGTCTCAACTCTTAGACCCTTTTTGGCCTACGTTTTGGTCACCATATTATAAAAAAGATGTCGAGACTCTGGAAAGAGTGCAGAGAAGAACAACAAAGATGATTAGGGGGTTGGAGCAGAGGTATTTAGCCGGTTTGGACGTAGCGGAAATTGCAAGTGGGGCCACCCTGGCTCTATGCCATGCTATTTAGTCACATTTGTGAGGCTGGGCCAGGGGTGAAATGCTCCCGGTTTGGACCGGATCACCCGATCCGGTAGCGATGGTGGTGGGTGGTTTGGAGAACCGGTAGCAAAAATCCCTTTCCTTTTAAAAGCCTCTGAGGATCCAAGCTGAGTTGCCTGACCGTCAGAGGTTTTTTTTTTTTTAAAAGCCTCTGAGGATCCAAGCTGAGTTGCCTGATCGGCAGAGGCTTTTTTTCTTTTAAAAGCCTCTACGGATCCAAGCTGAGTTGCCTGATCGGCAGAGGCTTTTTTTCTTTTAAAAGCCTCTGAGGATCCAAGCTGAGTTGCCTGATCGGCAGAGGCTTTTTTTCTTTTAAAAGCCTCTGAGGATCCAAGCTGAGTTGCCTGATCGGCAGAGGCTTTTTTTCTTTTAAAAGCCTCTGATGATCCCAGCTGAGTTGCCTGATCGTCAGAGGCATTTAAAAGAAAAAAAGCCTCTGCCGATCAGGCAACTCAGCTGGGATCGTCAGAGCCTTTTGAAAGCATTTTTTTACAACCTCTTCGCTGAAGAGGTTATAGAAAAAATGGTTTTAAAAGTTAAAAAAAAAAATTGGCCACGCCCCCCTCCCACCAAGCCATGCCCACAGAACCAGTAGTAACAAATTTTAGATTTCACTACTGGCCTGGGCGCTTGCGCAGAAGCCGCGTGTGCCAGCAAAGCGCATTTGCGGGAGGCCGGGCACATAGGTGGACTGGCATTCACATTTGCGAACTGGTAGGGAAGGTAAATGAATACCACTCCTGGGCTGGAGGCTAAGTAAACGGTAAAAGAACAACCAGGTTTTTAGGACGCAAGTGTGTCATGGTTAGAGGGCCATCAATTCTAGATCTAATCAGGGTGACCAGCATATAATAAATCATCCAAACTGGGACATACGGCAGCGGGGGGTTCTACTTACCTTTACTACCGGTTCGCAATGGGAGCTGTTCTGTCCCCGTCCCACACACGCACCCCCACAGACCGCCCGGAGTTAATAAGCCACACGACAAAACTCTTTGAAGATAAAGCTGGCAGCAACCCAGTGGCTAACTGCCAATTCAGACTTTACTCACACAAAACAAAGATTAGACTGCAAGCATTCCGATAAAACAGGCAGAGTTTCAACAATACAAGGATTAATCCAAATGCAGTCCGATAAAGCAGGCAAAGTCCAGTAACGCAGAGATCATGGAGTATTCCTAGTTTTTGCTTGTCACAAACTGAACCGGCCACCACACCCACATTTATACCCTGTGGGGTGTGGTCCAGTGACTCAGCTAATCTCTGGCACGCCTTCCCCTCTGCTGCGCACGCTTCTCCCTGCACCTCTGTTGAGGGTCCAGCCAGCACTTATCTTCCTCATCGCTGTCCACCTGTGACTGCGGGGATGTGCTTGGCTCTGAGCCTATCGTTTGGCCTTCGGTTTCCTCCGGAGGCATTGCCAGAGAGGAGGGTCCTGGAGAGGGAGGCCTTGCCAACTCCTCTCCCTCACTCTCAGAGTCTGCATCTGTCGATAGTCCAGGCTCAGGCAATGGAGCCACAACAGGAGTGGATACGCAGATCGTCCATTATGACCAGTGGTGGGTTTCAAAATTTTTTACTACCGGTTCTGTGGGAGTGGCTTGGTGGGCGTGGTATGGCTTGGTGGGTACAGCAGGGGAAGGATATTGTAAAATCTCCATTCCCACCCCACGCGGGGGGAAGGTTACTGCAAAATCCCATTTCCTCCCGATCAGCTGGGACTCGGGAGGCAGAGAATAGATGAGGGCGGGGCCAGGCAGCATTTTTACTACCGGTTCTCCAAACTACTCAAAATTTCCGCTACTGGTTCTCCAGAACTGGTCAGAACCTGCTGAAACCCACCTCTGATTACAACGTCCGGGTGGGTGGGTGGAGCCTCCTGCCGCTTTTACTACCGGTTCGCAAGAACCGGACAGAACCAAGGAGTAACCCCACCACTGACATAGGGATCAGCGTCGAGCAGTGTTTCTCAGTCTTGGCAATTTGAAGATGGGCGGACTTCAACTCCCAGAATTCCCCAGTCAGCTTGTGGAATTCTGGGAGTTGAAGTTGAAATGAGGCTAAAACATACAAAGACCCGTTGTAGGAATTGGGTATGTCTAATTTAATGAAAAGAAGGACCAGGGGAGACATGATAGCAGTCTTCCAATATCTCAGGGGCTGCCACAAAGAAGAGGGAGTCAAGCTCCTGAAGGCAGGACAAGAAGCAATGGGTGGAAAATAAGCAAGGAGAGAAGCAACCTGGAATTAAGGAGAAATTTCCTGACGGTGAGAACAATTAATCAGTGGAACGACTTGCCTCCAGAAGTTGTGAATGTTCCATCACTGGAACATTTTAAGAAGAGACTAGGCAGCCATTTTATCTGAAATGGCATAGAGTTTCCTGCCTAAGCAGGGGGTTGGACTAGAAGACCTCCAAGGTCCCTTCCAACTCTATTATTCTGTATTCTTTTTTGAGCAGGTTGAAGTGTTCCCAGGAACACTTAAAATTATAGGTAGTCCTCGTTTCACGACTGGTTCACTTAGCGACTGTTCGAAGTTACAACAGGCCCCTCTAAAAGTTACTTATAACCTGGTTTTGAAATTCTGATGGTTGTACACAAACCCACAGTCAGAAAGGCACATCATGGGTGCTTGGCAACCAGCTCACCTTTCCACCATTCTGTGGTGACTGTGATTTATGATTCTGGATTTTGGCCAGTTTTTGGCAAAAGAAAAAGAACAGGAATATAATGATTCACAAATGACCCCATGCAAAGAAAATCATAAAATCAGGTCCGGAGATGTAGGTGTGACGACTTACGACCGTTATGATTCACAAGGACATTTCCAAACTCCATTAATGGTCGTAAGTTGAGGACTACCTGTATTTCCCCCCACTGTTATCTTCACCCTTGCTTTGTTCTCCTTGAACAGGGAAGAAAAACACCCTCACAACAAGAGGATCCATATTTTAATATTTCTCCTGTTACACCAACTCTTATCTGTGACTTTATTGCTACACAGGTTGTCCTCGGCTTATTTATTTATTTATTTATTAAATTTTTGTTTATTTATTTATTAAATTTATTTATTTAAATTTTTATACCGCCCTTCTCCCGAAGGATTCGGGGCGGTGTACAGCCAAAATAAAAACCAACAATATAAAAGTTAAAAACAAATTAAAATTATTAAATAGTTTGGCCAATCATCTAAAATAAAATAAACCATTCCCATAAAATTTTAGGCCAGCCCTGCTTGATGGAATAATAGCGTTTTAAGGACGCGGCGAAAGGTACGGAGGTCAGAAATCCGACGAATCTCCGGGGGCAGCTCATTCCAGAGGGCAGGTGCCCCCACAGAGAAGGCTGTCCCCCTGGGTGTCGCCAGTCGACACTGTGTAACCGACGGCACCCTGAGGAGACCCTCTCTGTGGGAGCGTACTGGTCGGTGGGAGGCTATCGGAGGCAGAAGGCGGTCTCGTAAATATCCAGGTCCTATGCCATGGAGCGCTTACGACCTCAATTGAGCCAAAAGTTTCCACTGCTAAGCAAGACTGTTGTTAAGTGACTTCTGCCCCATTTTAAGGCCTGCCTTGCCACCCGTTGTTAAGCGAATCCCTGGAGTTGTTCAGTGAGTCACCCGGTTGTTAAGTGAATCTGGCTTCCCTGTTGACTTTGCTGGTCAGAAGGTCGCAAAAGGGAATCACATGGACGCTGCAACCGTCATAAATACGAATCAGTTGCCGAGGGTCTGAATTTTGATCGCATGATCCTGGGGACGCTGCAATGGTCATAAGTGTGAAAAACGGCCTTAAGCCACCTTTTTCAGTGCCATTGTAACTTTGGTCACTAAACGAACTGTTGTAAGTCGAGGACTACCTGCAAATCCACATTTTAATGTTTTTCCAGTGACACAAACTACATCTGTGATGTTCCCATTGCACATTGTTCCTGCAGCCTTCAAGATTTCCTTTTTATCTGTGTTTTTTTTTTCTTCTTTGACAATAACATTTACGGCATTGTTTAAATTTTATTCTTTGGCAGGTCTCTGGCTTTCCCAGATACCCGACTACGGTTCTTTTTCCAGCATTTCCCTCACTTCAGTTTCCCTCCAGATCATTTCACTGCTTTTTATTTTTAATTCCATTCACTTCCCTGGAGGCCCCGGGATTTATTTATTGGTGTATTTATTGATTGTGCCGGATTTTCTACTGCCCACTCAAAGACCATGATAAAGCAGGAGGCATAAATAAAAGGAACATCACCAGCCTTCAAATCTTTAAAACCTCTTGAAAATCCACATCAGAAATAGAAATAATAAAACAAGGGCTCCGTCATCACCAATTTAGGTCTCGCTTGAGAATTCGAGCAGGGGGTTGGCATCTATTAAGATGGCTAGAGAGAGGAATACACGTACGACACTTAAAAATACTCAGCGGGGACTTCCAGGTGAGTGTTTCTCCAGCATTGGCAATTTTAAGATGGCTGGATATCAACTCCCAGAATTCCCTAGCCAGCAGTTGTGACTTCAGTTCCCAGAATTCTCTAGCCACCATTTGTGGACTTCAACTCCCAGAATTTTACAGCCAGCAGTTGTGGACCACAACTCCCAGAATTCCCCAGGCAGCAATTTTGGACTGCAACTCCCAGAATTCCCCAGGCAGCAATTTGGGACTGCAACTCCCAGAATTCCCCAGGAAGCAATTGTGTCAGGGTTCCAAGTAACACCCCCAATGAAAGAAGACTCTGAGGCTAGAAGTTCCACAAAGTTCCATTTTATTAGAGATGTCATATGGGCACATTTGGGAAAACCTGAATCTGAAAGCTTCCGGGTTTTCCCCACCCAAAGGAAAGTCAAAGTCCCTTCCCCTGCACCCACATGTCCATCACATGGTCCAGTCAATGCACCGTCCTAACTGGAGATGCCTCCCAGTCACACCCCTCCAGGTGCAGGGCAGGATGTCCTTGACTCTCAGAGAAAAGAATGTTATTATGGCTAGATATTTCTGCAACTCCATACAATCCCCCCTCCCAGTTTCCCACAGCACTAAATGTGGCAGCCCTGAAGATCCGAAGTAAAAAATGGCCTCCAGGGCTGACAAATTGTGGACTGCAACTCCCAGAATTCTCCAGGAAGCAGTTGTGGACTTCAACTCCCAGAATTCCGAAACCAACATTTGTGGACTTCAACTCCCAGAATTCTCCAGGAAGCAGTTGTGGACTTCAACTCCCAGAATTCCCAAGCCAGCATTTGTGGACTGCAACACCCAGAATTCCCTAGGCAGCATTTGTGGACTTCAACTCCCAGAATTCTCCAGGAAGCAGTTGTGGATTTCAACTCCCAGAATTCCCAAGCCAGCATTTGTGGACTGCAACTCCCAGAATTCCCCAGGCAGCAATTGTGTCAGGGATCCAAGTAACACCCCCAGCTAGTCACGCCCACCTAGTCACATGACCTCCAAGCCACACCAGGGGTGGGTTGTAATTTTTTTTACTACCGGTTCTGTGGGTGTGGCTTATTTTGTGGGTGTGGCTTGGGGGTCATGTGACTAGGTGGGCGTGGCTAGCTGGGCAGAGTCATTTCTGGAAGGTCCTCGCACTTATGACCCGACTCATTTGTTTGCTTTTAACACTGATCAGCTGTAGGACGGCCCTTTGAAGCCCCACGGCAAGAGTTTAAGCAGTTTTTTTCCCTCTAGTCATCAGCTGGGACTCAGGAGGCAGCAATAGATTGGGGGTGGGGCCAAATAAAAGGTAAGAATAACGTGGGTGAAGGGGGGGGTTGGGAGGGGGGGAAGAACCGGTTCGGTGACGTCATATCATCACCGCTACCGGCTCGGCCAAACCGGATCGAACCGGGAGGAACCCACCACTGAGCCACACCCACAAAATAAGCCACGCCCACAGAACCGATAGTAAAAAAATTTAGAACCCACCCCTGATTCAGACCCTTGGCAACTGCTTCATATTTATGACTGAGGTCACAGGGTCCCATTTTACGACCTTCTGACAAGCAAAGTCAATGGGGAAGCCAGATTCACTTAATATTACTAATCTATTATCTGCAGTGTTTCATTTAACAGCAAGAAAGGTCGTAAACTGGGACAAAAGTCACTTAAATGTCTCACTTAGCAACAGAAATTTTGAGAACTACCTCCAAAATCTCTTTTGTGATCCTCTGTAATTTTTAAAAGTGGGTGGGAAATTGTAGAAAGTTAGCACCCACCCCTCTCCTAGAAGAATGAAATATTTTGAGAAATATTAAAAAGGCAGAATATTATATTTCCCTGGATGAGAAATGAGAAACATGTTCTTGGAAAGCAGCTCCCACCTTCCTTAACAGCCCTCAGCAGATGTCAGCACTTAAGAGATAAAGACCTTATTGAGATCTAGGTAGCTCTATTCAGAGGCAAAAATTCCCTGCAGCAAGGTCTGAACAAAGGTAGGATTAGCCCACAGCCACAATAGGAGTTGCCCAACAAGCCCCTTCATTGCATCAGCCCAAACTTCAACCAAACGTAGCTCAGACCAATATGATCCCTTCATGGCCCCATGGGAATCTGACAACAGCCAATAGAATACATCTTCTTGCACAGGAACAGGAAGTTCAAGTGCAAAGCCCAAGAGAAGCTATAAATACCCCCCACTCTCAACTCCATGTGGTCAGCTGCCCAGGTCCATACATGTGGTTCTGCTTCCTCATTAAACCCCCTTTCCAATCAGCCTCCATATTTCCAGTGTCTTTCTCCCGGCTTGGAACTGAACCAGATGGATATTTCTTCCAACAGAAGATTCCTAAGAATAAAAGTTTAAGAAATACTGCAACGTGTGAGCCAGAGGTGGTATTCAGCCGGTTCGCACCGGTTCGTGCGAACCGTTGGCAGAAATTTGGCCAAGGTCACCGAACCAGTAGCGATGGCCATCCAGCCACGCCCCTGAACCGGTCCCCCAATCACCACTTGCTCTCCCCGCCCGCCATATTCGTCACCGCCATGTTCTTCACGCACGCGCATCCCATTGCCTGGGATGCACATGCGTGAAGAACATGGCGGTGAGGGCAGCAGCTTTTTCTGTGACCTCCAATAATTTTCGGCAGCTTCTTTGCCAGCTGCTTTCCAGCAGCAGCGGCTGGTTGGGGGCCACTGAAATCTCCGATCAGCTTGCTTTGGCAAAGGGTGGGCAGGGGTAGGTAGGTGGAAATTCCAAAAAATTTCCTAGCTTTTCCAGTGGGCGTGGTTAGATGGGGGGTTAATGTGACTGAGTGGGCGTGGGCGTGAGTGCTGTCAAGTTGGCCACGCCCACTCAGCCACATGCCTCTCCCACCTACCCACGCCCACCGAACCAATAGCAAAAGTTTTTGAAACCCACCACTGCTGTGAGCTGTGTAGATAATCAGCAGTGCTTTCAATTGGTCCGGGAACTGGAACTGATATGGCAACCACACGCTAAATACTATTTTACAACAGCGAGTTCCAGCTGCATTTTTCCCAGCCGTACCTCTCAAACCATCTTCAAGGGCAGCCCCGTAGGAGCACCCGCTGCAGTAGTCCAACGGCATGGGGATAAAAGTTTTTGTCACTGCCAGAGGCTGTTCTGGGTTTAGTTTTGTTTATATCTTATAATAATATAATATTTTAAAATCTTTTATTTTATTATACAGTCTTTGCATGCTGGCTATGTTATACGATCAATTCGGCCTCTTCTCCGTTGCTTTTACAATAGTCGTTTTAAAATTATTATTATTATTCCCAGCAAATTATATTTCTGTCTCATCCTCATTTCGTTTTAATCGTGACTTTCTCAGCCTGATTCTTTCGTAACTCTGCAGTGTTTTTTTTGTCCTCGTTTTTCAGACCAATTCTATTACGATTAGTATTTTTTGTCTTATCCATAGACACTTTCGCTTCATCATGTGTTTTATCCATCTCATTAGCAAAAATTTTGTGGCGCTTCATAACATAAATTTTTTTTTGCTGTATACAATAATTCACTCTCATTTCTTTCCTTTCCTTTTAATTATATTTCCCCAAAGTTTTTCATCATACGCAGTCAAATTTGTCACCCGTTTAGATCCCGTTCCTTTGTTACGATATGAATGAATTTACCGATGATTAAACTGTATATTCCTTCCCATATCTCTGAATGGCCTAGTCGCCTTTTCTGTTCAGGTAGTCCTCCACTTACAACCACCCATTTACCGTTATTCACATTTACGACCTTTGCAGCATCCTCGTGATCACGTGATCAAAATGCAGATGCTTAGGGTCTGGCTCATATTTATGATGGTTGCAATATTCTGAGGTCATGTGATTGCTTTTTGTGACCTGACAAGCAAAATCAGGATTCCTTCCTTCCTTCCCTTCCTTCCTTGCTTCCCTCCTTCCTTCCTTCCTTCCTTCTCTCTCTCTCCCTCCCTCTTTCCTTCCTTGCTTCCTAGCCTCCTTCCTCCCTTCCCTCCCTCCCTCCCTTCCCTCCCTCCTTCCTTCCTCTTGTCATCCCTCTTTCCTTCCCTCCTTCCTTCCCTTCCTCCCTCACGCCTCCCTCCCTACCATTCCCTTCTTTCCGTCCTACTTTCTACCCACTCTCCTTTTCCCTCCCATTCACTTCTTTCCTTCCTTCTTTCCACTCTCCCTCCCATTCTCCTGTTCCCCTCCCTCTCCTCTCCTCCCCTCGCCCTCCCTTCCTTTTCATTGATTGATTCATGTATTCATTCATGCTGCTTACCATTTGCCCCCCCCCCGTGTGCCTCTTAGCCTGTTCATTCAGAATTAAACATATTTTCACTTCTCTGCCAAGCTGCACCAAGTCCAGTCCATCAGATTAGACCCCCTCATTCAGATCTATTGCATTCTTCTGTTTTCCTTCCTTCTTTTCCTTTCCTTTCCTTTCCTTTCCTTTCCTTTCCTTTCCTTTCCTTTCCTTCCCTTCTCTTCCCTTCTTTCCTTTCCTTTCCTTTCCTTCCCTTCCCTTCCCTTCCCTTCTTTCCTTTCTTTTCCTTTCCTTTCCTTCCCTCCTTTCCTTTCCTTTCCTTTCCTTTCCTTCCCTTCCCTTCTTTCCTTCCTTTCCTTCCTTTCCTTCCTTTCCTTTCCTTTCCTTCCCTTCCCTTCCCTTCTTTTCTTCCCCTCCCTTCCCTTCTTTCCTTTCCTTTCCTTCCCTTCCCTTCTTTCCTTCCCTTCCCTTCCCTTCCCTTTCCTTTCCTTTCCTTCCCTTCCCTTCCCTTCTTTCCTTTCCTTTCCTTTCCTTCCTTTCCTTCCTTTCCTTTCCTTTCCTTTCCTTCCCTTCCCTTCTTTTCTTCCCCTCCCTTCCCTTCTTTCCTTTCTTTTCCTTTCCTTTCCTTTCCTTTCCTTCCCTTCTTTCCTTTCTTTTCCTTTCCTTCCCTTCCCTTCCCTTCTTTTCTTCCCTTCCCTTCCCTTCCCTTCCCTTTTCTTCCCTTCCCTTCCCTCCTTTCCTTTCCTTTCCTTTCCTTTCCTTTCCTTTCCTTTCCTTTCCTTCCCTTCCCTTCCCTTCCCTTCCCTTCCCTTCTTTCCTTTCTTTTCCTTCCCTTTCCTTCCTTCCCTTTCCTTCCCTTCCCTTCCCTCCTTTCCTTCCCTTCCCTTTCCTTTCCTTTCCTTCCCTTCCCTTCCCTTCCCTTCCCTTTTTTCCTTCCCCTCCCTTTCCTTCTTCCCTTCCCTTCCCTTCCCTTCCCTTCTTCCCTTCCCCTCCCTTTCCTTCTTCCCTTCCCTTCCCTTCCCTTCATTTGTCATTCTCTCCTCTTTCCCATTCAACCTGCAAGATATGATCTTCCATCTGGAGGGTAATTGTCGGGTTGGCCAAGGGATATTAACCTCTGCCACCCATCGCGATTTTGGTTAATTCAGATTTTTCTGTAATACCTTTTAATAAAAGGAAAAAGAAGGACACACACAAACTGGGCTTTTAAACATTTTTTAGGCCTGGAACCTCTTCATTAGATTTTGGTCCGCTATGCAGTGTCTGTTGAGGTGGGCAGCTACAATAAATTTCTGGAAGTAAATGCAGCTTTTTTTTTTTTTTTTTTAAAGCCACCGTCCCTGATCAAAAGGAGGCGGCTTTCCAAGGACAGAATGCTAGAAGGGAGTGGGGTTGAGTGTATTGTTTACTCAAAGAGTAATCAGCAACCTAATCAAAGAATCGCCAAAAATGCTCCCACCGTCATGGCCAGCCACTAAGTACTGTGATGGCGAACTTGTGGCACCAGTGGTGGGTTTCAAATTTTTTTACTACCGGTTCTGTCAGGGCGCCGATTAATCCCGTTCTGCTTTTGGGACAATCGCACCTTAATTAAGAGGAGCGGATCGAGGCTTTTCCTTGCAAGCATACTTTAAGAAAACAAAACCCAAAGATATTTCTTCTAAGAAAACTCATTTATTTGTTATAAAGAAAATAAAACATCTAACTGATCTAATTAGTTACATTTTTGAAAAGTTCGTGCCGGCTATTTCTCAGCCAGACCTTTCTGGCAAGAGAACAAAGGAAAGGTGTGTGAAAGAATGTGGGTGGACATGTGCAGTTTAGGTTACTGATAAGGATTCTTGGCAAGCTACGGAAAGTCTGATAGTCCAGAAATAATAAGCTCAGATGGTAAATAAAAAAAAAAACGCAGTGGCAGGTTCTGTGGGCGTGGCTTGGTGGGCGTGGCAGGGGAAGGATACTGCAAAATCCCCATTTCCTCCTGATCAGCTGGGACTCGGGAGGCAGAGAATAAGATGGGGGTGGGGCCAGTCAGAATTGTTACTACCAGTTCTCCGAACTACTCAAAATTTCCGCTACCAGTTCTCCAGAACTGCTCAGAACCTGCTGAAACCCACCTCTGAATGTCACGTGTGCTAGAGGTGGCACGGAGAGCCCTCTCTGTGGGCATGTGTGCCATTGCCAGCTGCTCTTCTGGTTTCCTGCGCTCACACACACGCCAGCCAGCTGGTCTTCGTGGGCCCTGAGTACCTGAAAATGGCACGAAAAACAGCCAAAAAACAAACTGTTTTCCAGGCCTTTTTTGGGCCTTTTTTCAGGCCGTTTCCAGGCCTTTTTTCAAAACGGCCTGAAAAGGGCCCCAAAAACAGTTGGCACGTACACATGGATGTGCGTTCCAGTTTGGGCACTCGGTGCTGAAAAGGTTAGGCATCATTGCACTAGTATATAAGTAGAGAATAAATCCCACCCCCTTCTAGCACTGATGATGTTACCTAGCTGGGTCATGAAATGTCTGCAAGAAAATAACCAAATTCAGAGAAACTAAGGATCCTACGCAGGGGTGAAATGTTCCCGGTTTGGACCGGATTGCCCGATCCGGTAGCGATGGAGGCGGGTGGTTCGGAGAACCAGTAGCAAAAATCTCTGCCCCCCCCCCTGCCATTGCCCAGCTGAGCTGTACAATCATCAGAGGCTTTTTCTTTTAATTTTTAAAAGCATTTTTTCTACAACCTCTTTGGCCGAAAAAATGCTTTTAAAAGTTAAAAAAAAAAGCCTCTGATGATCGCACGGCTCAGTTGGGATCGTCAAAGGGATCATAAGCTGATGATCCAAGCTGAATTGCCTGATCGGCAGAGGCTTTTAAAAGAAAAAAAAAGCCTCTGCCGATCAGGCAACTCAGCTGGGATCTTCAGAGCCTTTTGAAAGCATTTTTTTACAACCTCTTCGCCGAAAAGGTTGTAGAAAAAATGGTTTTAAAAGGGGGAAAAAATTGGCCACGCCCACCCAGTCACATTATCCCCCCCACCAAGCCACGCCTACAGAACCGGTAGTAATAAATTTTAGATTTCACCACTGATCCTACAGTCTTCTTCCTCCTCCTCCTTCTCTCCTCTCCCTTCTAGCACTGGCAATGTTATCTAGCTGGGTCATGAAATATCTGCAAGCTAACCACGAGGCTCAGAGTGCACCAAGGACCCCATAGTCCTCCTCCTCCTGCACGTCACAAATCCCACTTCCTTCCAGTACTGATGATGTTAGCTAGTTGGGTCCTGAAACGTCTGAAAGAATTCAAGCTCAGAGAGCACCAAGGACCCCACACACCTTTAAAAAAATCCCTCTGTTTCTAGAAAGTCTTTTTGAAATCCTTAGCATTTCGTTCTCGGTTTAATATATAGCTTTGGGTGACCGAAATGCCATCTTTTGCCCTCTACACAAACCCTCAGGCGGCTATCTCATCGGTAGATTTTGTAGTTCAATTCCCCTTGTGCCTTTCTCTGGTTTAATCGTGTCCTTCCTCCCATCAATGGCTCCGGTATATAGGAGCCATCTACCTGTTCCGGGTCACAGCCCGGCCAGCTCCTGTTAACCTATTTCAGGCCTTGTCACACGCCGCCTCGGTGCATTTGGGTCTCCAATTATATCCCCAAATATCGGCCATCGATGGCCAGGTCGAAGTTATTTTTGGAAGAGGAAGTAGCGGCTACTTTGCAGGTCATTTTTTTAAAAAATGCATTTTTAAAGCGAAATCAATACAGGTGTACAAATTCCTGCTCGATCAATTCCTGTTTAGTCATTCCGGGATTAAATTCCCACAGTGACCAACGGATGCAATCGAGGCTTCTCGAAAAGAGCACCGAGGTTTAGATGGCTATTTTAACTTACGGGATGGTTCCTCGACTTACAACAGTTCGTTTAGTGACCGAAGTTACAAAGTTATTGCTTAACGCATTGTAAGCTGCCCTGAGTCTCCGGAGAAAGGCGGCATATAAATCAAATTAAAAAACAAACAAAAAACAAAAAAAACCCGGCAACTGAAAACAGTGACTTGCGACTGGTTTTTTTCCCCACTCTTATGATGGTTACAGTATGAAATCAGATGAGGCTCACTTAATGACCGCTTAGCGAGAGAAAAATTCTGCTGCCCATTGCGGTCGTAAGTCGAGGAGCATCTGTGTGAGAAAGCAGGGAAGAAACCGCCGAGGTTTTAGGGAGAAAACCCCATTGGATAATTTACGACCCGCCCGCCTGTCCTCATTGGATGCCCTCCAAAACGATGTGGGACTACCGTTCCCATCATCCTTGGCCAGCAGCACGAAGCGAAAGGCAGCAGGTCGGGGAAGATGGGTCCCAGGTGTTGGAAAGGATGCTGCTGCCTTTGCGTGCAGGATTGCATTAAATATAAAAATTGGAATTGGACTGTAGCAGCAGAGTGATCCCTGCATAGCTGAAAGATCGATGGCTCCATTCTATTCCTTGGCAAGCTTGCTTAATTTAATAGAGGTTATAATTTATGTATGGCTTCCAATCCAGAAAACTTCAACAGAAGAACAGAATGACTCCAGTTGGAAGGGGCCTTGGAGGTCTTCTAGTCCAACCCCCTGCTCAAACAGGAGACCCTAGACCAGTGATGGCGAACGGAAACATCGCACGCACATGTTTGTCGGGGCTGCGCTCCAGAAAAGCTGAACGTCCGGGTTCTAGCGCCCATGCGCGCCTGATGATCAGCGGTTTTTGGCACTGCCGAAATGCACTGCCGCGCATGCAAAGAGATCACGCTCTGGAAAAGCCAATCTTCTGGGTTCTGGTGTGCATACCCACCTGACAAGCAGCTGGCCGGCATGAATGCGGACACTGGTTTTTGGCACTGCCGCTTGCACGAAGAACAGCTGATCGTCACGCGCGCATGTGCCCCAGAAACCCAGGAGACCAACAGGCAAGGCTGCGTGTGCCGGGCGACATGGCTTTGCATGCCACTTTGGGCACGCATATAATATTTCAGACAAGTGGCTGTCCAGTCTCTTCTTGAAAACCTCCAGTAATGAAGCATCCACAACTTCTGGTGGCAAACTGTTCCACTGGTTAATTGTCCTCACTTGTTCTGCCCCAGCTTCGGATTCCCAGAGAATGTGACACACACCAAGCTTCGCAAACACTGTTTAATCCCAAACAAACCCCTTTCAAGAATGCAGGCTTCCCGTGCAAAGGGTCCTTATCAAAGTTATTAAGAACAAAGTCCGACAAAGGTTGGCAACCAGCCCCGAAAACCAGATATGAGAAGTGGCTCGCTCTCCAAGATGCTCTGTAGTAATGAGACGTTGTTTCTCTCAAGAAAGCACTAGCTGCGTGCGACTTAAATAGGCTAAGGGAGTGGCCAATTATCCTCAAGCCCTACTCTCGAGTAGACCTCCTCCTCCTGAGTAGCCACTCCTGCCTTTTGGCAGCCCTGAGTGCTCGAGCATTGAGGAGAGGCTCCTCCACTTCGCTCTCTTCACTTGAAGGAGCCTCTGGAGGTTCTGAAGGCCCTGGCTGAGTCTCTGCCTCTGGCATCACATCCTCTTCGGCCTCCTCGCTGTTCGACGCGAGCACCGGCTGAGCAGGCTGCTGGCGCAACACCACACCAGCCTCCTCGTCGTCGGGATCAGCCACGATTCGCGCAGGCCGCTGGCGGGCAACAACATCACTGTTTGGAAGTTTCTCCTTAATTCCAGGTTGCTTCTCTCCTTGATTAGTTTTCACTTTGGAAATTAATCTGCTTTGGAGAATAAGTTGAACCCCTCTTCTTTGTGGCAGCCCCTCAAATACTGGACGATTGCTATCATGTCCTCCTAGTCCAGGGGTCTGCAACCTTAAACACTCAAAGAGCCATTTGGACCCGTTTCCCACAGGAAAGAAAACGCCGGGAGGCACAAAACCTGTGTGGGCGTAGCCAACTCGACATCACTCACCCACCAGTCACATGACCCCCCCCCCCCAGCCATGCCTACCAAACTAGTCATCAGGGCAGAGAACCAGTTGTTAAAAAACACTGGGAACAGGGGTGAAATGCTCCCAGTTCGGACCAGATCGCCCGATCCAGTAGCAATGGTGGCGGGTGGTTTGGAGAATCGGTAGCAAAAATCCCTGCGCGTTCCCCCCCCCATGCCCAGCTGAGCCACAGGATCATCAGAGGCTTTTTTTTTTTACTTTTAAAAGTATTTTTTCTACAACCTCTTCCGACGAAAAAATGCTTTTAAAAGTAAAAAAAAAAAAAAGCCTCTGAGGATCGAGCGGCTCAGCTGGGATCGTCAGAGGCTTTTCAAAGCATTTTTTTCTGCAACCTCTTGGCCGAAGAGGTGGTAAAAAAAATGCTTTTAAAAGCCTCTGACGATCCCAGCTGAGTTTCCTGATCGGCAGAAGCTTTTCTTTTTTTCTTTTTTCTTTTCTTTTTAAATAATCTTTATTTACATTTTGGTTAAAAAGAAAAGACAACACAACATAAAATGACACACAAAGAACAATACAACAATAAACAAACATACTTCCATATAGTACCTTAATAAACAAATATTCGGTACTATAACTCTATATTATATTCCGGAGAAGACAGAACAGCTTATATACCTTAATACATCAATTAGGTCTATCCGACCTCACTTATCCTATATAATATAAGTTTCTCATTAAATACCATTCCTCATCTAATGTGGGTTATAGTTTCCTCTTTTCTAACCATTTATAAAAATTTTCCCAAGCTAAACCTACTTGTGTTTGCTCTCTATCCTTTAATTTTTTAGTTAGCATATCTGCTTCCGCACATTCTAAATTTTTTTTTATAATAGCCTCCTCTGTTGGGATATTTTGATTTTTCCAGAGTTGAGCATACGTCTGTCTCACCACTGTAATGATATGTAGTGCCAAATACCATAAGTCCCTTTTTATATTTTCCGGCTTAGAATCGAGCTGGCATGTCTCTGGTCGCCAATCAATTTTTAACATTAAGATCTCATTAAGCCATTTTTTTTTATTTCCCCCCAAAATATCGCTGCTTTTGGACACGTCCACCACTGATGGTAATAGGTGCCATGTTCCCATCCGCATTTCCAACAATCCGCCGACTGCCCAGAAAACATTTTAGCTAGTCTATCGGGAGGCAGGTACCACCTGTATATCATCTTATAGATATTTTCTTTATAGGCCGTGGATACTACTATTTTCATATTATCCCACCAAATCTCTTGCCATTTATTTAAGTGTATTGGATACCCAAAATTTTCCCTCCAGGCGATCATGGAATCTTTAACTATGTCAGAGTAAAGGCAGAGGCTTTTCAAAGCATTAGAAAAAATGCTTTGAAAAGTTAAAAAAAAAAAAAGTTGGCCACGCCCACCCAGTCAAGCCACGCCCACAGAACCAGTAGTAACAAATTTTACATTTCACCCCTGACTGGGAACCACAAAACCCTTTTGACCTCTCTCTCTCTCTCCCTCTCTCTCTGTATCTCTCTGTCTCTGCCCTGGCTGCTTCTCCATCCCCTGCCGTCGCCCTTACCTTCTCAGGCCAGGCGAGGATTGACTGGGAGGGGAGGGCGAGGGGTGGGGCCAGCCAGTGGTGGGATCACCCGACAGGGAGCCACAGCAGAGGGCTCAAAGAGCCACATGCGGCTCTGGAGCCACAGATTGCTGACACCTGCCCTGGTCCTTCTTTTCTGTAGACTGGCCATTTCCAATTCAGTGGTGGGTTGCTCCCGGTTATGTCCGATTCTTGAGAACCGGTAGTAAAAACGGCGGGAGGCTCTGTCCAACCGCCCTGACATCATATTTGGTGATCTGCGCATACGCAATTCCCATTGCGAACCGGTAGTAAAGGTAAGTAGAACCCACCCCTGTTCCAATTCCTGCAACCGTTCTTCAGATGTTTTTGTCTTCAGGCCTTTAATCATCTTAGTTGCTCCTCTTTGCACTTTTTCCAAAGTCTCAACATCTTTTTTGTAATGCGGTGACCTGTTGTGGCTCCGTTGCCTGAGCCTGGGCTATCGACAGATGCAGACTCTGAGAGTGAGGGAGAGGAGTTGGCAAGGCCTCCCTCTCCAGGGCCCTCCTCTCTGGCAATGCCTCCAGGGGACACCGAAGGCCAAGAGATAGGCCCAGAGCGAAGCACGTCCCCGCAGCCATAAGTGGACAGTGACGAAGGAGATAAGTGCTGGCTGGACCCTCGGCAGAGGCGCAGGGAGAAGCGTCCGCAGCAGAGGGGAAGGCGTGCCAGAGATTAGCTGAGTCACTGGACCACACCCCACAGGGTATAAATGTGGGTGTGGTGGCCAGTTCAGTTTGTGACGAGCAAAAACTGGAAATAATCCATGATCTCTGTGTTACTGGACTTTGCCTGCTTTATCGGACTGCATTTGGATTAATCCTTGTATTGTTGACACTCTGCCTGTTTTATCGGAATGCTGGCAGTCTAATCTTTGTTTTGTGTGAGTAAAGTCTGAATTGCCAGCTAGCCACTGGGTTGCTGCCAGCTTTCTCTTCAAAGAGTTTTGTTGTGTGGCTTATTAACTCCGGGCCGTCTGTGGGGGTGGTGGTGGTACGGGGACAGAACACTGAGATAGATTTATCTTCCTGAGCATTCTCAGGAAGTACAGCCTCTTCTGTGCCTTTCTTCACAAGCATGTTAGCATTCATAGTCCATGAGACGTCCTCCGAGATATAAATGCCCAGAAATGTTAAACTACCCACCATCTCCACCTCCTCACCATTTATGTACAATGGTAGATGTACATCTCTCTTCCTCCTGAAGTCAACTAAGTGTCTATGGAGATTCTCCGTCATCTCATGGTTATCCCAAAGGTGCTTTTTTTCAAGAGGCAACTGGACTTTCTGGTTTGTCTTTGAAGCCCTTTCGCTTCTCCTCAAAGAAGCTTCCTCAGCTCTGACTGGATGGTGGGGAACGGAAGGATTCATACTCCTTGCAGACAGCTGGTCCTTTGCATCCTTTGAGAGAGTCGTTGAGGCCACTTGTCAAAATTGAACAGCTCTCTCTCAATAGAAGGGGAGGGTTACCACATCATCTATCTCCAGTCTACAACACTGTCCTTTCAGCAGTTCCAAGAAGGCTCCACACTCATTTGCACTAATCAGGTGACACTGAAGGCACAGGTAAACTTCCAAGTGGCCTCAACTCAGTGGTGGGTTCCTCCCGGTTCGGTCGGTTCGGCCGAGCCGGTAGCGGTGACGATATGACTTCACCGAACCGGTTCCCCCCCCCGCCCTCCCACCCACCCATGTTACTCTTACCTTTTATTTGGTCCCACCCCCAATCTATTGCTGCCTCCTGAGTCCCAGCTGATGACTAGAGGGGAAAAAACTGTTTAAACTCTTGCCGCGGGCTTCAAAGGGCCGTCCTACAGCTGATCAGTGTTAAAAGCAAACAAATGAGTCGGGTCGTAAGTGCGAGGACTAGTCGTAAGTGCAAGGACCTTCCAGAAATGACTCTGACCAGCTACCCACGCCCACCTAGTCACATGACCTCCAAGCCACACCCACAAAATAAGCCACACCCACAGAACTGGTAGTAAAAAAATTTAGAACCCACCCCTGCCTCAACGGCCTCTAAAAAGGATGCAAATAACCAGCTGTCTGCAAGGTGTATAAATCCTTCCCTTCCTCACCATCCAGTCAGAGCTGAAGAAGCTTCTTGGAGGAGAAGCGAAAGGGCTTCAAAGAAAACCCAAAAAGTCCAGTTCCTGAATGAGGTCTTACCTGGTGGCTTGCCTTCTCATTCTTCTTATGCAAAAGAGGTGCACATGTTGCCGTTCCCTGGGATTTGGATACATGCGCTCGCACGTAGAATCGTTCCCCACCCAATACATTACCGAGGGCAGTTGAAATAATTGCATTTATTTTTCCTTGTTCAATTCGATTTCTGCATTGCCTGACTCCTAATGATTCTGGGCCGCGGCCAGGAAAACGGGAGAACTATAAAAATGATGCAGCGCTAAAAGAAAAATACCCCGATGGCAGAAACTCGGGGGACAATCAATGGTCGGATTCAAATAATTTAAAATCCGGTTCTCTGCCCTAATGACTGGCTGGGCGGGCGTGGCCATGGTGGGCGTGGCCAGGGGGTGTGATAGACAGCACTCGGCCTCCTGCACCCCCTGGAAGCGAAAACGGGCCGCAGGGGGGTGCGCCGCCCCCCCAGGCCCCATTTTGGGCCTAGGAGGCCTCCCTGCACTTATCTGGGAGCCCAAATGGGGTGCGTGGAGACTCCTGGAAGGGGCGGGGCAGGGAGGGGCGGGGCCAGCCAGCAATTTAACTACCGGTTTGCCTGAACCGGCTGAATCCCACCACTGGTGATTTGTTCCCAGAAAGGATCTATACAGGTAATCCTCGAGTTACGACACAATCAGGTCTACAATTTGCACTGCTAAGTGAGGCGGTTGTTAAGTGAGTTGAAGCTGATTTGACGACCTTCTTTGCCGGGGTTGTTAAGCGAATCATCTCTGTTGTTAAACGAATCACACAGTTGTTAGGCAAAGCCAGCTGGGTTGGTCATAAATGGAGATCGCGTGACCCCTCCCGGCACACTGCAACCGTCATAAGTACATGCCAGTTGCCAAGTGCTTGAATTTTGATCACGTGACTTGCGATTGCTATGCATAGTGGTTGTTAAGTGAGCCACACTTGATCTTACAAATAGATTTTACAGTCTTTTTGGCCGCTACTGTTAAGTGAACAATACGGTTGTTAAGTGAATCCAGCTTCCCGCACTGAGTTTGCGTGACCACGGGGATGCTGCCACGGTCGTAAGTGTGAGGATCGGTCAGAAGTCACTTTTGTCAGTGCTGCTGTAAGTGCGAACAGTCACTAAACAAATGGTTGTAAGCTGAGGGCTACACAGGGGCCGTCTTTAACTTACAACCGTTCATTTAGTGACCATTCAAAGTTACAACAGCACTGAAAAAAGTGACTTATGACTGTTTTTCACAGTTACAACTTTTGCAACACCCCGATGGTTGGGTGATCAAAATTCAGACGATCGGCAACTGGTTCATACTTACGACCATTGCTGTGTCCCCCCCCCCCGAGTCATGTGATCCCCTTTTGCGACCTTCTGATCAGCAAAGACAATGGGCGAAGTCTGATTCACTTAACAACCGGGTTACTAACTTATCCACTGCTGTGATTCACTTAACAACGGTGGCAAGGAAGGTCGTAAAGTGGGGCAAAACTCCCTTAACAAATCTCACTCAAGAACAGAAACTTTAGGCTCATTTGTGGTCATAAGTCGAGGACTACCTGTAGTTGGAAAAATCGGGCGCGACTTGCTTAAGAACTGCCTTGCTTAGCAATGGAAAATCAGGTCCCAGTTATAGTCGTAAGTCGAGGATTACCTGCATCGAACTAGAGAAGCATTAAGGAGATCTTTTTTGAAATGCTATTCATTTTTGCTTTCTTGCTTTTGCTGTTACACTGGGTTTGATAGCTCTTGTTCCCAAAACTTGAGATCTGTTTTATTTTTCCTTTAAATATTTGAATTAAAATCTGTAAGGTGCATGTTCGCTCTTCCATTTCTAATGGGCCATGCTGATTTTGCAAATAGTTTCACTTAATGTACTTCGTTCCAATATTTGCCTTTTGGTCCAGTCTTATCTTTAATATGTTTCTTTCTTTCTTTCTTTAAAAAAAAAAGAAAAAGAAAAGAAATGACAAATTGGGCGGCAAACTTCCGAGATCTGCAAATTTTGATTAATTGTGTTGGTTTTTAAATCCTGTTTTGTTAGTTTTTGTTAGTTTAGTCAGCGTATTCCAGGACCTCGGAAAATAGATTCCTGCGAAGGCCGTCGAGCTGTTTTATGCAGAGATAAAGCTGGTTTAATTGAATCTGTCAATCAAGTGAAGGCACTGAATGAAAAATCGGAGCCTGAGTACCATAGTTAAAAGAGGCAACCTGTGATCTCCTGCGTCATCGTTTCAGAGATACTTCTTCACCTAGACCCAAAAACCGAATGACCACAGGGGGGTAAAAAAGCGGAAGGAGAGCGAGTGCCTTTTCGACTTCCTGCAGGCTTCTCCAGTGAGTTGTGGGAATCAGGCAGGAAGCATTGGAAATCCTTCCTTCCTTCTTTCCTCCCTTCTCCCTCCCTTCCTCCCTCTCTTTTCTCCCACCCTCCCTCTTCCTTCCTTCCTTTCCTCCTGTTTCCTCCCTCCCTTCTTTCTTCCTCTTTCCTTCCTTCCTCCCTCCCTCCCTTTTTCTTCTCCCTCTCCTCTTTCCCTCCCTCCCTTCCTCCTTCCCTTTTATCCTACCTACCTCTACTTTCCTCCCTCCCTTCCTCCTTCCCGCCCTTTCTTCTCCCTCCCTCTCTTTTTCTTCCTCCTGTTTCATCCCTTCCTCCTTTCTTACTCTTATCCATTTCCTTCCTCCCTCCCTTCTTTTCTTCATCTTTCCTTCCTCCCTTTTCCTTCTCCTCCTATTCTTTCCCTTCCTTCCTCTCTCTCTCCCTTTTATCCTCTCTCTCTCCCTCCGTCCCTTCTCTTTTCTCCCTCCCTCCCTCTTCCTTCCTTCTCTTCCTCCTGTTTCCTCCCTTCCTCCTTTCTTACTCCTATTCACCCCCTCCCTTCTTTACTTTCTCTCCCTCCCTCCCTCCTTTTCCTTCTCCCCTCCTTCTCTTTCTCTTCTTTCCTCCCACCCTCCCTTTTTTCCTTCCTCCCTCTACTTTCCTCCCTCCCTCCATTCCTTCCTTCTTTTCTCCCTCCTTCCCTTCTTCCTTCCTTCCTTCCTTCCGTCTGTCAGGTTTCGAGGTCGTCTCAAATAAATTGCATTTCAAACAAAGTCTGTGATGAAAAACTCCCATTTATTAAGCACGACATTCTAACTCTGACTCCATCGTAGCCAACACTGACTTCCTGACCCAAAACCCTCCCTTTCCTTTCCCCACTCCTCTGCACTCATTGGCCATCTTCCAAGTCACTCTACCCCTAATCTACTGCTCCAGCTCAAAGGAATTTCCCCCCTCCCATCCCATCTCCTAGGGGATATTATCTCCAGGGAAAATAAGTAGGTGAAAAGTCAAACGTCCCTTTCCAGACGCCTCCGCCTCTCCTTCTTATGTCAGCACTAGAGTAAATGCAGCTTGAAGTGCTGACACCGTCCTTCCTTCCTCCCTCCCTCCCTCCCGTGGCAAGAAATGGCGTAAAATGGGGCAAAACTCACTTAACAAATGTCTCACTTAGCAACATAAACTTTGGGTTCAATTGTGGTCGTAACTCAAGGATTACCTCTACAGGTGGTCTTCAATTTACGACCATAATGGAGACCGCCCACTGTAAGTCGCAACAGTTATAAAGCAGATCACCCAGCTGACCAACTCAATTGTATGACCATACTGATGCCTCTCCTAAAGCATCTGCCACAGTTGTAAAATGAACCCTGCCATCAAATGTTCATATAGAACATTCCCCCCCGCCCAAAAAAATGGGAAGTGAATGTCAGGTTTTGTCACATAAATCGTATAAAACGGGCAGGGGTGAAATCTACTTACCTTCCTTACCGGTTCAGAAGCGCACGCGCTGCGCGAGCGTGCTTATTTTTTATTTTTATTTTATTAGTCATATTTCTATGCCGCCCACTCTCCGAGGACTCTGGGCGGCTTACACCAAAGACAGAATACTAAATAGCCTATTGCCCCCAACAATCTGGGTCCTCATTTTACCCACCTCGGAAGGATGGAAGGCTGAGTCAACCTTGAGCCGGTGAGATTTGATCCGCTGATCTGCTGAACTAGCAGTCAGCTGAAGTAGCTTCAGTACTGCACTCTAACCACTGCGCCACCTCGGCTCTTGCTTTCCTTGCGTGCGCGTGTGCATCACATGCGCGCACAGATCTTCCGTGCATGCGCAAAACATTCTGCACATGCACAGAAGGTAAAAAAGGAGCCTGGTGGCGCAGCAGACTAAAGCACTGTTATTAACATTAAGCTGTCTGCAATTACTGTAAGTTCGAATCTCACCAGGCTCAAGGTTGACTCAGCCTTCCATCCTTTCTAAGGTAGGTAAATTGAGGACCCAGTTTGTGGGGCAATAAGCTGACTTTGTATAAAAATATATAAAAGTATGAAGGCTATTGCTTAACGCATTGTAAGCCGCCCTGAGTCTCCGGAGAAGGGCGGCATATAAAACAAATTTAAAAAAAACAAACACACACACATAACTTCCGGGCTTCGCTCCACCATTGCTAGCAGAACGCCGAACCACTGGCCAAGACCGCTACCGGATCGGGCAATCCGGTCCGATCCGAGAGCATTTCACCCCTGAAAACGGGCCCAGGTGTTCATGGGACATTGCAAATGGCCGTAAACGTAAGCTAGTTGTTGAATTGCCGATATGTTGGAGAGGGCAGCTGTCAGAACTTTGGAACTGCAAAAATCGATAAGAGTTACAAGAGATGGTTAAATGGACTGTTTTGATTAAAATGCTTTTATTTCTACTTGGAAACCACTTCTGTACTTTTTGCTCGAGGTGGAGAAAAAAAATGAAAATTTGATTTGGGGTTTCACTGATGAGATAGATTTGTTATTATAGAAATTGGCTAGTCTAAATTATTATGTAAAAGTAAAAAGTTGACGTTTGATGTTAATGCCTTATTTTACTATACCGAAGGAAGTCGGAAGTCAATGCCTTTTCCTTCTTTTCCCCCTTTACTTTACTCGATTTTTCTCTCCCCTTTTTCCTTCCTTATCTTTCCTATTATTTACTTTTGTATTTTCTTTGGATCATAAGTAGCTTTGGGTCGGTCGTAACTTTGAACGGTTGCTAAGCAACTGGTTGTAAGTTAAGGACTAGCTGAACTAAGGCTGCAGTTAACTGGTCCAGGAAAATCAATAGGGCAGTAGGGCACAAACTTCAGGTAGTCCTCGATTTACGACCACAATCGAGCCCAACATTTCTGTTGCTAAGCGAGACAGTTGCTAAGTGAGTTTTGCCCTATTTTCCGAGCTTTTTTTTTTTTTTTGCCAAGTGAATCACTGCCGTGTTTAAGCTAGTCACATGGTCGTTAAGTGAATCTGGCTCCCCCCATTGACTTTGCTTGTCAGAAGGTCGCAAAAGGGCATCGCATGACCCCGGGACAGTGAGACTGTCGTAAGTATGAGTCAGTTGCCAAGCGTTTGAATTTTGATCACATGACGAAAAGAGGATGCTGCAATGGTCTTACGTGTGAAAAACGGTCAGAAGTCTCTTCAAACGGTCACTAAATGAACTGTTGTATGTCGAGGACGTCCTGTATTTAAGATGCCCTGTTTATGCCCACGCTATCCACAAAGAACCTGGGGTAAGTCTTTCTTAAAAAGAAAAATAGTTCTTATTACGTAAAGGTTAAGGTTCCCCTCGCACATATAAGCTAGTTGTTCCTGACTCTAGAGGGCACTGCTCATCTCCGTTTCAAAGCCGAAGAGCCAGCGCTGTCCAAAGACGTCTCCATGGTCATGTGGCCGGCATGACTAAACGCCAAAGGCGCAGGGAACGCTGTTCCCTTCCCACCAAAGGTGGTCCCTATTTTTCTACTTGCATTTTTTACCTGCTTTCGAACTGCTAGGTTGGCAGAAGCTGGGACAAGTCACGGGAGCTCACCCCGTTACGCGGCACTAGGGATTCGAACCGCCAAACTGCCGACCTTCCGATCGACAAGCTCAGCGTCTCAGCCACTGGGCCACCACGCCCCTTTTAGAGAAGCCTTTAAAACCCAAAGATGCTCAGAGAGGATATGGTTTTTACCAGGGCATCAAAGAACTTTATATTTTTTCGGTGTTTTGCTTGGGAAAAGTCGCTGGGCCATCGATCTGCGAGCTGTTTACGATCATCTATTCCTGGTGTTTAGGACTCAAAAGGGGGGGGGAAGGTTTGAACAGGAGGCTAAGCCAGGATCTGCCCCTGATCACCATTTGATGAAGACCTTCGTTGAGCAGGGACTTGGTTAAGCCAGTGGCATTTTCCTGACGGAGGGAAGGATTGCCGGGGTTGAACCAGGGTCTTCGCTGGCAGCCGTGGAGTACTAAGAAAGCTTGCTGGTGTGTGTGTGTGTGTGTGTGTGTGTGTGTGTGTGTGACTGGACTCCCAGGAAAGGGGCCTTGCCTTGGGCTCTGTGACATGGTTCCCCCATCCCGCCACACGGTGCAAAGATGCTGGAGTCTTTTTGGGAAAAGCATGCGCTGAATCTTCGCTTTCAGTGGGTGGGATGTGAATAGACGAGGGCAGAAAAGGAGAAGGGAGGGAGGGAGGGAGGGAGGGAGGGAGGAAGGAAGGAAGGAAGGAAGGATTTCATGCCAGATTCCTACATGGAAACTCAATGGGGAAGTTTGAGTTTCCCCATTGTAATGGAGGGAGAGAGAGAAAGAAGAAATGAAAGAAATGAGAGGGAGTGAGGAGGAAGGAAGGAAGAAGAGAGGGAAAGAGGGGAGGAGGGAGAAAGGAAGGTAGAGAGGGGAGGAAAGAAGGAAGAAAAAAGGTGGAGAGGAAGGAAGGAAAAAGAGAGGGAAGGGAGCAGAAAGGGAGGGAGGGAGGAAGGAAAGAAGGAAAAAGAGAGGGAAGGAAGAAAGGATTTCCTGCCACATTCCCACATGGAAACTCAATGGGGAAGTTTGAGTTTCCCCATTGTAATGGAGGGAGAGAGAGAGAGAAGAAATGAAAGAAATGAGAGGGAGGGAGGGAGGGGGAGGAAGGAAGGAAGGAAGAAGAGAGGGAAGGAGGGAGAAAGGAAGGGAGAGAGGGGAGGAAAGAAGGAAGAAAAAGGTGGAGAGGAAGGAAGGAAAAAGAGAGGGAAGGAGCAGAAAGGGAGGGAGGGAGGAAGGAAAGAAGGAAAAAGAGAGGGAAGGAAGGAAGGATTTCCTGCCACATTCCTACATGGAAACTCAATGGGGAAGTTTGAGTTTCCCCATTGTAATGGAGGGAGAGAGAGAAAGAAGAAATGAAAGAAATGAGAGGGAGGGAGGGGGGAGGAAAGAAGGAAGAAGTGAGGGGAGGAGGGAGAAAGGAAGGGAGGGAGGGGGAGGAAAGAAGGAAGAAAAAAGGTGGAGAGGAAGGAAGGAAAAAGAGGGAAGGGGGAGAAAGGAAGGGAGGGAGGGAGGAAAAAAGGAAGGAAAAAGTTGGAGAGGAAGGAAGGAGACAGGGAGAAGGGGAGGGAGAGAGATGGAGGGAAGAAAGAAGGAAAAAGGTGGAGAGGAAGGGTGGGTGGGAAGGAAGGAAGGAAGGAAGGAAGAAAGGAAAAAGCTGGAGAAGAAGGAAAGAGGGAGGAAGGAAGAAAGGGAGGGAGAAAGGGAGGGGAGAAGGAAGGAAGAAAGGGAGGGAGGAAGGAAAGTGAGTGAGGAAGCCAGGAAGGAAAAAGGTGGAGAGGAAGGAAAGAAGGAAGAAGAGAGGGAAAGAGGGAAGGAGGGAGAAAGGAAGGGACAGAGTGGAGGAAAGAAGGAAGAAAAAAGGTGGAGAGGAAGGAAGGAAAAAGAGGGAAGGGGGAGAAAGGAAGGGAGGGAGAGAGGGAGGAAAAAAGGAAGGAAAAAGAGTTGGAGAGGAAGGAAGGAGACAGGGAGAAGGAGAGAGATGGAGGGAAGAAGGAAGGAAAAAGGTGGAGAGGAAGGGAGGGTGGGAAGGAAGGAAGAAAGGAAGGAAGGAAGAAAGGAAAAAGCTGGAGAAGAAGGAAAGAGGGAGGAAGGAAGAAAGGGAGGGAGAGAGGAGGGGGGAGAAGGAAGGAAGAAGGGGAGGAAGGAAGGAAAGTGAGTGAGGAAGGCAGGAAGGAAAAAGGTGGAGAGGAAGGAAAGAAGGAAGAAGGAGAGAGGGAAGGAGGAAGGGTGGGGGGAGGGAAGGAAGGAAGGACTTAATTAATTCGCTGAACAATCATGGCAAAAAATTTGGTAAAATTGGGTCCGACTCACTTAACAACCATCTTGCTTCCAGTGGAAATTTTGCTTCCAGTTGTGGTCGGAAATCAAGGACTTACCCATATCTGCAGTGGTGCAATTCAAATTTTTTTACTACTGGTTCTGTAGGCGTGGCTTGGTGGGCGTGGCAGGAGAAGGATATTACAAAAGCCCCATTCCCACCCCACTCTGGGGCCAGCCAGAGGTGGTATTTGCCGGTTCTCCGAACTACTCAAAATTTCCGCTACCGGTTCTCCAGAACCTGTCAGAACCTGCTGGATTTCACCCCTGCTTATCTCTTATTGTTCTTTCTGCCTTTTTGGCCATGGAGCTTTATTGAAAGGAAGCTGCAAATAATCACCGCTCACCTGTTTGCTTTTCTGTTCAGCTCTCCTTCATCCTTGCAGGTTGTTTTTTTTTTTTTTTTAAATATCCATATCCATTAGGTCAGAAAGCTGTTTTCCTCTGGATTTGCTGGATGGTTGAGAAGAAATAATTCTCTTTTCACTTTTGCAATTTCAACCCCTGATTTCGTATTTCATTTCTGGTCGTCCCAGTCTGTATTCACCTCTGATTAGCCCAGAACCCTAATTAATAATGAATATTTATCACAGACCAGAAAAGAAAAGGAATTGAATTCTTCATTTGCCGCTTCTGTTTCCTGCGATTTTTTCTTTCTTTTTTCTTTCTTTTTTTTAAAAAAGGAGGTCGGGTACATGCATGAGGTCAGGCAGGACCGAAATGGGAAAAGTTAATAATTGATAGTCCTATTTCCGTGGCTTCTGATCAAAAGGGGTGATTGCATGACAAACGGCCAAATTACTGTAAAATACTACATGCCTATTAATAATAAAGCTGTTCCAGATACAGCCAGAGCATAATGTGAGATCAGATTTTGCTACAAGATAGATGTAGGAGATGGAATGCGTTCCAGGGTGGGTTGGAAACCCAGAAAGGGGTGAAAAATTGGCAGAGATTTTGGTATTTTGCCAAAATTTAGGGAGGGAGAGAGAGAGAGAGAGAGAGAAAGAGAGAAAGAGAGAAAGAGAGAAAGAGAGAATGAGAGAGAGTGAAGAAAGAAAAAGCAAGAGAGAGAGAAAGAGAGAGAGAGAAAGATAGAAAATAAGATTTTGGGATTTTGCCAAAATTTAGGGAGAGAGAGAGAGAGAATGAGAGAGAGAGAAAAAAAGAGAGAGAGAGAATGAGAGAGAGAGAAGAAAGAAAAAGAAAGAAAGAAAATGAGAGAGAAAAGAAAGAGAAAGAAAGAAAGAGAAAAAAGTGAGAGAGAAAGATAGAAAACAAGATTTTGGGATTTTGCCAAAATTTAGGGAGAGAGAGAGAGAGAGAGAATGAGAGAAAGAGAGAAAAAGAGAGAGAGAGAGAATGAGAGAATGAGAGAGAGAGAAGAAAAAGAAAGAAAGAAAATGAGAGAGAAAAGAAAGAGAAAGAAAGAGAAAAAAGAGAGAGAAAGATAGAAAACAAGATTTTGGGATTTTGCCAAAATGTAAGGGGGGGGGAGAAAGAGAGAGAGGGAGGGAGGGAGGGAGAGAGAGAGAGAGAGAGAGAGAAGAAAGAGAAAGAAAGAAATATGAGAAAAAGAGAGAGAAGAAAGAAAGAGAGAGAAAGAGAAAATGAGAGAGAGAGAAAGAGAAAAAGTAAGATTTTGGGATTTTGCCAAAATGTATGGGGGTGGGGAGAGAGAGAGACAGAGAGAGAGCGAGAGCGAGAGAGGGAGAGAAAGAGAGAAAACGAGAGAGAGAAAGAGAGAGAGAAAGAGAATACAGACTGTATTTCATGCCCAGTCATAAGTTGATGACTGGTCATAAGTTGAGGATTCTGAAATCAAGGATTTCCTGTAGTTCATGACTGGTCATAAGTGCAGGACTATCTGTAATTCATGGCCGGCTGTAAATTGAGGAGTATCTTACTTCATGATTGGTGATAAATTGAGGAATACCTGTATTTCATGTACAGTCGTAAATTCATGACCGTCATATATTGAGGATTATCTGTAGTTTATGAATGGTCATAAGTAGAGGACTATCTGTAATTCATGGCTTGTTTTAAATGAAGAGCTACCTGTGTTTCATGACCATTCGTAAATTGAGGATTATCTGTAGTTCATGACCGGTCATAAGGGAAGCACTATCTGTATTTTGGGACTGGTCATAACTTGAAGTCATAAATCAAGGACTACATGTATTTTTTGACTAGTTATAAATCAAAGACTATCTATATGGCCGTCAATATAACCCACAGAGAGACAAAATAAGGGGAACCAGCACAGAAAAAAAAATCACTATACAGTGGTCCTCGATTTATGGCCACAATTGAGCCCAAAATTCATGTTGTTAAGTGAAACATGTGTTGAGTTTTGGACCATTTTACAACCTGTCTCGCCGCAAGTTGCTAAGTGAATCATTGCAACTGTTAAGTTAGTAACCAGGTTGTTAAGTGAATCTGGCTTCCCCGTTGACTTCGCATGTCAGATGGTCGCAAAAGGGGATCATCACCTGGGACACTGCAACCGTCGCAAAAATGAGCCTGCTGCCAAGCGTCTGAATTTTGATCACATGACAATGGTCGTAAGTGTGAAAAGCGGTCATAAGTCACTTTTTTTCAGTGCCATTGTAACTTTAAACGGTCACTAAGCGAACGGTTGTAAGTCGAGAACTACCTGTACAATTTAACTGCAGTCAGAATAGCAGGAAACCTTTGATCCATACAGGTAGTCCTCGATTTACAACAGTTCATTTAGTGACATTTCAAAGTTACAACGTCACTGAAAAAAAAGGAGCTCATGACAATTTCTCACACTTACGACCTTTGTAGCATTCCCACAGTCACGGGGTCAAAACTCAGATGCTTGGCAACTGATTCATACTTATGACCATTGCAGTGTTCCCGGGGTCATTTGCTTCCCTTTTGCGACCTTCTCACAAGCGAAGTCAACGGGGAAGTCGGATTCACTTAACAACGGTGTTACTAATTTATCAACTGCGGTTGTTCACTTAACTGTGGCAAGAAAAGTCGTAAAATGGAGCAAAGCTCACTTAACAAATGTCTCACTTAACAGCAGAAATTTCGGGCACCATTGCGGTCGTAAGGTCAAGGACTACCTTGTCATTTCTCCCCATCTTTGTACAGCCTCTGCGGCAGGGGTGAAATGCTCCCAGTTTGGACCGGTTCGCCCGATTCGGTAGCGATGGAGGCGGGTGGTTCGGAGAACCGGTAGCAAAAATCCCTGCGCCCTCCCCCACATGCCCAGCTGAGCCGCACAATCATCAGAGGCTTTTTTAAAAAAATTTTAAAAGCATTTTTTTCTACAACCTCTTCGGCCGAAAAAATGCTTTTAAAAATAAAAAAAAAAGGCTCGGATGATCGCGCGGCTCAGCTGGATCGTCAAAGGCTTTTAAAAGAAAAAAACTTTTTTTTTTTAAACGCCTCTGACGATCCCAGCTGAGTTGCCTGATCGGCAGAGGCTTTTTTTTCTTTTAAATGCCTCTGACGATCCAAGCTGAGTTGCCTGATCGTCAGAGGCATTAAAAAGAAAAAAAGTCTCTGCTGATCAGGCAGCTCAGCTGGGATCGTCAGAGCCTTTTGGAAGCATTTTTTTTACAACCTCTTTCCCGAAGAGGTTGTAGAAAAAATGGTTTTAAAAGTAAAAAAAAAAAGCCTCTGATGATTGCGTGGCTCAGCTGGGATTTTCAAATGCTTTTAAAAGCCTCTGATGATCCCAGCTGAGTTGCCTGATCGGCAGAGGCTTTTTTTCTTTTAAACGCCTCTGACGATCCAAGCTGAGTCGCCTGATCATCAGAGGCATTTAAAAGAAAAAAAGTCTCTGCTGATCAGGCAACTCAGCTGGGATCCTCAGAGGCTTTTAAAAGCATTTTTTTACAACCTCGAAGAGGTTGTAGAAAAAATGGTTTTAAAAGTAAAAAAAAAAAAGCCTCTGATGATTGCGTGGCTCAGCTGGGATTTTCAAATGCTTTTAAAAGCCTCTGATGATCCCAGCTGAGTTGCCTGATCGGCAGAGGCTTTTTTTTCTTTTAAACGCCTCTGACGATCCCAGCTGAGTCGCCTGATCATCAGAGGCATTTAAAAGAAAAAAAGTCTCTGCTGATCAGGCAACTCAGCTGGGATCCTCAGAGGCTTTTAAAAGCATTTTTTTACAACCTCGAAGAGGTTGTAGAAAAAAATGGTTTTAAAAGTAAAAAAAAAAGCTTCTGATGATCGTGCGGCTCAGCTGGGATCGTCAAGGACTTTTAAAAGAAAAAAAAGCCTCTGCCGATCAGGCAACTCAGCTGGGATCGTCAGAGCCTTTTGAAAGCATGTTTTTACAACCTCTTTCCCAAAGAGGTTGTAGAAAAAAATGGTTTTAAAAGTAAAAAAAAAAAAATGGCCACGCCCACCCAGTCACATTACCCCCCCCACCAAGCCACGCCCACAGAACCGGTAGTAACAAATTTTAGATTCCACCACTGCTCTGCGGGAACTCAACAAATACAGGCGGGGAGGCGGGGGGGGTAAGGTTGGAAGCAACCCCTCCCCCCCACTTCCAAAGTTAGCTCTCCCTTCCCCCCCCACCCCATATTTCTCTGTACGGTTCTGTAGTGCGGTATCCTTTTTCGGTGCCGTCTGCTGCGTGCCAAGCCCGTGGCTGCTTCCGTGGCAACTCCGTGTACAAGGCCGTAGCGATGGCAACCCATGCGGCACAAACCAGAGAGAATCGGTAATAATAACATTAATATTACTATGACCGATCTAACACTGCGGATTACTGTGTGAAATTCTTATCGTCATAAGAGATAATTAATAGGAGGAATTTTTTTCCCACCCACTTCTGCACACCTCTGGAAACTGGAAATCTGTAGAGATTCTCAGCCATCCAGGTCATGGTTGTCCCAAAGGTGCTTTTTTCAAGAGGCCACTGGACTTTCTGGTTTTTCTTTGAAGACGTTTCGCTTCTCCTCCAAGAAGCTTCTTCAGCTCTGACTGGATGGTGGGGAAACGGAAGGATTTATAGGCCTTGCAGACAGCTGGTCGTTTGCATCCTTTTTGAGCCAGTCGTTGAGGACACTTGAAGGTTTATCTGTATCCTCAGGGTTTTATAGCTTTTTTGCTACACAATCTGGGATGGACACCTTTGGAAAGGGGTGGGAGTAGGAATGGATTTCCAGAGGGAAAAAAAAAATGCAGACTACAGGACGCATTTGCACAAGCACAGGTGACCCTGAGGACACAGGTAAACCTCCAAGTAGCCTCAACGACCTTCTAAAAGGATGCTAAAAGGAAAGAGGAAAGGAGAGGAGAGGAAAAGAAAGAGGAGAGGAAAGGAAGGAAAAAGGAGAGGAGAGGAAAGAGAAGGGAAGGGAAGAGGAAAGGAGAGGAGAGGAAAAGAAAGAGGAGAGGAAAGGGAAGGAAAAAGGAGAGGAGAGGAAAGAGAAGGGAAGGAAAGAGGAAAGGAGAGGAAAGGAAAGAGGAAAGGAGAGGAGAGGAAAAGAAAGAGGAGAGGAAAGGGAAGGAAAAAGGAGAGGAGAGGAGAGGAAAGGGAAGGGAAGGAAAGAGGAAAGGAGAGGAGAGGAAAAGAAAGAGGAGAGGAAAGGGAAGGAAAAAGGAGAGGAGAGGAAAGAGGAGAGGAGAGGAAAGAGGAAGGGAGAAGAAAGGAAAGAGGAAAGGAGAGGAGAGGAGAGGAAAAGAAAGAGGAGAGGGAAGGGAAGGAAAAAGGAGAGGAGAGGAAAGAGAGGAGAGGAAAGGGAAGGAAAGAGGAAAGGAGAGGAGAGGAAAGAGGAGAGGAAAGAGGAGAGGGAAGGGAAGGAAAAAGGAGAGGAGAGGAAAGAGGAGAGGAGAGGAAAGAGGAGAGGAAAGAGGAGAGGAAAGAGGAAAGGAGAGGAAAGGAAAGGAAAGAGGAAAGGAGAGGAGAGGAAAGAGGAAAGGAGAGGAAAGGAAAGGAAAGAGGGAAGGAGAGGAGAGGAAAGGAGAGGAAAAAAAAGAAAAAAAGACGTCCCTTTTGCTCTGAGAATCCCGGTGTGCAAACCGATAATCCGACACACCTCACCCGTGGCAAAAGGGCCTCCCCCAGTTGGCTGGCGGGTCAATGGGGAGGTTTCCAGCAGCCAGAAATGTTGAAGGTGAAGTCAAAAAAAAAAAAGTTTCAGAGGGGACCACGAGGCAGGTCATTCAGGGTCACACTCAGGCCTCCCACCATGTGGCCGTTCAGGGCTTCGGCGTGACCTTTCGGACCCCTCTGCGGACACCTCTGGAGACGTGGACGTCTAAAGACGATTAAGAAAGAGGTTTAATATGCACACTCAACGTTGCTAAGGCTACAAGATTAAAGGCATCTGATGCCAGGGAGAAAAGCTCGGTCTCTACCGACAAAGATGAGAAAGGATCGGGAGGCTAAATGGTATGACGAACCTATGGCATGTGTGCCACAGGTGCCAGCCGTCGCCCCACCCCAGCTCCACCACGCATGCGCGCATGCCTCCCGCGGCCAGCTGGTCTTCGGGTCTCTGCCGTGCATGCACGGGGCGTCGGGATGCATGCACGGGGTGGTGGTGGTGCAGATTGGTGCAGGAGGCTTTCCAGGCCCAAAATGGGGCGGGGGGGACCTCGCGCAGAGACTCTGCACCCCGTTTTGGCTTCCAGGTTGGTGCAGGAGGCTTTCCAGGCTCAAAAGAGCTGGCTTCCAGAAGCTGTGGATACTCCATTGCTGGAGGTTTTCAAACATAGACTGGACAATCATTTGACCGGGATGGTATAAAATCTCCTGCCTTGAGCAGGGAGTTGGACTAAAAGACCTCCAAGGCAGAGATGGGATTCAGCCGGTTCGCACCGGTTGAGACGAACCGGTTGTTAACTTTTTGTGCAGTTCGGAGAACTGGCTAATCCCGCTATTGGCTGCACCTCTCTGCCCCCCAGGAGTCTCAGCCACTCCTTATCTCACCTCACCCACCTTGGCCGCGACATAGCTGCTGCTGCTCTCTGGCTCCCTCGCTCGCTAAGTCACTTGCCTCGACCATGCGGCCCTCGCGGCCTAGTCCTCTTGCCTGCCTTCGCCCCGGCCTCCCACACAGCCCAGCTCCCTTCCAAGCCTTCCTTCACCATTGCCTCCCACATGGCCCAGCTCTGCCTGCCTGGTGAGCCTTCCTTCGCCTCTTTGTCGGCCTAAACGGCCTGCTGCCGCCACGGCCACCTCTTTGTCGGCCCATACCGTGACTGCCTCTTTGCTAGCCTGAGCCACCGCTGCCACTGCCTCTTTGTCGGCCTGAACGGCCTGCTGCCGCCACGGCCACCTCTTTGTCGGCCCATACCGTGACTGCCTCTTTGCTAGCCTGAGCCACCGCTGCCACTGCCTCTTTGTCGGCCTGAACGGCCTGCTGCCGCCACAGCCACCTCTTTGTCGGCCCATACCGTGACTGCCTCTTTGCTAGCCTGAGCCACTGCTGCCACTGCCTCTTTGCCGGCCTGAACCGCTGCTGCCGCCGCCTCTTCCCGACCCAAACTGGCGCTTCTTTGCCAGCCTGAACCGAGGTGTCAGCGGCCAGTAAAGAGGTGGCAGCGGCCATTCATGCCGGTAAAGAGGCCGCGACAGCAGCAGGCTGTTCCTGCTGGCAAAGCGGCAGCAGCGGTTTGGGCTGGCAAAGAGGTGGCTGCGGACACGGCAGGCCAGTGTCTTGGGACGGAGTGGTGCTCAGCTGCACCAGCAAAGGCCGTAAGTAGCCACCCCGCCGTTTCCTGCTGCAAAAACCTTTTTAAAAACCCTGACTGTCGGGCAGCGAGACCCAGCAAGAGATGGGGCGTGGGGAAATCACCGTTGTTGTTGCTGCACGAAGGTAAGTCTAAGGCTCTGGCCATCACCATCGCCGTTTTGGCCCTCCTGCGCCGCCCCACCTTTCCGTGAGTGACGTCAAGTTGGCCACGCCCACTCGGTCACATGATCCCCACCCAGTCATTAGGAAGAGCCGGTTGTTAAATTAATTGAATCCCACCCCTGCTCCAAAGTCCCTTCCAAACATATGATTCCATGGAAATGTTGGTCTGTTGCCTTTGTGAGGAATATTTTTTTTCAACAGCTAACTGTGGTTGGCTTTCTTAGTGGCCTCCTATCCCAGAACTAGTCAGCTCCGACTCTGCTTAAATTTGATTGGCTTTCTCGGCTAATCACCCGAAGGAATATTTGAACTATAAGTCCTTTTGTAAATTCTCCCTGGTCCTTTTATTTATAATATATATATATATATATATAATTGCCTCCAGAGATAAGGAGAATCCAAGACCTCGGTGCCTTCCGGTGCCTTCCGCCGTGCCCTTAAAACCTTCCTTTTCCAGCAAGCCAGGCTGGCCTAATTTTTTTAAGTGTTTTTAAGTGTTTTGTTTATTGTTTTTAATTAATGGGGCCAAATTTATATATGTATATTTTAACTGTATTTTAATATTTGTTTTTGATGTTTTTACTTGGCTGTTCACCGCCCTGAGTCCTCAGGGAGAAGGGCGGTATACAAATTCAAAATAAAATAAAAATATATCTATATCTATATATCTATATATCTATATATCTATATATCTATATCTATATCTATATCTATATCTATATATCTATATCTATATCTATATCTATATCTATATCTATATCTATCTATCTATCTATCTATCTATCTATCTATCTATCTATCTATCTATCTATAAGAAATATATATATTTCTTTTGGCAGAGGAAATCAATCAAACAAGGCCTGTGTCATAAACGCAGTCTCTCTGTCCCTGTGTTTATTTTGGAGTAGGAGATTTATAAGGGATGACAAAACAGAAGTCTCTTTTGGACACACTGCAAATGTGTCACTGAGCTGATTGTTGGCCATAACCAACAAGTATCAGAGAGCTGCTTCGGGGGACAATAAACCTGGTTTCCAGCGCAGGTGGCTTGGCGTAAGCAGACTGATGCGTCGTTCCAAGCTAGATCAGAGGCCATTTAATTGTGTGAATGCATGGATGAGCAGAGACAGAAGACACATTGAAATCATCCAGGCACTGTCACCCCTTCGCTCAGATCCTGTTCAGCCTCTCAGGGATTCTCTACCTTGGCAACTTTCAGAAGTGTGGACTCCTTCTCCCAGAATTCCCCAGCCAGCATTGGTGGACTTCACCTCCCAGAATTCCCCAGCCAGCATTGGTTGACTTCACTTCCCAGAATTCCCCAGCCAGCCTCTATGGACTTCAACTCCCAGAATTCCCCAGCCAGCGTTGGTGGACTCCACCTCCCAGAATTCCCCAGCCAGCATTGGTGGACTCCACCTCCCAGAATTCCCCAGCCAGCCTCTATGGACTTCAACTCCCAAATTCCCCAGCCAGGATTGGTTGACTTCACTTCCCAGAATTCCCCAGTCAGCCAGGATTGATTGACTTCACTTCCCAGAATTCCCCAGTCAGCCTCTATGGACTTCAACTCCCAGAATTCCCCAGCCAGGATTGGTTGACTTCACTTCCCAGAATTCCCCAGTCAGCGTTGGTGGACTCCACCTCCCAGAATTCCCCAGCCAGCCTCTATGGACTTCAACTCCCAGAATTCCCCAGCCAGCATTGGTTGACTCCACCTCCCAGAATTCCCCAGCCAGCCTCTATGGACTTCAACTCCCAGAATTCCCCACATTCTGGGAGTTGAAATGTATAGATGCTCAGATTCCCAAGGTTGAGAAATACTGCAATATAGGTAGTCTTTGACTTACAACCATTTATTTAATGACCGTTCAAAGTAACAACATCACTGAATAAAATGACTTACGACGGTTTTTCACAAGTACGATTTTTGCAGCATCCCCGTGATCATGTGAATAAAATTTGGACATTTGGCAATTGACTCATATTTATGACAGTTGCAGTGTCCCAGATGGTCACATGATCAACTTTTGCAACCTCTTGACAAACGAAGTCAAACCAGATTCACTTAATAACCGTGTTACTAACTTAACAACTATTGCAAGAAAAGTCGAAAAATGGGGCAAAACTCACTTAACAACTATCTTGCTTATCAATGGAAAGGAAGGAAGGAAGGAAGGAAAAGGTGAACGGAAGGAACAAAGCTAAAAATAGAGAAAGAAGAAGGAAGGTAGGAAAGTAGGAAGGTAGAAAGGAAGGAAAGAAGGAAAGGAAATAAAGAAGGAAGGAAATGGAGAATGAAGGAAGGAATGGTGAAAAGAAGGAAAGGGAGGGAGAAAGGAAGGAAGGGTGGATGGAAGGAAAGAAAGAGAAGGAAGGAAGGAATAAGGGGAAGGAAGAGGGCGGGAGGATGGAAGGAAGAAAGGAAGAAGAAAGAAGGAAAAAGAGGAAGAGAAGTAAGAGGGAGGATGGGAGAAGGAAGGAAGGAATGGTGGAAAGAAGAAAAGGGTGGGAGGGTGAGAGGGAGGGAGGAAGGAAGGAAAGAAAAAGAGGGAGAAGGAGAAGTGGAGGGCGGGAGGGTGGAAGGAAGAAAGAAGGAAAAAGACAAAGAGAAATAAGAGGGAGGGTGGGAGATGGAAGGAAGGAAGGAATGGGAAAGAAGGAGAGGGCAGGAGGGAAAGAGAAAGGAAAGGAGGAAAAAGAGGGAGGAAGAGAAGTAGAGGGAGGGCAGAAGGAAGGAAGGAAGGAAAGAAGAAAGGAAGAGAGGAATAAGAGGAAGGAAGAGAAGTAGCGGGAAGGTGGAAGGAAGGAAGAAAGGAAGAAGGAAAAAGAGGAAGAGAAACAGGAGGAAGAAATGGGAGGAAGGAAGGAAGAAAGGAATGGGAAAGAAGGAGAGGGCAGGAGGGAAAGAGAAAGGAAAGGAGGAAAAAGGGAAGGAAGAGAAGTAGAGGGAGGGCAGAAGGAAGGAAGGAAGGAAAGAAGAAAGGAAGAGAGGAATAAGACGAAGGAAGAGAAGTAGCGGGAGGGTGGAAGGAAGGAAGAAAGGTAGAAGGAAAAAGAGGAAGAGAAACAGGAGGAAGAAATGGGAGGAAGGAAGGAATGGGAAAGAAGGAGAGGGCAGGGGGGAAGGAGAAAGGAAAGAAGGAAAAAGAGGGAGGAAGAGAAGTAGAGGGAGGGCAGAAGGAAGGAAGGAAGATTTCAACTGCCAGAGAATCAGCCACCCTGAGGGAAAAGTGAGCCTCCTTCAGAGCACACCCTGAAGGCGAACATCAGAACCTGCCCTTTCCTTCCTTATTTTTCACCTCAAAATTCTTTCTCTCAGAATAAAACCCGGGGCGCAGCGAGCACGGAGGGAGGCTTTGCGGAGATGACGATGGGGAGGCCGCCCTCCAGCCTCCTGCCTGCCCTCCCCAGCCGGGCCCTTTGGGCAAGGCGGTGGTGGGGAGGCCTCGTGAGAGAAGAGGCGAGGGGAGCTGCAGAAAATGTCGCTTCTCCGCAGTTCAAGGCTAGCAACCTCATCAAGACGGATCCGGCCTCACGGTCCTCCACTCTTCACGCTTCCCGTTGCCTAGCAACCACATCACCAAGCCTGCTTCTGCTTGGGAAGCCAAGAGGGTTTTTGGGGGGACGGACGGACGGACGGACGACACTCCCCCCCCAAAATAAAGCCAAATGCCCTCAGCTTGGGCAGCATTGTCCCATGGCTGAACATTTAATCGGGGAGATCCTCTGCCAGGCACTTACGGGCAGTCCTCGACTTACGACCACAATTGGAAACCAGTTGCTTTTTTTTTTTTTCGCAGCCTTTGAAAATCTAAACTCTCCAATCCAAGCCCTTTTTTTTTTTTCCTTCTGCGGTTTTGAGCTGCTTCCAAACCGGCCCTTTAAAACTTTCCCTTAGCAGGGAGTTCCATAGGCACGTTCAGCGTACGGGTAGCCCTCGACCTACGACCACAATCGAGCTCAACATTTCTGCCGGTAAGCGAGACGTGTGTGTGAAGTGAGTTTTGCCTCCATTTTACTACCTGTCTTGCCACAGTTGTTAAGTGAACCAGCACAGTTGTTAAGTGAGCGTGACTAGGTGGCTCAGTGGCTAAGAAACTGAGCTTGTCGATCAGAAAAGGTTGGCAGTTTGGCGGTTCGAATCCCTAGTATAGGTCTCCTGCGTGAGCAGGGGGTTGGACTAGATGTCCTCCAAGGTCCCTTCCAACTCTGTTACTGTTACTGATAAGTGAATCTGGCTTCCTCGTTGAGTTTGCTTGTCAGAAGGTCACCAAAGGGGTTCGCGTGACACTGCGACCGTCATAAATATGAGTCAGTTGCCAAGCATCCAAATTTTGATCACGTGACCCCGAGGATGTTGCAACGGCCGTCGGTATGAAAAACGGTCACAGCAGGTCATTTTTTTTCCGGACCATTGTGACTTCGAACGGTCACTAAGTAAACCGTTGTAAGTCGAGGACTACCTGTATTTTCAAAAATGTCTCCGTTTCATGCCCTCTGAGTGTCAGGCCTGGAATCCATCTTTTGCATTGGGCCTTCAGGCCTGCCATATTTACTGCTGTGGGAAACTGGGAGGGGCATTGTATGGAGCAGGGGAGATATGTAGTCATAATAAACATTCTTTTCTCTGAGAGTCAAGGCCATCTTGCCCTGCACCTGGAGGGCTGGAACTGGGAGGCATCTCCAGTTGGGACGGTGCTTTGATTCGACCATGTGATGGACCATGTGGGTGCAGGGCAGGGGTGGGTTCTAATTTTTTTTACTACCAGTTATGTGGGCATGGCTTATTTTGTGGGCGTGGCTTGATAGTCATGTGACAATTCTTTAGAATTTAGCAGAGGTACTGGTCTACCAGGCTTTTAACTGCTTGCAGAACTGTACCGGTCTACCCATTTGTTCTTGGAGGCTCCGGTCTACTCATTTGTTTTTGGAGGCACCGGTCTACCCATTTATTTTTGGAGGCACCGGTCTACTCATTTGTTTTTGGAGGCATCAGTCTACCCATTTGTTTTTGGAGGCACTGGTCTACTCATTTGTTTTTGGAGGCACTGGTCTACCCATTTATTTTTGGAGGCACCGGTCTACTCATTTGTTTTTGGAGGCACCGGTCTACTCATTTATTTTTGGAGGCACCGGTCTACTCATTTGTTTTTGGAGGCACCGGTCTACCCATTTGTTTTTCGAGCGCACCGGTCTACCACCACACTGCCTTTTAACACTGATCAGCTGTAGGGCGGCCCTTTGAAGCCCCGCGGCAAGAGTTTACACAGTTTTTTTCCTTCTAGCTGATCAGCTGGGACTCGGGAGGCAGCGAATAGATTGGGGACGGGGCCAAATAAAAGGTAAGAATAACGCGGGGGGGAGGGAGGCAGGAGGCCCCACCTCCCGAACAAAGAGAACCGGTTCAGTGACCTCATATTGTCACCGCTACCGGCTCGGCCGAACCGGGCCGAACCGGGAGGAACCCACCACTGGTGCAGAGGAAACCTGGAAGCTTTCAGATTCGGGTTTTCCCAGATGTGCCAATATGACAACTCTAATAAAATGGAACTTTGAGGAACTTCAAGCCTCGGAGTCTTCTTTCGTTGGGGTGTTACTTGGAATCCTGACACTTTTTTTTTTTTTTAATTTGATTTATATGCCGCCCTTCTCTGGAGACTCAGGGCGGCTTACAATGCGTTAAGCAATAGCCTTCATACTTTTGTATATTTTATACAAAGTCAGCTTATTGCCCCACAACTGGGTCCTCAATTTACCTACCTTAGAAAGGATGGAAGGCTGAGTCAACCTTGAGCCTTGAAGAGATTCGAACCAGCAGAAATTGCAGGCAGCTGTGTTAATAACAGGGTGCACTAAACCACTGTACTATCAAGGCTCATTGACACTGAGCTTCTTTCTTGAGCTTCCTTCCGTTTGTTTGGACCCGTCTTCACGTGTGAAGTCTCCAACCAGAGATGAAACTCCTGGCGAGACCGAATATTTTCTAGCAACGATTTCGTATCCTTGAAAAACTCTGATGAAAAGCCTGGGATTGGCTTTGCAAACCCATCAACGCCACCCGGCAACTCCGCATTGTGTGGGTAGCAGCTAATCTAATCCCTACCGAAGGTATGGTGTTTCGAGATCAAAAGAACCACCCCCGTAACTAACTCCCGCAAGCGAGCCAAGCCGCAGACGAGAGGGGGGAAACTGCCAGCTCCGTCTGGCTGCTTCAGCTTCAGCTGCAGGGAAGGGAAGCCAAAGGAAGCTTCCTGTGGGGTGCGGGGCAGAGGGAAAAAAGATGCAGGGGCCTTAGGAGAATAGAATAGAATAGAATAGAATAGAATAGAATAGAATAGAATAGAATAGAATAGAATAGAATAGAATAGAATAACAGAGTTGGAAGGGACCTTGGAGGTCTTCTAGTCCAACCCCCTGCTTAAGCAGGAAACTCTACTCCACTTCAGACAAATGGTTATCCAACATCTTCTTAAAAACCTCCAGTGTTGGAGCACACACAACTTCTGGTGGCAGGTCGTTCCACTGGTTAATTGTCCTCACTGTTAGGAAGTTTCTCCTTAATTCTAGGTTGCTTCTCTCCTTGATTAGTTTCCACCCATTGCTTCTTGTCCTGCCTTCAGGTACTTCGGAGAATAGCTTGACTCCCTCTTCTTTGGGGCAGCCCCTGAGATATTGGAAGATTGCTATCCTGTCTCCCCTAGTCCTTCTTTTCATCAAACTAGACATACCCAATTCCAGCAGATGTTCTTCGTATGTTTTAGCCTCCAGTCCTCTAATCATCCTGGTTCCTCTTCTCTGCACTCTTTCTAGAGTCTCAACCTCTTTTTTTACATCGTGGTGACCAAAACTGGATGCCGAATTCCAAATGTGGCCTTACCAAGGCATTATAAAGTGGTATTAACCCTTCATGTGATCTTGATTCTATCCCTCTGTTGATGCAGCAGAGAAAGCAGGGTGTCTTTGATAACTTTAGGAAATATGGGCAGGAGGAGGAGGATGGAAGTACAGAAGAAGAAGAAGGAGAAGGGAAGAAGGAGAAGAATGGAGGAGGAGGTGGAAAAGGGAAGGAGAAGGAGAAGAAGGAAGAGAAGGAGAGAAAGGAGGAGGAGGAATGGATGAGGAGGAGGCCATAGGAAGAAGAAGACGAAAGAGAAGGAATGGATGAAGGCGAGGAGGTGGAGGGAAGGAGAAGAAGAAAGAATGATAGAAGAAGAGGAGAAGGAGAGAGGGAGAAGAGGAAGGAAAGAGAAGGAGGAGAGGAGAAAGGGAGGAGAAGAAGGAGAAGAAAAAGGAGGAGGAGAGAAGGAGAAAAAGGAAGAGAAGGAATGGGGAGGAACAGGAAGGAAGGAAGAAGAAGACTTCAAACCGTCGTTAGATGCATGGAGGACTGTCTAAAAAGAGGAGAGCCAAACCATCTTATTTTGTTGAGATGTCATTTTGACAATCGGGTGTCAGTAAACCAACATTTCTACATTCCTTGGCATCTCAAAACCAGCTAGAATGATGGAACAGGTAGTCCTCCACTTACGACCACAATCGAGCCCAAAATTTCTGTTGTTCGGTGAGACTTTGGTTAAGTGAGCTTTGTCCCATTTTACGACCTTTCTTGCCACAGCTGTTAAGTAAATCACTTAAAGTTAGAAAGGGGGTTGTTGAGTGAATCTGGTTTCCCCATTGTCAGAAGCTCGTAAAAGGGGATCACATAACCCTGGGACATTGTAATCGTCATAAATATGAGTCAGTTGCCAAGCGTCTGAATTTTGATCGAGTGACCCTGGGGATCCTGCAACGGTCATAAGTTTGGAAAAAAGTCATAAGTCACTTTTTTCAGTGCCTTCGTAATTTTAATGGTCACTAAACGAGCTGTTGTAAGTTGGGGACTACCTGTATAGTTGACCGACTGCGTCTAGAGCAGGCGTGTCAAATTCAATTTCATTGAGGCCGCATCAGGGCTGTGGTTGACCTCGGGGGCACGACCAACTGGGTGGGTGTGGCCAACTGGGTGGGCGTGGCCATCTTGACGCTACTCCCCAAACAGCTGTCATGTTTCCCCTTCGCACTGGGTAGACCAGGCCGAAGCGATGTGGGCCGGCCCCTTAAATTTTCCAGGCCGGCCCCGCAGGCTGGATCCGACCACATCGCGGGCCACATCGGGCCTGTGGGCCTTGAGTTTGACACCCCTGCTCTAGAGAAACTGAAGGGTGAAATAATAGAAAATACTTGTAGCTCGGGTTTTAAATTTTGGCAGTGTTTTTGTTTTCCAAACGTGTTTCAATATTAGTTTCTGAACGTTTCGTTACCAAGCTAACAGGGGTGGGATTCAGCCGGTTCAGACCGGTTCGGGCGAATCGGATGTTAAATTTAATCTGGTTCGGCAAACCGGTTGTTGCAAGGACTGGCTGACCCCGCCCACCCACCTCCGCCCCTCCCAGGAATCTCCACGCAGTCCGTTTTGGATGCCGGGTAAGTGCAGGGCCTGTGCAGAGGCTCTGGAAGGGTGAAAAACGGGCCTAGTGGAAGTTCTGGAAGTCCAGAAACAGGCCCGTTCCTGGCCCCTGGAGGGCCTCCGGAGCCTGGGGGAGGCTGTTTTCGCCCTCCCAGGGGCTCGAGGAAAGCCTCTGGAGCCTGGGGAGGGCAAAAAATGGGTCTACTGGAAGTACTGGAAGTACTGGAAGTCCGAAAACGGGCCCATATACAGTCTCCAGAGGGCCTCTGGAGCCCGGGGGAGGCTGTTTTCGTCCTCCCGGAGGCTCGAGGAAAGCCTCCAGAGTCTGGGGAGGGCGAAAACAGCCCCCCCCCCGGTGCAGGAGGCTGAGTAGGCCACGCTCACCACGCCCACTCCCACCCAGCCACCGGGCAGAGAACCGGTTGTTAAAATTTCTGAATCCCACCCCTGCAAGCTAGGCAACGTCGTCAGAGACTAAATTGAAACAAGCTTGGAGAGCAAAAACCACTGCCAAAAACCTGAAGGGGTTCTGGCCTGTCCAGCTTTTGAAATTTCTCGTCCTCCAATTCTCCCGATCGCCGTTTTGCAATTTGGGGAGGGAGGAAGAAGCTGTCAGCCGTTGGCCGGCGGCTGTGCGCAGCCGAGTGCGCTGAGCATTTAAAGCCGAGCGCTGAGCCAAATCAGCCAAGATTCTCTCTCTCTCTCTCCCCATTGCAGCGGTACCAGCGTTTGGCTACAACTTGTCTTCCTGGCTTTGCACCCCCTGGTAGGGAGCGCTGCCAAACCACTGCAGATGGGTTTAAAGCAATCTGGCAGCAGCTGGAGTCTACCGGGGGAGGGCTTGCTGGTGGTACATGGGCCTGCCGTAGCCAATGTGTGTGGATATGTTAGCGTGTCTTTGACAGCCTCCATTAGGTGGTCTGCTGGGGGGGAGGGGAGCGGAGGGGGCCTGAACTGGAGACGGTGGCGCCCAAGAGGCGCAGGTGAACCGTAGGGGTTTACAGGAAGGGAGAAGAGGGAGGCTCTCCCTTCTATTATTTATTTATTTTTATTTATTTTTATCAATAATATAAAAATATACTTTTACTTTACTTTACTTTTATTTGATTTGTATACCGCCCTACTCCCGAAGGACTCAGGGCGGTGAACAGCCAACAATAAAATACAGACATACAAAATTTAAAAAGCAGAAATAAAAACGAATTAAATAGTTTGGCCCAGACAGATTAAAACCCCAATCAATTTAAAACAAATTTAAACTTTGAATATTAAAAATATTAAAATATTAAAATTGTTTAAAAAGAGGGAGAAAGTTAGGCCAGGCCCGCCTGGTGAAATAAAAAGGTCTTTAGAGCGCGGCGGAAGGCGCGCGGATCCGGGATCCTCCGTATCTCCGCGGGGAGCTTGTTCCAGATAGTAGGTGCCCCCACAGCTCTCCCCCTGGGGGCCGCCAGTCGACATACAGCTTCTTCCTCCTGTTTCCCCCCCACAACAAAAACCCTGTGAGGGGGGGTTGGACTGAGAATCACTGGCCCAAGATCACCCAGCTGGTTTTCAGGCGTAAGGCGGGACTCGAACACATCATATCCTGAGGATTGGCTCAAAGTCACCCAGCTGGCTTTCGTGCCTAAGGCAGGACTAGAACTCACCGTCTCCTGATGATTGGCCGAAAATCACCCAGCTGGGTTTCATGAGACAGTGAGGTCTAATCATATCTTAGCCATGAAGGCCAATTGGGTGACTTTGGGCCAATCACCAGGAGGTTGTGAGTTCTAGTCCCACCTTAGGCATGAAAATGGCCTGGGTGACTTTGGGCCAATCACCAGGAGACTGTGAGTTCTAGTCCCGCCTTAGGCATGAAAGCCAGCTGGGTGACTTTGGGCCAATCACCAGGAGGTTGTGAGTTCTAGTCCTGCCTTTGGCATGAAAGCCAGCTGGGTGACTTTGGGCCAATCACCAGGAGGTTGTGAGTTCTAGTCCCACCTTAGGCATGAAAGTTGCCTGGGTGACTTTGAGACTACCTTATCCTCTGTCTTCCCCTTCTCCTTTTGCCTTCTTCAATCATTAGGGTCTTTTCCAATGAGTCTTCAATTTGGTTGCCAAAGTATTTGAGCTTCAGCGTCAATAAAGGTAGTCCTTGACATATGACCACTGTTGAATTCAACATTTTGGTTGCTAAGCAAGACAGTTGCTAAGAGCTGCGGTGGCGCAGTGGCTAGAGTGCAGTACTGCAGGCTCCTTCTGCTGATCACCGGCTACCAGCAATTTGGCAGATCGAATCTCACCAGGCTCAAGGTTGACTCAGCCTTCCATCTTTCCAAGGTCGGTAAACTGAGGACCCAGATTGTTGGGGGCAAGAGGCTGACTCTGTAAACCGCTTAGAGAGGGCTGTAAAAGCACTATAAAGGCGATATATAAGTCTAAGTGCTATTGCTAAGTGAATATTGCCCCATTTTGCAACCTTTCCCGCCACACTTGTTAAGCGAATCGTTGTGCTTGTTAATTTAATAACACGGTTGTTAAGTGAATCTGGCTTCCCCATTGATGCTGCTTGTCAAAAGGTCGCAGAAGGGGATCCCTTGACCTCCGGACATGGTGTAGAGTCTCCCACTTGGGCGGGGAGTGGGGGTTGGACTAGATGACCTACAAGGTCCCTTCCAACTCTGTCATTCTTTTAACCGTCATAAATATGAATCAGTTGCCAGGCATCTGAATTTCGATCATGTAACCATAGGGATGCTGCTGCAACGGTCATAAGTATGAAAAAATGGTCCTAAGCAGAGGTGGGTTTCAGCAGGTTCTGACCAGTTCTGGAGAACCGGTAGCGGAAATTTTGAGTCGTTCGGAGAACCGGTAGTAAAACTTCTGACTGGCCCCGCCCCCCATCTATTCTCTGCCTCCCGAGTCCCAGCTGATCGGGAGGGAATGGGGATTTTGAAGTAACCTTCCCCTGGAGTGGGGCGGGAATGGAGATTTTACAGTATCCTTCCCCTGCCATGCCCACCAAGCCACGCCCACCAAGCCATGCCATGCCCACCAAACCACACCCACAGAACTAGTAGTAAAAATTTTTGAAACCCAACACTGGTCCTAAATCTCTTTTTCCAGCGCCGTTGTAACTTCAAACGGTCACTAAATGAACTTTTGTAAGTCGAGGAGGACGGGTAATGTCCAAGAACACTGGCAGACAAATCCTAGATGAATATTTCCTTTGGAAAAAGCCTCAGGCAAACTTACTATGAATTAAACGTGCTTAGAATGAAGTTTTTAGTGAAACGAGCTTTCTCAACCAGCTAAATTATCTGAGCTTGAATTATTTAATGAGATTAACTAGTATGGAGCTCAACAGCGTGAAGTTTTGGTGGCTTTCGTAGTTGGGGGCGAGAATAATCTGTGGCTCTTCCATTTTAGCAGGCAGAAGTCAAGATGGGAATGCGACAAGAACATACAGTTAGTCCTCGGCTTACGACCAAAATTAAGCCCAACATTTCTGTTGCTAAGCGAGACATTTGTGAAGTGCGTTTTTAACCCCATTTTATGACCTTTTGTGCCGCATTCGTTAAGTGAATCACTGCACTTGTTAAATTAGTCACACGGTTGTTAAGTGAATCTGGATTTCCCCATTGACTTTGCTTCTCAGAAGGTTGCAAAAGGGGATCATGTAACCCCCGGGGCACGGCGACCGTCATAAATACGAACCAGTTGCCAAGTGTCCGAATTTTGATCACACGACCATGGCGGATGCTGTAATGGTCGTAAGTGCGAAAAACGAGCGTGTCACTTTTTTCAGCGCTCTTGTATCTTCGAACTGTCACTAAATGAACTGTTGTAAGTTGAGGACTACTTGTATTAATATAAGTAGTTGAGTAAACCTGCTTTAGGGTTATCCCCCCCTGCCGCCGCCAAAGGGCAGGTTGGAGAGACGATATTGTCGCTGTGTTTTGATCTCTTCAACTGTCAAAGATGCCCAGAAGCTGCATGAAGAATAACAGACTATTTTTTTTTAAAAAAAGAAATGTCAGAGTGTGGACACTAGGACAAATTTTGAGACAACCCAGGAGCGAAATACAATAAACAGAAGTTTGTCTTTCAAATAGTGCTTTATATACAAGGAATATATACATACATGTACTAGCTAAAGTCAGGCAATCAATCATCAATTACAGCATGGAAGCACACACGGAGAGAGAGATACGCCCAGGTTGGCTCTCTCTCTTTAATGATCCTGCACCTAATCAGAATAGAGCTGGAATGGTCTTTGGAGGTCTTCTAGTCCAACCCCCTGTTCAAGCAGGAGATCCTATACAATTTCAGACAGGTGGCTGTCCAGTCTCTTCTTAAAAAACTCCAGTGATGGTTCTGGAGGTAAACCGTTCCACTGGTTAATTGTTCTCACTGTTAGGAAGTTTTCCTTAATTCCAGGTTGCTTCTCTCCCTGGATTAGTTTCCATCCATTATTTCTTGTCCTGCCCTCTAGTACTTTGGAAAATAAGTTGACCCCCTCTTCTTCATGGCAGCCCCTCAAATACTGGAGCACTGCTATTATGTCCCCCTTAGTCCTTCTTTTCTCTAGACTGGCCAAACCCAAATCCTGTAACCGTTCTTCATATGTTTTAGTCTCCACTCATCTTAGTTGCTCTTCTTTGCACTTTTTCCAACAACTTTTTTGTAACGTGGTGACCAGAACTGGATGCAGTATTCTAAGTGTGGCTTTACTAAGGCTTTGTAAAGTGGTACTCAAAATGACGCTATAGGGCACTGCACACCAGAACAACGAGACACAAGAACAGTTTTTCCCCGAACGCCATCACTCTGCTAAACAAATAATTCCCTCAACACTGTCAAACTATTCACTAAATCTGCACTACTATTAATCTTCTCATTGTTCCCATCACCCATCTCCTCCCACTTATGACTGTATGACTGTAATTTTGTTGCTGGTATCCTTACGATTTATATTGATATTGTTTCCTGATTGCTTATTTGTACCCTATGACTATCATTAAGTGCTGTACCTTATGATTCTTGACGAACGTATCTTTTCTTTTATGTACACCGAGAGTGTATACACCAAGACAAAATCCTTGGCCAATAATATTCTATTCTATTCTATTCTATTCTATTCTATTCTATTCTATTCTATTCTATTCTATTCTATTCTATTCTATTCTATTCTATTCTATTCTATTCTATTCTATTCCATTCCATTCCATTCCATTCCATTCCATTCCATTCTACTTCTATTCTTCTTCTATTCTAATTTTATTCTATTCTGGGAGTTATTCTATTCTATTCTATTCTATTCTATTCTATTCTATTCTATTCTATTCTATTCTATTCTATTCTATTCTATTCTATTCCATTCCATTCCATTCTATTTTATTCCATTCCATTCCATTCCATTCCATTCCATTCCCTCTTCTCTTCTCTCCTCTCCTCTCCTCTCCTCTCCTCTCCTCTCCTCTCCTCTCCTTATTCTATTCTATTCTATTCTATTCTATTCTATTCTATTCTATTCCATTCCATTCCATTCCATTCCATTCCATTCCACTTCTATTCTTCTTCTATTCTAATTTTATTCTATTCTGGGAGTTATTCTATTCTATTCTATTCTATTCTATTCTATTCTATTCTATTCTATTCTATTCTATTCTATTCTATTCTATTCTATTCTATTCCATTCCATTCCATTCTATTTTATTCCATTCCATTCCATTCCATTCCCTCTTCTCCCCTCTCCTCTCCTCTCCTCTCCTCTCCTCTCCTCTCCTTATTCCTTATTCTATTCTATTCTATTCTATTCTATTCTATTCTATTCTATTCTATTCTATTCTATTCTATTCTATTCCATTCCATTCCATTCTATTTTATTCCATTCCATTCCATTCCATTCCCTCTTCTCTCCTCTCCTCTCCTCTCCTCTCCTCTCCTCTCCTCTCCTTATTCCTTATTCTATTCTATTCTATTCTATTCTATTCTATTCTATTCTATTCTATTCTATTCTATTCTATTCTATTCTATTCTATTCCATTCCATTCCATTCTATTTTATTCCATTCCATTCCATTCCCTCTTCTCTCCTCTCCTCTCCTCTCCTCTCCTTATTCCTTATTCTATTCTATTCTATTCTATTCTATTCTATTCTATTCTATTCTATTCTATTCTATTCTATTCCATTCTATTTTATTCCATTCCATTCCATTCCCTCTCCTCTCCTCTCCTCTCCTCTCCTCTCCTCTCCTCTCCTCTCCTCTCCTCTCCTTATTCCTTATTCTATTCTATTCTATTCTATTCTATTCTATTCTATTCTATTCTATTCTATTCTATTCCATTCCATTCCATTCCCTCTTCTCTCCTCTCCTCTCCTTATTCCTTATTCTATTCTATTCTATTCTATTCTATTCTATTCTATTCTAATTCTATTCTATTCTATTCTATTCTATTCTATTCTATTCTATTCTATTCTATTCTATTCCATTCCATTCCATTCCATTCCATTCTATTTTATTCCATTCCATTCCATTCCATTCCATTCCCTCTTCTCTCCTCTCCTCTCCTCTCCTCTCCTCTCCTCTCCTCTCCTCTCCTTATTCCTTATTCTATTCTATTCTATTCTATTCTATTCTATTCTATTCTATTCTATTCTATTCTATTCTATTCCTTCTTTTCCTTAGACTAGACATATCCGATTCCTGCAACCATTCTTCGTATGTTTTAGCCTCGAGTTCCCCTAATGATGTTTGTTGCTCTTCTCTCTCACAGTTACTGTTGTTGAGCCAGGTACCACCTATTCTGTATTCTTGAGTGTGGAAGGTTTAAGAGTAACAAAGTTGGAAGGGTCCTTGGAGGTCATCTAGTCCAATCCCCTGCTCACACAGGAGACCTATACTAGGGATTCGAACCGCCGAACTGCTGCTGACCTTTCTGATCGGCGAGCTCAATGTCTTAGTCACTGAGCCATCTAGTTAGGCTCTCTCCTTCCCTGGCTAATGGGTAGTCCTCAATTTAAAGTTACAACTTACTTGAAAAAGAGGAGTAATGACATGGATCTGAAGGTTGCCCCTCCTCTCCTTGTGTTCTGCCCCAGCTTCGGATTCCCAGAGAATGTGACACACACCAAGCTTCGCAAACGCTGTTTAATTCCAAACAAACCCCTTTCTAGAATGCAGGCTTCCCGTGCAAAGGGTCCTTATCAAAGTTATTAAGAACAAAGTCCGACAAAGGTTGGCAACCAGCCCAGAAAACCAGATATGAGAAGTGGCTCGCTCTCCAAGATGCTCTGTAGTAATGAGACGTTGTTTCTAGTAAGAAAGCACTAGCTGCGTGCGACTTAAATAGGCTAAGGGAGTGGCCAATTATCCTCAAGCCCTACTCTCGAGGAGACCTCCTACTCCTAAGTAGCCACTCCTGCCTTTTGGCAGCCCTGCGTGCCCAAGCATTGAGGAGAGGCTCCTCCACTTCACTCTCTCCACTGGAAGGAGCCTCTGGAGGTTCTGAAGGCCCTGGCTGAGTCTCTGCCTCTGGCACCACATCCTCTTCAGCCTCCTCACTGTCCGACGCGAGCGCCGGCTGCGCAGGCTGCTGGCGCGACCCCACACCAGCCTCCTCATCGTCGGGATCAGCCACGATCCGTGCAGGTCGCTGGCGGGTCACAACACCTTGCCTATCCCGAGTGGAAATCACTTAAAAAGGATCTCTGGGCTGAATCCGAAGATCCATTTCCGTGACTTACTTAATTCTAGTTTATAAAAGTCTGTTTCATTAAAAAATCCTCTTGGTACCATTTTAAAGGAATTCTATTTCACAAAACTGTCAGCTTCTTTGACTTCAATCTGTTTCTCAACCTTGAAAACTTTATTATGTGAACTGAAATCCACAAACACTGGCTGGGGAATTCTGGGAGTTGAAATCCATAAACGATGGCTGGGGAATTCTGGGAATTGAAGTCCATAAATGCTGGCTGGGGAATTGTGGGAATTGAAGTCCATAAATTCTGACCGTGGAATTGTGGGAATTGAAGTTTACAAATGCTGGCCGGGGAATTGTGGGAATTGAAGTCCACCAATGCTGACTGGGCAGTTCTGGGAGCTGAAATCCCTAAATGCTGTCTGGGGAATTCTGGGAATTGAAGTCCATCCATCTTAAAGTTGTCAAGTTGAAAAACACCGCCCGCATTGAAAGAAAGTGGAGTAGAAATAAATAATTGTGACTTAAGTGTGCCATGCCACCAGTAAATACAAACGAGATCAAATGAGAATATTAATATTCCTGCCAGCGCAGTTTCAGATATTAGAAAACCTCAAAGCTGGAAACAATAAATTAGCAATCTCTGTAGAGCACAATACAAAATGTTTCCGGATCCTTCCTCACTCACTTAAACAATTTGCTTATGAGGATTATTAAATATACATGTTTAATTAAATTAGATGCTTAGCAAAACACACACAATCACACAAGGGGAAAGAGTCTGGAGCACCATTCTAATTTTTTTTACTTCGTTGCTGTGTGTAATATTGGAATAAACGTTCCCGATTTTGGGGATGCAAAAGATTTTTCTAATATCTAATTCTATCTAATAATTAATAATAATTAATATCTAATAATTCCCAGACATATGGACTTCAACTCCCAGAATTCCCCAGGCAGTCCACGCGCCTTAGTCATTAAGATTAAGAAACCCTAATTTATATCCCCCCAAAAACATACAGCTAACAAATTCTATTCTATTTTCTGTTCTGTTCTATTCTATTCTATTCTATTCTATTCTATTCTATTCTATTCTATTCTCACGTGATCCAAATTCAGATGCTTGGCGATTGTCTCATACCTACGACCGTTGCAATGTCCTGAGGTCATGTGAGCAACTTTTGCGACCTTCGGACAAGCAAAATCAACGAGGGAAGCCAGATTCACTTAACAAGTGGGCTACTAACTTGTTAACAGCAGCAATTCACTTTACAACGGTGGCAGGAAAAGTCGTAAAACAGGGCAAAGCTCACTTCACAAATGTCCCACTTTACAACAGAAATTCAGGGCTCCATTGTGGTTGTAAGTCGAGGACTACCTGTACCTGGTCATCCAGCAACGAGGTGTGTGAATTTGATTCGTGTCTTTTAAAGGCTAACATCGGTTTCGTTGCACCTGCGCCTGGCTGCCCAGAAGGACCAGGAGATATTTTTTATCGTGAGATTCGTCTACGTCATTTCTACCACGGTTCTAAATCCTGCTCCGTGTGGATGACGCCGACGTCCCCCTCAGCGTTACGCTTTGAAAATAGCACAGAATTTGTGATTCATAGATATTTTTCTTTTCGGTAAATGAGTCCAACACCACAAATAATCAGAATGGGATGACAGTCAGGTTGCCAGAAGCCTTGCGTGAGAGAGGCGGCGAGAGCAGATGCTTGCGTTCCCTTTGAAAACTGCTGAAGAAAACCCACCTGAGATTTCAGCCGTTTGTCTGGAATGGTATAGGCCTGGGATGGCGAACCTATGGCATGCGTGTCAGAGGTGACACGCAGAGCCCTCTCTGAGGGCACGCGCGCCGTCGCCAGCTGCTCTTCTGGTTTCTGGCGAGCGCATGCGCGCTGTCCAGCTCAACTTTGCAGGTGGCAGAACGCCTGAAAATGTCCTGAAAACATCCTGAAAAACGGTCCAAAAAATGGCCTGAAAACAGCCCGAGAAACGGCTTAAAAACATCCCAAAAATTGACCAAAAACGGTTGGAAAAATGGCTTGAAAACGTCCCAAAAACATTCTGAAAACATCCTGAAAAATGTCCTGAAAAACGTCCAGAAAACGACCTGAAAAACAGCCTGAAAATGGCCCCAAATGGCCTGAAAATGGCCCCAAAACGGCCTGAAAATGGCCCAAAAACGGCCTGAAAATCGCCCGAGAAACAGCCTGAAAACAGCCCAAAAATGGCCAAAAACGGTCCGAAAAATGGCCTGAAAACATCCTGAAAAACATCCCAAAAAACATTCTGAAAATGTCCTGAAAAACAGCCTGAAAATGCCCCCCAAAACAGCCTGAAAATGGCCCAAGAAACGTTCTGAAAACAGCCCGAAAAATGGCAAAAAACGGTCTGAAAAACGTCCTGAAACCGTCCTGAAAAGCAGCCTGAAAATGGACCAAAAAACATCCTGAAAACATCCTGAAAAACATCCTGAAATGGTCCAAAAAACAGCCTGAAAATGGCCCCTAAAACAGCCTGAAAATGGCCCAAGAAATATCCTGAAAACAGCCCCAAAGATGGCCAAAAACGATCTGAAAAATGGCCTGAAAACGTCCCGAAAAACATCCTGAAAACGGCCGAAAAACGGCCAAAAATGTCCAAAAAACAGGCGTGCATGTGCCAGTCAGCTGGTCTTCGGGTTTCCGGTGCTCCGGTGCACGCACATGCACGCACGTTCCTGTTTGGGCCCTCGGTGCCGAAAAGGTTCACCATCACTGGTATAGGACCTCCTGCTTGAGCAGGGGGTGGACTAGAAGACCTCCGAGGTCCCCTCCAACTCTGCTGCTCTGTTATTCTGAGATTAGCGGCAGCTTCTTTCAAACCTGATACTGATAGGCCCTGATTTACAATGATTTGGTCAGTGACCATTTGAAGTGACAATGGCACTGAAAAAAAGTGACTTATATCCATTATTGAGCCGTGGTGGCACAGTGGTTAGAGTGCAGTACTGCAGGCTCCTTCTGCTGACTGCCAACTGCAGTTTGGCAGTTCAATTCTCACCGGCTCAAGGTTGACTCATCCTTCCATCCTCATCGGTAAAATGAGGACCCAGATTGTTGGGGGCAATAGGCTGTCTCTGTAAACCTCTTAGAGAGGGCTGTAAGACCCTGTGAAGCTGTATATAAATCTAAGTGCTAGTGCTATTTTTCACATTTACGACCATGGTCACGTGATTCAGAATTCAGATGCTTGGCAACTGGCTCGTATTTATGACGGGTTGCAGTGTCCGAGAGTCATGTGATCCCCGTTTGCAACCTTCTGACCAGCAACGTCAATGAGGGAGTCAGATTCACTTAACAACTGTGTGACTATGACTAAGACCCTATGATTATCATTAAGTGTTGTACCTTATGATTCTTGATGAACATATTTTTTCTTTTATGTATACTGAGAGTGAATGCACCAAGACAAATTCCTTGTGTGTCCAATCACACTTGGCCAATAAATTCTGTCCTGTCCTGTCCTGTCCTGTCCTGTCCTGTCCTGTCCTGTCCTATCCTATCCTATCCTATCCTATCCTATCCTATCCTATCCTATCCTATCCTATTCTAACTTAAGAACTGCAGTGATTCACTTAATAACTGTGGCAAGAAATTCATAAAATGGGACCAAACTCACTTAACAAATTTCTTCCATTGGAGCAGAAATTTTGGACTCAATTGTGGTTGCAGGTAGAGGAATGAATAACAAACAAACAAACAAACAAACAAACAAACAAACAGATAAACAATGAATTTATCCCAGTCTCCCCAAACCAACCTATGAGTGGCATATAAATTGAATGGATGGATGGATGGATGGATGGATGACCACAAAGAAAGAAATTCCAGTTGCCTTTTGAAAAAGTACCTTTGAGACAATCGTGACCTGGATGACTGAGAATTTTCACAGACGTTTAGAACAAACACAAACAAACAATGAACACATAAACAATCAAACAAATAAATAATACACCATTTGACTGCAACTGCTTTAAGGAAAGTTGGAAGCCGCTTCTTCCACTGTCTTTTTAATTCTTTCTTTAAGTGCACGGTTCTCTGCATCTCGTCCCTCTATTCTGTACATGGATTTGTTTTCGATTTACTGGGTAGGCTTTGAACGATAAAACAAGAGGAAAGGAACATGCACCAGTCATAGTTGGAAAACCAGGATTTGGTTACCTTGAGGAAACAGAATAACGGAATAACAGAGTCAGAAGGGACCTCGAGGTCATCTAGTCCAACCCCTGCTCTGGCAGGAAACCCTAAACCAGTGATGGCTATCCTTTTCCAGACCGAGTGCCCAAAGCACTTGCGAACCCCAAAATGCAATGCACGCACGGCCCAGTGGTGGGTTGCTACCAGTTCACCCCGGATCGGGCGAACTGGTAGAGTCGGCGGCAATGGGAGGCTCCGCCCACTTGCCCGGATGTCTCTGCACACGCAGAAGCTTCTGTGCATACGTAAAAGCATGAGCACGCCCGCGAGCAAACCAGTAGCGGCTGAAATTGAAACCCACTACCGGCGCGGCTCCTGCACATGTGCCCTGCCCCCGTGCATGCATGCGCCCCCTGCATGCGCCCTGTTTCCCTGTGCATGCACGCTCGCCCCCCCGCATGTGCCCTGCCCCCCCCACATGCGCGGCAGAGACGTGAAGGCCTGCTGGCTGGTGAGAGGTATGCACACATGTGCGGCGGAGGTGAACTGGGGCGACAGCTCGCATGCCCACAGAGAGGGCGCAGCATGTCACCTCTGGCATCCGTGCCATAGGTTCACCATCAAGGCCTTATACGCGGAGCCATTTCTCCGGGTATGCGAGCCGTCGACCTAGGTCAGCTCCACCGCACATGCGTGTGCGCTCCCGCTAGCCAGCTGATTTTCTGCCGCGCATGTGGGAGACGTGTATGCATTCCCATTTTGCCCCTCCCCTCCCAGGAGTCTCCACAGGGCCCATTTTGGATGCCACGTAAGTACAGGGCTCGTGCGGAGGCTCTTGGAGGGTGAAAAATGGGCCTACCGGAAGTCAGGAAGCAGGCCGTTTCCGGCCTCCAGAGGCTTCAGGTTGGCCTGCTAGGCCCAAAATGGGGTGTGGGGGATTGCACACAGATGCACGGGGGGTGGGGAACGTGGGGGGGGTGTCGCACATCAGAGGTATGTTCTAAATTTTTTTACTACTGGTTCTGTGGATGTGGCTTATTTTGTGGGTGTGGTTTGATGGTCATGTGACAATTCTTTAGGATTAAGCAGAGGTACTGGTCTACCAGGTTTTTAACTGCTTGCAGAGCTGTACCGGTCTACTCAGTTGTTCTTAGAGGCACCGGTCTACTACCATACTGCCTTTTAACACTGATCAGCTGTAGGGCGGCCCTTTGAACCCCCGCGGCAAGAGTTTAAACAGCTTTTTCATTCTAGTCAATCAGCTGGGACTTGGGAGGCAGCAAATAGATTGAGGGCGGGGCCAAATAAAAAGTAAAAATAATGTGGTGGCGGGCAGCTCCCGAACAAAGAGAACTGATTCGGTTACGTCATATCGTCACCGCTACCGGCTCCACGGAACCGGGCCGAACCGTGAGGAACCCACCAATGTTGCACATGCCTGCTTGGGGGGTCAGGGCAGTGTGGGGCGGTTGCTTGCATATGCGCGTGGAGGGCTGGGCGTGTGGGGGCATTGCATTATGGGTGTGAGCATGCGTGGGCATGATAGCGTGCGTGTATGCACATTTTTGGCACCCGAGGAAGAAAAGGTTGGGCACCACTGCCTTATACCATTTCAGACAAATGGTGGTCCAATCTAGTGGTGGGATTCAACTAGTGTAACAACGGATTTGCTTCGCGTGATCCGCAAGCAGGTGATCAGCGTGCACGCGGTACATTTGAAAAAAGCATGTTCTACTGCAGCTCCGGTGAACAAAACAGCCGCGCCAATCAGCTGGGCTTCAAACAAAGGAAATAAAGGTAGGTATAGTGCAGGGGAGGGCGGGAGGGCCCAGCTGATTGTTGGAGCAAACCGGAACACCCGAACCGGTCCGAACCGGCGGAATCCCACCCCTGGAATCTCTTCTTAAAAACTTCCAGTGATGGAGCACCCACAACTTCCGGAGGCAAGTTCTTTCACTGATTAGTTGTTCTAATGTCAGGAAATTTCTCCTTATTTCTAGATTGCTTCTCTCCTTGATTAATTTCCATCCATTGCTTCTTGTCCTGCTTTTGGAAAATAAATTGACTTCTTCTTTGGGGCAGCCCCTGAGATATTGGAACGCTGCTATCATGTCACCCTTAGTCCTTCTTTTCATCAAACTAAACCAAACCCAATTCCAGCAACCGTTCTTTATATGTTTTAGCCTCCAGTCCCCCAATCAGGGGTGAAATCCAGCAGGTTCTGGAGAACCGGTAGCTGAAATTTTGAGCAGTTTGGAAAACCGGCAAATGCCACCTCTGGCTGGCCCCAGAGTGGGGTGGGAATGGGGATTTTGCAATATCCTTCCCCCAGGAGTGGGGAAGGAATGGGGATTTTGCAGTATCGTTCCCCCAGGAGTGGGGAGGGAATGGGGATTTTGCAGTATCCTTTCCCCAGGAGTGGAGAGGGAATGGGGATTTTGCAGTATCCTTTCCCCAGGAGTGGAGAGGGAATGGGGATTTTGCAGTATTCTTCCCCTGCCATGCCCACCAAGCCACACCCATAGAACCGGTAGTAAAAAAATTTGGATTTCACTACTACCCCTAATCCTCTTTGTTGCTCTTCTCTGCACTCTTTCTAGAGTTTTCACATCTTTTTTACATCGTGGCGACAAAAACTGGATGCCGTATTCCAAGTGTGGCCTTACCAAGGCCTTATAAAGTGGTATTAACACTTTATGTCAGGAGGATGTTTCAAAGATGGCGCTCAGTTGGCAACCAGAGATTTTTGTGTCAGCTCTTGGTGGATTCCTGCAGATTCCCAGGAACCTCCATGGATCGAAGGGTGATCCGCTGTTGTTGCTTGTACCTTCCTCTTTCTCCCCCACCCATCCCACTCCCTCTTTCTCTCTTTCCTCTCTTTCTTTCTCGTTCGCTCTGCATTGTTTTCCCAGCCTTGCCTGGATGGCAAGACTCTAATAATACCTTCCCCCACCCACCCACCCATATTTCCTCAAATCAATCTCACCTCTATTAATTTGCTCCCCCTCATGAAGATTTATTACTGGCTTTTTCCGGCGAGAGATCCCCAATGCTTGGCAGCGGCTCAACAAGCCTTTTTAATTTTGAGAAGCCAGAGGGAGGATGTTGGCTTTGGGAGCTGCTCTTGGTTTCCGTTCCAGCTCCAGGCCATGAGACTGGAGACTCGCTACTTTGAGTGAGTTCACACACTCAAAATAAAGCTTTCTGTTTCTTTTTTCAGTACTCCTGATCTTAACCAGTTCCAAGTTAGTTTCTGGTCAGCTTTGCCTTCAATACTTTTCAAGTATTGGCAATGCAGAGTTTTGCTTTTCCAATTTTCAGCTCACTGCTCAATTACTTCTTTCTTATATTCTGCTTTTGTTTTAGTTGTCTTTAAAAGGCCTCCCTTATTTACTTCCTTAATCGTTGGTTCTTCACTTTTCTGGATGTAATCATTCAAGCTGCGTTTTTCTTCTTCCACAGTCTGCTTTACTTGTAGGAGTCCTCGACCACCCTCTGCTCTTGGTAAATATAATTGGTCAACATCACTTTTAGTGTGCAAGGCATGATTCATTGTTATAAGCTTCCTTGTTTTTCTGTTGTTGTTGTTGTTGTTGTTGTTGTTGTTGTTGTTGTTATTATTATTATTATTATTATTATTATTATTAAAAAAACCCAGGATTTAAAGCCCTGTAACAAATACTTAGCCTCTACAGGGAGGGAACATATGGTAAGGGTATGGCTAACTGATGAGGACCAATCAGTCCGAAATAGATCGTATATTAGTCTCCCAATAGGCAGCAAAATGCTTGCTTGCTGTCTGAAAAAGCCTAGGATAGTGGATGTGATTTCACTGAGCTATGGCTGCAAGTTGAGAAACTTGGTTTACGTAGGAAAATACCCGGCTGAAGAAAAATATACATACATGCATACATACATACATACATACATACATACATACATACATACATACGATGATGTTACCTAGTTTGAGTAATGAAACATGCTTTCTGAGCGCACTTGTTGTCAGGCTTCGAGGTCGTCTCAAATAAATTGCATTTCAAACAAAGTCTTTGAAATAAAACTCCCATTTATTAAGCACGACATTCTGAATCTGACTCCAATTGCAGCCAACACTGACTTCCAGACCCGAAACCCTCCCTTTCCGTTCCCCACTCCCCTGCACTTATTGGCCATCTTCCAAGTCACTCTACCCCTATCTACTGCTCCAACTCAAAGAATTTCCCCCCTCCCATCCCATCTCCTAGGGGATATTATCTCCAGGGAAAATAAGTAGGTGAAAAGTCAAACGTCCCTTTCCAGACGCCTCTGCCTCTCCTTCTTATGTCAGCACTAGAGTAAATGCAGCTTGAAGTGCTGACGCTTGTTTTCTTGCAGACATCTTATTACCAAGCTAGGGAACATAATTTAGAAGAGAGTGGGGTTTGTAGAGAGGAAGAGGAGGAGGAGGAGGACTGTGGGGGCCTTGGTGTTTCTCTGAACTTGGTTGTTTTCTTGCAGACACCCAACTAATCATAATCATAATAAGTTTATTTGTCAAGCAGATATAAGATAACAGGTAAAAGTATAAACATAATTTGAATATATGAAAGGAGTAAGTAAAAAGGAATATTAGGACAGGGACGGTAGGCTCGCTGGTGCTCTTATGCACACCCCTTGCAGACCTCTTAGGAATGGGGTGAGGTCAACAGTAGACAGTTTAAGGTTAAAGTTTTGGGGGTTTGGGAAAGAAACTACAGAGTCAGGTAGTGCATTCCAGGCACTGACCACTCTGTTACTATTTTCTGCAATCGAGTTTGGAGCGGTTTACCTTGAGTTTGTGTCTATTATTTGCTCATGTATTGTTGTGGCTGAAGCTGAAGTAATCATTGACAGGAAGGACATTGTGGCAGATGATTTTATGTACTACGCTTAGGTCAGACTGAAGTCGGCGTAGTTCTAAGTTGTCTAAGCCCAAAATTTGGAGTCTGGTGGCATAAGGCATTTTATTGCGGGTAGAGGAATGGAGGACTCTTTTCGTAGAATATCTAGGTAATATCTTCAGTGCTAGAAGGGGTAGGTTTTCCAGGGAGGAGAAGGAGGACGATGGCGACTATGTTCTCTGAGCTTAGTCGTTTTCTTGCAGACGTTTCATGACCCAACTAGGTAACATCATCAGTGGTAGCAGACAGTGTGGGATATTTGTCGCTCAAGGGTTGAGCTGCGGAGTCCTCAATGCTTTCTAAGTTTGGCTGTTTTCTTGTAGATGTTTCATATGACTGAAAGACGTAACATTATCACTGTTAAAAAAGGGAATGTGGGGTTTGCTCTCTGTTTATATACAGGTCGTCCTGGACCTACGACCACAACAGAGCTCAAAGCTTCTGTTGTTGAGCAAGATAGTTGTTAAATTGAGTTTTGCCCCATTTTACAACCTTATCTGCCACACTTAAGTGAATCCCTGAGGTTGTTATAAGAGAATCATGTGGTCATTAAGTGAACCTGGCTTCCCCCATTGACTTTGCTTGTCGGAAGCTGGCTGGGAAGGTGACAAAAGGGGATCCCATGACCCTGGGACACTGCAACCGTCATAACTATGAGTCAATTGCCAAGCAGCCAAATTTTGATCACATGGTCATTTATTTATTTATTTATTAGTCCAATTTATATGCCGCCCTTCTTCGTAGACTCAGGGCGGCTTACAATGCATTATAGCAATAGCCTGCATACTTTTTTGTATATACCTGCTTATTAGGGCTTTCGGCCTCCCGAAGCGGTGTTGTTCTATACAAAGTCGGCTTAATGCCCCCACAATCCGGGTCCTCAATTTACCTACCTCGAAAGGATGGAAGGCTGAGTCAACCTTGAGATTCGAACTTGCACTAATTGCAGGCAGCTGGCAGCTAAGTGGTAGCACTTAACAGCACTTTAGTCCGCTGCACCACCGAGGCTCAACGTCATGGGGATGCTGCAACCGTTGTAAACAGCGGTGGGTTTCACATATCCTTACGACCTGTTCGCCCCGCACGCACACGGTTGCGTCGCGCGCATGCGCTCCTTCTGTTCATGTGCCTGGCCTCAAAAATGTGGCTAAATAGGACATCTATTTGCCGGGGCAGGTGGGCACCACCGGTTCACCCGAACCAGTACGAACCAGCTTAATACCACTACTGGTTGTAAGTGTGAAAAACGGTCATTAATCACTTTTTCCCAGTGCCGTTCAGTAATTTTGGACAGTCCCTAAACGAACCATTGTAAGTCATAATGGTATCGGTAACTCGTTGGTGGATTTCGGAGAAAAGAACGGATTCAGCAAATTCCGAGATGTTTTGTAAGGGCTGAAGCTGGCAAAGTGGGAAATGACAATTCTCAAGCCAAAAAGAACATTTTGTAAAGATGGGTGAGATAAAGCCGCCTCTCAGGCCCTGAAAGGAAGCAGTGACTTGGAAAAAAAAAGAGAGATTTAAAAAAAAATAATAATAATCAGGATTTAAAGCCCTGGCATTTGGATGGAGGTCAGGTCTTCTGCATGGTGTAATAGAATTGGTTTTTTTTTATATATAATATAATTCTCAGGTTTTCGCAGGTGTTGTATGTAGGTCTTTGGTTATTCGGGTCTTCTCCCACGTAAAATTGAAGTGTCTTGGCGACGTTTATACGAAGTCTCATTCGTCATCTTCAGCTGGTGTCCTCAATTCGTGCTTCCTTAGCAAATATATAATATATATATATATATATATATATATATATATATTTATTTATTTATACACACACACATATATACTGTATATGAGATCCTTGGTGCTCTCTGAGCTTAGTTATTTTCTTGTAAAAGTTTCATTACCCAACTAGGTAACATCATCATACTATAGTAGGGTTTGTGGAGAGGAGGAGGAGGACTGAGGGCCCTAGTGCCTCTGACTTGCCTGTTTTCTTAACATTATCAGTGCTAGTGAGGAGTGTAGTTTGCTGTCAGTTTATCTTCTAGTGCAGAGGTGTCAAACTCGATTTCATTGAGGGCCGCATCAGGGTTGTGTTTGACCTCATCTCGTGTGTGTGTGTGTGTGGGGCGTGGGCGTGGCCAGCTCGACATCACTCATCAAGGCCCCGTTTTCGGCTGTGACGGCCTCCTGCAGCCCTCTGCCAGCAAAATTGGAGCTCGGGGAGGCCGCATGTGGCCCACTTGGGCTCCATTTTCACTGGCAGAGGGCTGCAGGAGGCTGTCGAAGCTGAAAATGGAGCCCGGGCGGGCCACGCAAGCTCCATTTTCGTTGGCAGAGGGCTGCAGGAGGCCGTTGCAGTCAAAAATGGAGCCTGGGCGGGCTGCATGTGACCCTCCCAAGCTCCGTTTTCACTGACAGAGGCACTGTGGGCTGGTCCTTCACTGTTTCCAGGGCCAGATATAAGCACCCCCCCAGGCCGGTTCTGGCCCCTGGGCCTTGAGTTTCACACCCCTAACAGCTTGCCTGTCAGTTGCTGGGGATTCTTCATTTGGGCTGTTTGCTATTGGCTTCTTCGGCACTTTGGCCCTACCAAAAAATCTCTTACACCAGCCCCCAGCAACGCCGATGGGCAAGCCACTAGAATATAAACTGACAGCAAACTGTGCTGCCTACTAGCTCTGATGAAGTTACCTAGTTGGGTCATGAAATGTCTGCAAAAAATAAAACAAAAAAAAAACAGGCAAAGAGCCTTGGTGGCGCAGCAGACTAAAGCACTGTTAAGATAACACCAGCTGCCTGCAATTACTGCAAATTCGAATCTCACTAGGCTCAAGGTTGACTCAGCCTTCCATCCTTCCGAGGTAGGTAAAATGAGGACCCGGATTGTGGGGGCAATAAGCTGACTTTGTATAAAAAAGAACACCGCTTGGGGTGTGTGTGTGAAAGCCCTACTAAGCAGGTATATATAAAAGTATGAAGGCTATTGCTTAACGCATTGTAAGCCGCCCTGAGTCTCCGGAAAAAGGGCGGCATATAAATTGAACCAATAAATAAATAAATAAATAAAATAAACTCAGAGAGTACCAAGGACCCCTCCTGTCAACCATGCGCTTCAAATATTCTCTTCTATATATTTTTCTGTGCTTCTTCTCTGCAATAAAAGATTGCAGATGGATTGCCAGATGGAGAATGTAGGTTGTTGGAGAAATGGGATTTGGTGCACAGGCTAAGAGAAAAGCCGAAGAATATTTCGTGCACAATTTGGAGTCCGGTGTTGCCTTGCGGATGCAGGAAGAATATTAGAGATGGAAGGAAAGGGCTTAGTGCATGGTTTAATAGCGAGCAGACAGCAACTCCACTTGGAAGACTGCATCCAGTTTTCGTCGCCACGATGTAAAAAAGACGTTGAGACTCTAGAAAGAGTGCAGAGAAGAGCAACCAAGATGATTAGGGGACTGGAGGCTAAAACATATGAAGAACGGTTGCAGGAATTGGGTATGTATTGGCTTGACCCCATCTTTGCAGTTTTAAATTTGTAATTGGTTTTAACTGGGTTATTTTAAATTGATGGCCAAAATTATTTAATGTTTTTAACCTGTTTTTAAATTTTATATGTTGTGTTTTACCGTGGCTGTTCACCGCCCAAGTCCTGTTGGAGAAGGGCGGTATACAAATTAAATAAATAAATAAATAAATAAATAAATAAATAAATAAATAAATAAATAATGTAGTTGAATGAAAAGAAGGACTAGGGGTGACATGGTAGCAGTGCTCCAGTATTTGAGGGGCTGCCACAAAGAAGAGGGAGTCAAGCTACTCTCCAAAGCACCTGAGGGCAGGACAAGAAGCAATGGTGGAAACTCACCAAGGAGAAAAGCAACTTAGAAGTAAGGAGAAGTTTCCTGACAGTGAGAACAATTAACCAGTGGAACAGCTTGCCTCCAGAAGTTGTGGATGCTCCATCACTGGAAGTTTTTAAGAAGGGACTGGACAGCCATTTGTCTGAAATTGTCCCAAAGGTGCTTTTTCAGAACTTTCCTTTTTTTTTTCCTTTGAAGACGTTTCACTTCTCATCCAAGAAGCTTCTTCAGTTCTGACTGGATGGTGGGGAATGAAAGGATTTATATTCCTTGCAGACAGCTAGTGGGACTACAGGAACCATTTGCACTACTCAGGTGACCCTGAGGACACAGATAAACCTCCAAGGACTTCAACGACCCTCTAAAACAGGGGTGTCAGTCACACTCAATTTCATTGAGGGCCGCATCAAGGCTGTGGTTGACCTCAGGGGGCCGGGGTGGCCATGGCTGACTGGGTGAGTGTGGCTGACTGGATGGGTGTGGCCAGCTTGACACCACTCCCCAAACTGCTGGCATGTTTCCTCTTCGCACTGGATAGACTGGGCCAAAGTTACGCTGGCTGTCCCCTTACATTTTCCAGGACGGCACCGCAGGCCTTGAGTTTGACACCCCTGTCATCTATATATATAAAAGCGAAATACCACTCACGCATCATCACAAAATCTCCAGAACCGTAAAGCCTACAAACTTGAAATTTGCCACGTATGTTCTTCTTGGCTTCTAGGTGCTCACTAAGAAAGGATTTTTGGTTGAGTTCTTGCAGCTTAACACGCTCTGATACTAAGGAGTTCTACTCCCCCTTCCCACCTGAAAAGAAATCTGTTCCAAATACAAAACACAAGCAGAGGAGAGGAGTTTCAGTTTCAGTTTTACTTTCACAGCAGCAAGCAGCTTTTCTACAGAATAGTTGAGCTGAGCCACGGACAGGCTCCTTCCTGCCTCCTTCTTGCTCGCACAGCAAATACTGTTTCACTTTCCAAACAGCCCTCTGATGCTAAGGTGTTCTACTCCCCCTCCCCACCTGAAAAGAAATCTGTTCCAAATGCAAAACACAAGCAGAGGAGAGGAGTTTTACTTTCACAGCAGCAAGCAGGGAATAGGATAGGGGAGGCTTCTGTGGGGCAAGACTGAGGGAGAGAAGGGGATAGGATAGGAGAAACTTCTGTGGGGCAAGGCTGAGGGAGAGAAGGGGATAGGATAGGAGAAACTTCTGTGGGGCAAGGCTGAGGGAGAGAAGGGGATAGGATAGGGGAGGCTTCTGTGGGGCAAGGCTGAGGGAGAGAAGGGGATAGGATAGGAGAAACTTCTGTGGGGCAAGGCTGAGGGAGAGAAGGCGATAGGATAGGGGAGGCTTCTGTGGGGCAAGGCTGAAGGAGAGAAGGGGATAGGATAGGAGAGGCTTCTGTGGGGCAAGGCTGAGGGAGAGAAGGGGATAGGATAGGGGAGGCTTCTGTGGGGCAAGGCTGAGGGAGAGAAGGGGATAGGATAGGAGAAACTTCTGTGGGGCAAGGCTGAGGGAGAGAAGGGGATAGGATAGGAGAAACTTCTGTGGGGCAAGGCTGAGGGAGAGAAGGGGATAGGATAGGAGAAACTTCTGTGGGGCAAGGCTGAGGGAGAGAAGGGGATAGGATAGGGGAGGCTTCTGTGGGGCAAGGCTGAGGGAGAGAAGGGGATAGGATAGGAGAAACTTCTGTGGGGCAAGGCTGAGGGAGAGAAGGGGATAGGATAGGAGAGGTTTCTGTGGGGCAAGGCTGAAGGAGAGAAGGGGAGAGGATAGGAGAAACTTCTGTGGGGCAAGGCTGAGGGAGAGAAGGGGATAGGATAGGGGAGGCTTCTGTGGGGCAAGGCTGAGGGAGAGAAGGGGATAGGATAGGAGAGGCTTCTGTGGGGCAAGGCTGAAGGAGAAAAGGGGAGAGGATAGGAGAAACTTATGTGGGGCAAGGCTGAGGGAGAGAAGGGGATAGGATAGGGGAGGCTTCTGTGGGGCAAGGCTGAGGGAGAGAAGGGGATAGGATAGGAGAAACTTCTGTGGGGCAAGGCTGAGGGAGAGAAGGGATAGGATAGGAGAGGCTTCTGTGGGGCAAGACTGAGGGAGAGAAGGGGATAGGATAGGAGAGGCTTCTGTGGGGCAAGGCTGAGGGAGAGAAGGGGATAGGATAGGGGAGGCTTCTGTGGGGCAAGGCTGAGGGAGAGAAGGGGATAGGATAGGAGAAACTTCTGTGGGGCAAAGCTGAGGGAGAGAAGGGGACAGGATAGGAGAGGTTTCTGTGGGGCAAGGCTGAGGGAGAGAAGGGGATAGGATAGGGGAGGCTTCTGTGGGGCAAAGCTGAGGGAGAGAAGGGGACAGGATAGGAGAGGTTTCTGTGGGGCAAGGCTGAGGGAGAGAAGGGGATAGGATAGGGGAGGCTTCTGTGGGGCAAGGCTAAGGGAGAGAAGGGGATAGGATAGGATAGGCTTCTGTGGGGCAAGGCTAAGGGAGAGAAGGGGATAGGATAGGATAGGCTTCTGTGGGGCAAGACTGAGGGAGAGAAGGGGATAGGATAGGAGAGGCTTCTGTGGGGCAAGACTGAGGGAGAGAAGGGGATAGGATAGGGGAGGCTTCTGTGGGGCAAAGCTGAGGGAGAGAAGGGGATAGGATAGGAGAAACTTCTGTGGGGCAAAGCTGAGGGAGAGAAGGGGACAGGATAGGAGAGGTTTCTGTGGGGCAAGGCTGAGGAGAGAAGGGGATAGGATAGGGGAGGCTTCTGTGGGGCAAGGCTAAGGGAGAGAAGGGGATAGGATAGGATAGGCTTCTGTGGGGCAAGGCTAAGGGAGAGAAGGGGATAGGATAGGATAGGCTTCTGTGGGGCAAGACTGAGGGAGAGAAGGGGATAGGATAGGAGAGGCTTCTGTGGGGCAAGACTGAGGGAGAGAAGGGGATAGGATAGGGGAGGCTTCTGTGGGGCAAAGCTGAGGGAGAGAAGGGGATAGGATAGGAGAAACTTCTGTGGGGCAAGGCTAAGGGAGAGAAGGGGATAGGATAGGATAGGCTTCTGTGGGGCAAGACTGAGGAAGAGAAGGGGATAGGATAGGGGAGGCTTCTGTGGGGCAAGACTGAGGGAGAGAAGGGGATAGGATAGGAGAAACTTCTGTGGGGCAAGGCTGAGGGAGAGAAGGGGACAGGATAGGAGAGGTTTCTGTGGGGCAAGGCTGAGGGAGAGAAGGGGATAGGATAGGGGAGGCTTCTGTGGGGCAAGGCTAAGGGAGAGAAGGGGATAGGATAGGATAGGCTTCTGTGGGGAAAGCTTGAGGGAGAGAAGGGGAGAGGAGAGGCCGATTGTAACTACTCATTAATTTTCAAGCTGTAAGTGTCGATTTATCAAGCCCGATCACATAGTTTCGTAGCGGAGCACGGGTATTCAGATAGTAGACTCATAAAATCCTGAATTTGGAGATTTTCTTCTTATACAGGTAGTCCTCGATTTAAGACCATAATTGAGGCCAAACTTTTTGTCACTGAGTCATTTGTTAAGTGAGTTTTGCCCTGTTTTACGACCTTCCTTGCCACCGTGGTTGAGAGAATTTCTGCCGTTGTTAAGTTAGTAGCACGGTTGTTAAGCAAACCTGGCTTCCAAATTTACTTTGCTTCTCAGAAGGTCGCAAAGAGGAGTCACGTGACCCCAGGACATTGCAACTGTCACAAGTACATGCCAGTTTCCAAGTGTCCAAATTTTGATCACGTGATCCTGGGGATAGAGCAACGGTCGTAAGTGTGAAAAACAGTCATGTCAGTTTTTTCAGTGCCGTTGTAACTTCGAACGGTCCCTAAACAAATGGTCGTAAGTCGGGGACTAACTGTACTTTCCATTTCTCCTTCCTTTTCTTCACTCTGCATGATACGGCTCACCCAAAAAATGATGCGGTTGGTACGATGAAGGTCTCTTTGGGGTTATGCAAGGAAATCAATTTTTTTTAAGAGACTCGGTGTAGTTAATTTATGGGACTTATTGTCTTGGTTTTCAAAAGAACAATCTACTTGGCTGGGCGGTGAGCCAGAGTTTGGAGAAATCTAACAGAAGGGCCTAAAAAGGAATCAAGATCAGAGATCATCAAAGCCAACCCAGAGAGCAGAAGGAACAGATGGATCTACTTGTGGGAGAAAAGGTCCATTGAGACATCCCCTGTTTTCCCCAAAATAAGACATCCCCTGATAATAAGCCCAATCGGGCTTTTGAGCGCATGGCAATAAGGCCAAGCGCTTATTTCAGGGTTCAAAAAAATATAAGACAGGGTCTTATTTTCGGGAAACACGATAGGAAGAGGCCTTATATTCTCTTCTGTGCAGAAGATCTGGTCATTGAGAATGGGAGATTGGTCTGTTTGTCTGTTTGTCTGTATGTCTCTATCTGTCTGTGTATTTATCTCTCTCTCATCTATATCTATCTATCTATCTATCTATCTATCTATCTATCTATCACTATTTCTATCTCTATCTCTATCTAGCTCTAACTATCATCTGTCTGTCTCTACCTACATCTGTCTGTCTATCCATCCGTCCATCCATTTCTATCTCTAGCTATCATCTGTCTGCCTGTCTGCCTGTCTCTCTATCTAACTGTCTGTCTGTCTACCAATCTGTCTGTCTGTCTGTCTGTCTATCTGTCTATCTAGCTATCTAACTGTCTGTCTGTCCGTCTGTCCATCCATCCATCCACCCACCCACCCGTCCATCCATCCATCCATCCATCCATCCATCCATCCATCCATCCATCTATCTATCTATCTATCTATCTATCTATCTATCTATCTATCATCTATCTCTCTATCTCTCTCTCTATCTATCTATCTGCTTGTTCGAAAGCAGAAGAACCATTAATTTGAACCCTGACTGGAATAATGCATTCTGTCTTGCAGGAAAAGTTGACAATGCCCTGAAAAGGCTTTTTGGATTCGCATCTGGGCCCAATGAGAACTTGGAGAAAGAAGATTTATGCTAGGGGATATGCAACATCAAGACTTGTGGACATCAATTCCCAGAATTCCCCAGCCAGCTGAGGAATTTGCTGGAACTTGGCATCACCAGGAGACAGTGAGTTCTAGTCCCGCCTCAGCCATGAAAGCCAGCTGAGTAACTTGGGCCAATCACCAGAAGACTGTGAGTTCTAGTCCCGCCTTAGGCATGAAAGCCAGCTGAGTGATTTGGGCCAATCACCATGAGACATTGAGTTCTAGTCCCGCCTTAGGCATGAAAGCCAGCTGAGTGACTTGGGCCAATCACCATGAGACATTGAGTTCTAGTCCCGCCTTAGGCATGAAAGCCAGCTGAGTGATTTGGGCCAATCACCAGGAGACTGTGAGTTCTAGTCCCGCCTTAGGCATGAAAGCCAGTTGAGTGACTTGGGCCAATCACCAGAGACATTGAGTTCTAATCCCGCCTTAGGCATGAAAGCCGGCTGGGTGACTTTGGGCCAATCACTAGGAGACTGTGAGTTCTAGTCCCGCCTTAGGCATGAAAGCCAGTTGAGTGACTTGGGCCAATCACCAGGAGACATTGAGTTCTAATCCCGCCTTAGGCATGAAAGCCGGCTGGGTGACTTTGGGCCAATCACTAGGAGACTGTGAGTTCTAGTCCCGCCTTAGGCATGAAAGCCAGTTGAGTGACTTGGGCCAATCACCAGGAGACATTGAGTTCTAATCCCGCCTTAGGCATGAAAGCCGGCTGGGTGACTTTGGGCCAATCACTAGGAGACTGTGAGTTCTAGTCCCGCCTTAAGCATGAAAGCTGATTGGGTGATCCCTTCTCTCTCAGCCCAGTGCACCCTCACAGGGTTGTTGTTGGGAGAAAACTAGGTATCCTCAACTTACGACCACAATTGACCCCAAAACTCCCATCGCGAAGTTGTTAAGTGCGTTTCGCCTCGTTTTACGACCTCTCTTGCCACAGTTGTTAAGTGAATCACAGCAGCTGAGCAGGGGAAATCATTTGGTCCTTAAGTGAATCCGGCTTTCCCCCCTTGACCTGGCCTTCTGAGCCTCTTGCTCTACCCATTAGGCACCTGTGGGCTGCCCTCCCTCTTACCTGATCATTCCCTAAAGCAGCATCTCTTCGGCTGCTCCATCAAGGACATTCCCACGTCCCATGACAAGAGCTGACATATGCCGCTGCTTCCCCACCTTATTTCTGTATTTATAGCCTTCTATTAAAAGGAGATGAGGGCGATAGAAGAATAAATTACGAATCAAGGGCTGTCATCTCTGCATACGCTTCAACAATGGATACAGCGACGAAAACAGTACTTGCAATTCCAGGCGGCATCAAGGAAAGCATAATGTCAAGAATCACGAGAGGCTGTTGTTTACTCTCGTTCCATCATGGCCAGATTCCACCGAGAAGAAGGCCTCTCATTATTGGACACAAATTGGGGTCCTTGGTGCTCCCTGAGCTTGGTCGTTTTCTTTCATGGACCTAACGAGGCAACATCATCAGTGCTAGAAAGGAGTACGGGGGTTGGATCAAACGATAAAGAACAGCCCAACCAAATTTCTGCCAAGAACTCCCAGCCAAACTGACAGGGGAAATCATTTGTATATAAGCAGAGAACAAGCCCTAATCCCTTCTAGCACTGATGCTATTACCTAGTTGGGTACTAAAACGTCTGCTCAGAATGCACCAAGTCCTCCTCCTCCTCCTCCTCCTCGCCACAAACCCCACTTCCTCCTAGCATTGATGTTGTTACCTATTGGGTCATGAAACAGCTGCAAGGAAACAACCAAGCTCAGAGAGTGTCAAGGACCTCACAAACCTCCTCCTCTTCCTCCTCCTCCTCTTCTTCTTCCTCCTCCTCCTCCTCCTCTCCACAAACTCCATTCCCTTCTAGCATTTAAGAGGTTTGTTTTTTGGTCATGAAACATCTGCAAGAAAGCCACCAAGCTCAGAAACCACCAAGGACCCCCACCAGTCCTCCTCCTCCTCCTCTCCCTTCTAGCACTGATGATGTAACCTAGTTGGGTCATGAAAGGTCTGCAAGAAAACAATGAAGCTTAGAGGGCACCAAGAACCCCACAGTCTCCTCCTCCTCCTCCTCCTCCTCCTCCTCCTCCTCCTCCTCCTCCTCCTCCTCCTCCTCCTCCTCTTCCTCTTCCTCCTCCTCTCCCTTCTAGCACTGATGATGTAACCTAGTTGGGTCATGAAAGGTCTGCAAGAAAACAATGAAGCTTAGAGGGCACCAAGAACCCCACAGTCTCCTCCTCCTCCTCCTCCTCCTCCTCCTCCTCCTCCTCCTCCTCCTCCTCCTCCTCTTCCTCTTCCTCCTCCTCTCCCTTCTAGCATTGATGATGTAACCTAGTTGGGTCATGAAAAGTCTGCAAGAAAAAAATGAAGTTTAGAGGGCACCAAGAACCCCACAGTCTCCTCCTCCTCCTCCTCCCCACCATCCCCACCACACATATCCTACTTCCTTCTGGCACTGATGATGATACCTGGTTGGGTAACAAAACGTCTACAAGAAAACAACCAACTTCAGAAAGCATCAAGGACTCCGTAGTTCTCTCCCTCCTCCTTTCCACATATCCAGCGGTGGGTTCCTCCCGGTTAGGTCCGGTTCGGCCGAGCCGGTAGCGGTGACGATATGAGGTCACCGAACCGTTCTCCCCCCCCGCCCTCCCACCCACCCACCCATCCACGTTATTCTTACCTTTTATTTGGCCCCACCCCCAATCTATTGCTGCCTGCTGAGTCCCAGCTGATGACTAGAGGGAAAAAAACCTGTTGAAACTCTTGCCGCGGGCTTCAAAGGGCCGCCCTACAGCTGATCAGTGTTAAAAGCAAACAAATGAGTCGGGTTGTAAGTGCGAGGACCTTCCAGAAATGACTCTGACCAGCTAGCCACGCCCACCTAGTCACATGACCTCCAAGCCACACCCACAAAATAAGCCAAGCCCACAGAACCGGTAGTAAAAAAATTAGAACCCACCCCTGCACATATCCCATTTCCTTCTGGCATTGATGATGTTACCTAGCTGGGTAACAAAACGTCTACAAGAAAACAACCAAGTGCAGAAATCCCTAAGGACCCCACAGTTCAACCCTAAGGTGCAAAATATTCTCTGATATTAGACACAATATTCTGAGAATAGTCAAAACGATATTATACCAAATCTTTTTTTTGGGGGGGGGGGTAGGGAGATAGGACATCAGCTCTTCAAAGTAAGCCGAACCAAGAAGAGGGAGGACAGGGGTTTGTGGAATAGAACGTTATTATTTTATAACAACAGAATTTTGAAAGTGTCTCCAACTTCCTTTCTTGTCCCATCTGATATGGAAGAAAATCAAGGTGGGTTAATGCTGAGTTTCTTTCTCACGCTTCCTTTCCCTCGCAGGACAGAGGTCATCCTTTCCCCAAAAACCCTGCCAGCGTTTAAAATTTAAAATGCATTTCGAGGCATAAAATAAAATATATACAGTGGCTATAAGATTGTGTGCTGCAAAGGAAGGCAATGAGGCTGAAATATGGTTATCAAAATATTTAAAAAAATAACCGCAACGAAATATCATAATCTATGTGCTTCTTTATTAATCCGTTAAATCAATAAAAGGACAGCACTCTTTTTTTTTTTTTAAAGGGTATAATAATTTTAGGCAGTGAGGTTTATTGAAGTGAAGAAAACTTTTTTGGAATCTAAAGGCCATAAATTACTTTGTTTTGCCTACACACGTTACTGCACGAAAAGCTAAATTTCAGTTAGAGGTCAGTGAAAATAACAGTGCAACTTTTTCCTCTCCTTCCAAATTCACAGAGTCTCTGAAATCTATTGTCAGACCACCTGGGGGGGGCAGTATAAGAGCCCCATTTTTCAAGGCTCTGAGGTTTTCCATCCTCTTGTGGCTTCAGGTCCAGCATGATCAAACGGAGGGCAGACAGCTGGTCTCTCCTCATTGGCAGGATGTGCTTGGTGGGGTTGGGTGGGAAGGTAGGAAAGGAAATCAGGAAAAAGGGGAAAGAGGAAGAGGGGGAGGAGGAGGCTGAGGAAGGAGGAAGAGGAGGAAGAAGAGAAGGAGGGAGGAGGAGGAGGAAGAAGAGGAGGAAGAGAAAAAGGAGAGGGAGAGGGATACCAAAAAGGGAAAGGAAGGTAAGGGGAAGAGGAGGGGGAAGAGGAAGAGGAGGAAAAGGAGAAGTAGTTAGAGAAGAGAGGGAGGAAAAGGAAAGGAATGGAGGAGGAGGAGGAGGAGGAGGAGGAAGAGGAGGAAGAGAAAAGAGCCTTGATAGTACAGTGGTCTACGCACCCTGTTATTAACACAGCTGCCTGCAATTACTGCAAGTTCAAATCTCACCAGGCTCAAGGTTGACTCAGCCTTCCATCCTTTCTAAGGTAGGTAAATTGAGGACCCAGCTTGTGGGGGCAATAAGCTGACTTTGTATAAAATATACAAAAGTATGAAGGCTATTGCTTAACGCATTGTAAGCCGCCCTGAGTTTCTGGAGAAGGGCGGCATATAAATCAAATTTTAAAAAAAAGGAGAAGGAGAGAAGGATACAAAAAAGGGAAAGAAGGGGAAGGGAAAGAGAAAGAGGAAGAGGAGGAGGAAAAGGAGAAGGAGAGGAGAGGGAGGAAAGGGAAAGGAAAGGAAGAAATGGAAGAGGAGGAGAAGGACAGAGGAAGGAAAAAAGGGGAAGGAAGGGGAAAAGGAAGAGGGGGAGGAAGAGGAGGAAAAAGAGAAAGAGGAGGAAAAGGAGTAGTAGTTAGAGAAGAGAGGGAGGAAAAGGAAAGGAATGGAGGAGGAGGAGGAGAGAAGAGAGGGAGGAAAAGGAAAGGAAGAAATGGAAGAGGAGGAGAAAAAGGAGAAGAACAGAGGAAGGAAAAAAGGGAAAGGAAGGGGAGGAGGAGGAGGAGGAGAAAGAGAGAGGGAGGAAAAAGGGGAAGGGAAAGGAAAGGGAGGGGAACGGAGGAGGAGAAGTAGTGTAGTTGTGAGCAGTGGGAGGTGTGAACAATATAAGGTTGGCATCTCTGTGAGAGACCCTTCCCATGTGAAGTTTCTCCGGCATCTCTTCCCTTCGCCTTCCCTCATCACTGTCAGCCATTCCAGGGAGGAATTGGAGTGTCTCCCACTTGCCTGAATTAAAAAGCCCCCCTCCCCACCCACATCCGAGGGTCTCTCCTCGCTTGCTCTCGGCTGGGTGGCATTCAAGCGTTGGCCGCCGAAAGGGACACACGGCCATCAAAAGAGCCGAAAGGGGCCTTTGAGAGACAGCCGCTGGCTGCCAGGCCGAATGACGAACGAGCTCTCCACAGCCCAGAGGAAGGAAAGGCAGCTGGAGTGTTTCTTCTGAAGCATTTGCAGGTTGGGAGAAAGCAAATCCTTCAAGGAAACAGGTGGGCTTGAGTTCAAGTCTGTACAGAGCTTCTTAAACATCACTTAAATACGAGCCAGCCGTGTGCAGCAGCTGCCAAAAAAAAAAGCCAACACAGTTCTAGTGAAGTGTTAAGACCACTTTATAAGGCCTTGGTAAGGCCGCACTTGGAATACGGCATCCAGTTTTGGTCGCCACAAAATAAAAAAAGATGTGGAGACTCCGGAAAGAGTGCAGAGAAGAGCAACCAAGAGGATGAGGGGACTGGAGGCTAAAACACATGAAGAATGGCTGCAGGAATTGGGTATGTCTAGTTTAATGAAAAGAAGGACCAGGGGAGACATGATAGCAGTCTAACGGGCCTACCGGACCTACTGTGCCATCGTGTACCAAAAGCAGGGGAAGTGTGTGTGGGGTCGTGCGCACATGCGTGGGGGGGAGGGCAGGGAACATTGAATTATGGGTGTGGGCACGCATGTGTGCGACCCCCCCACGCTCCCCCTGCTTTTGGCACGTGACGGCAAAAAGGTTAGCCATCACTGTCCTATAGGGTCCCCTGCTTTTTAATTTTTTTAATTTTTTAATTTTATATTGGATTTCTATACCGCCCTTCTCCCTAAGGACTCAGGGCGGTGTACAGCCAGATTAAAAAAAAAAAAAAAAAAAAAACAAAAAAAAAACATGCAGAACAAATATTAAAAACAATTAAAAGATATATAAATTTGGCCCAATTAAAACTCATTTGCCAATTAAAAACGTTTAAAACATTTAAAAACAGTTAAAAATTTCATCTTAAGCCAGCCCGGCTTGTTTAAATAAATGGGTTTTAAGGGCGCGACGGAAGGCACTGAGGTCTTGGATTCTCCTTATCTCTGGGGGAGCTGATTCCAGAGGGTGGGAGCCCCCACAGAGAAGGCCCTCCCCCTGGGGGTCACCAGCCTACATTGTCTGGCTGATGGCACCCCGAGGAGGCCCTCTCTGTGGGAGCGCATGGGTCGCTGGGAGGTCGTCGGTAGCAGCAGGCGGTCTCGAAGATAGCTAGGCCCTATGCCATGGAGCGCTTTAAAGGTGATAACCAACACCTTGAAGCGCACCCGGAAGACAACTGGGAGCCAGTGCAGCTCGTGCAGGAGCGGTGTTACATGGGAGCGCCATGCTGCTCCCGTCACTACCCGCACTGCTGCGTTCTGGACCAGCTGGAGCCTCCGGGTGCTCCTCAAGGGGAGCCCCATGTAGAGAGCGTTGCAGTAGTCAAGGCGAGAGGTGACGAGGGCATGAGTGACTGTGCACAGGGAATCCCGATCAAGAAAGGGCCGCAACTGGCGAATCAGGCGAACCTGACAAAAGGTCCCCCTGGTTACAGCCGTCAGATGTTCCTCCAAGGACAGCTGCATATCCAGGAGGACTCCCAGATTGCGAGCCCTCTCTGTGGGGGCCAACGACTCGCCCCCAATAGTCAGTGATGGAGTCAACTGACTATATCGGGATGCGGGAGCCACAGCCACTCAGTCTTGGAAGGGTTGAGCTTGAGCCTGTTCCTCCCCATCCAGACCCGTACAGCCTCCAGGCACTGGGACATCACTTCAAGGGCATCGTTGGGGTGGCCTGGGGTGGAGATGTACAGCTGGGTGTCATCAGCGTACTGGTGGTATCTCACCCCAAAGCCACGGATGATCTCACCCAGCGGCTTCACATAAATGTTGAACAGAAGGGGCGAGAGGACCGATCCCTGCGGCACTCCACAAATGAGAGGCCTCGAGGTCGACCTCTGCCCCCTGCCAACACAAACTGCGACCGGTCGGAGAGAAAGGAGGAGAACCACCGCAACACGGTGCCTCCCACCCCCAACTCTTCCAGCCGGTGCAGCATGATACCATGGTCGATGGTATCAAAAGCCGCTGAGAGGTCTAACAGGACCAGAACAGAGGAACAACCCCTGTCCCGAGCCCTCCAGAGATCATCAACCAACGCGACCAATGCCGTTTCTGTGCTGTGCCCAGACCTGAAACCCGACTGGAACGGATCTAGATAAGATGTTTCCTCCAGGAATTGCGGAAACTGTCGTGCGACCACACTCTCAACAACCTTCGCCATAAAGCGAAGGTTGGAGACAGGACGATAGTTGGCCAATATTGCCGGATCCAGGGACGGCTTCTTGAGGAGAGGCCTCACCACCGCCTCTTTCAAGGCGGTGGGGAAGTAACCCTCACTCAACGAAGCGTTGATAACACCCTGGAGCCAGCCTCGTGTAACCTCCCGGGAAGCCAGTACCAACCAGGAGGGACACGGGTCCAGTAAACATGTGGCCGCACTAAGTCTCCCCAAAATCCTGTCCACATCATCAGGAGTCACAGCATCAAACTCCTCCCAGATAACATTCTCAAGACTATTCCTCGTCACCCTGCCCTGATCTACCCAGTCAGAGTCCAAATCCCCCCGGATCTGGGCGATTTTGTCATACAGGTATTGTCCGAAATCCTCCGCCCTGCCTTCTAAGGGATCCTCCCGCACTCCTGGATGGAGCAGGGCGCGGGTCACCCTAAACAGGGCGGCCGGACGATTCCCTGATGACGCAATAGAGGCGGAAAAGTAGTTAGACTTTGCCGTCTCTATCGCCACTAGGTAGGCCTTAATATGCGACCTTACCAGTGTTCGATCAGATTCAGCGAGACTGGCCCTCCAACCGCTCTCCAGGCGTCTTTTCCGGCGCTTCATTTCCCTCAGCTCCTCAGTAAACCAAGGAGCCGCACGGGATCGGCATCGGGTCAGAGGCCGCAAAGGCACAACTCGGTCCAAGGCCCCACCAGCCGCCCGATCCCAGGCGGCTACCAGGTCCTCGGCCGAGTCATGTGCTAGATCCTCAGGAAATGGCCCAAGCTCCGTCTGGAACCTATTAGGATCCATCAGGCGCCTGGGGCGGATCCATCTAATTGGTGAGCAGCGGGTTGGATTAGAATTGAGCCGAGGTGGCACAGTGGTTAGGGTGCAGTACTGCAGCTACTTCAGCTGACTGCTAGTTCAGCAGATCAGCGGATCAAATCTCACCGGCTCAAGGTTGACTCAGCCTTCCATCCTTCCGAGGTGGGTAAAATGAGGACCCAGATTGTTGGGGGCAATATGCTATTTAGTATACTGTCTTTGGTGTAAGCCGCCCAGAGTCCTCGGAGAGTGGGCGGCATAGAAATATGAATAATAATAATAAATATATAAATATCCTCTCTTTCTACGGTACATATCTCTCTCTATCTGTATATATCTACATCTCTATCTATCTTCTATCATCCTATCTATCTATCTATCTATCTATCTATCTATCTATCTATCATCTATCTATCTATCTATCTATTTATCATCTATCTTCTATCTTCTATCTTGAGCCGAGGTGGCGCAGTGGTACAGTGCAGTTCAGCAGATCAGCGGATCAAATCTCACCGGCTCAAGGTTGACTCAGCCTTCCATCCTTCCAAGGTGGGTAAAATGAGGACCCAGATTGTTAGGGGGCAATAGGCTATTTAGTATACTGTCTTTGGTGTAAGCCGCCCAGAGTCCTCGGAGAGTGGGCGGCATAGAAATATGAATAATAATAATAAATATATAAATATCCTCTCTTTCTACGGTACATATCTCTCTCTATCTGTATATATCTACATCTCTATCTATCTTCTATCATCCTATCTATCTATCTATCTATCTATCTATCTATCATCTATCTATCTATCTATCTATTTATCATCTATCTTCTATCTTCTATCTTGAGCCGAGGTGGCGCAGTGGTTACAGTGCAGTTCAGCAGATCAGCGGATCAAATCTCACTGGCTCAAGGTTGACTCAGCCTTCCAGCCTTCCGAGGTGGGTAAAATGAGGACCCAGATTGTTAGGGGGCAATAGGCTATTTAGTATACTGTCTTTGGTGTAAGCCGCCCAGAGTCCTCGGAGAGTGGGCGGCATAGAAATATGACTAATAAAATAAATAAATAAATAAATAAATAAATAAATAAATAACCTGCAAGGTCCCTTCCCGCTCTATTCTGATCGATCGATTGATCATTTGGAAGCATCCGTTTGATCACCGCGGCAAACAAACACCGATTTTGCCGGACGTTTGGCCTGATTTATTTGAAGTCGGGTTTTTATTGTCCTTATGACCAGATATAATCAACCCATCAGGCCTATCCTTTAATGGAAAGTCATAATTTCCATTGTCAACCCCCCACACCCTCCGTGTCGAAAGTCTAATTGAGTGTCCTTGCCATTTTAATAATGGGCCTGTCACCTTTTCCGTCCGGCCGCCAAGCACGCCCCGACTCTCCATAAGCAAATTTACTTGTCATTCTTCAAAAAGAGAAAGCAGCCATTAAAATTTGGACCGAGGCGGGTGGGGAAGAAAAAAACCCACGCACACGTCCCCCGGCCTATCCTGCCCAGGCGGTGAAATCACGTAATTGTCCCTTGCGTGGAATTGTCACTCGTCGAAAGACGTGGAAACAAAAGTTTGGCTTGGTTCCAACTGGAAATATCAATGCCGCCGCTGTTGTGTTTTGGGCTAATTGTAGAGTAGAGACGTTGGACGGCGGTGCCATGTTTGAAAAGGCAGACGGAGAAAAAGGGAGCGCGAGAAGGACGGGTGGGGAGGGTGGGGGGGGAGACGGACTGTCACGGATTTGAAAGTGGCCCGAGAGTCAGACGTCGTCGAACCGATGGAGAGGAATATCCATTTCATTAGCTAATGGGATTTGTGGTTCCCTGGAAGCGGGGCCAAAAGACGGCTAGGGGCAGGGGGCCACACCGATATTGCAAACTGGGGCTGTAATAATAAAAAAAAAATAGAGTTTAAAAAAAATTATTTAAAGGCGAATATTCGTAGCTCAGGGTTGAAATGAGGGATCCTGGGTGCTCTCTGAGCTTGGTTGTTGTTTTCTTGCAGACGTTTCGTGACCCAACTAGCTAACGTCATCAGTGCTAGAAGGGAATGGAAGAGGAGGAGGAGGAGGAGTGTGGGGTCCTTTGGTGCTCTCTGAGCTTGGCTGTTTTCTTCCAGACGTTTCATGACCCAACTAGCTAACGTCATCAGTGCTAGAAGGGAATGGAAGAGGAGGAGTGTGGGATCCTTGGTGCTCTCTGAGCTTGGCTGTTTTCTTCCAGACGTTTCATGACCCAACTAGCTAACGTCATCAGTGTTAGAAGGGAGTGGAGGAGGAGGAGGAGGAGTGTGGGGTCCTTGGTGCTCTCTGAGCTTAGCTGTTTTTTGCAGACATTTCATGACCCAACTAGCTAACATCATCAG